>CM042140.1:29933526-30026026 GCA_023376005.1 Doryteuthis pealeii
GATTTAGCAGTCTTTAAAACATTCTCATCTATATTTTTCTAAATATAAAGCAACCATATAAATAGATATTGAAAATAAACCTTGGGACATCGACCTCTCACCGTATACCTACACATAATATGTGTGCTGTGCACACACACACACACACATATATATATATATATATATATATATATATATACCAAACTTATTGGTAAATCCTCGCGGAGAGAAAAAAACAGCAAATAGTTTGATTGTAAAAATATACTACCAAACATCAACCGGGGAGAAAATTTTGGAAAAAAGAAAAGACCAAGATAATCGTACCAACCAAAAATAATCTATTGATACAATATTTTGGCCAAAAGAAAAAACAATTTATATGCATATATATATATAATATATATATATATTCATATAAAACATACAGGAGACTAAAGCTAATAAGTAAAAAGTGCTCAATACCTAAGTAGAGCAAATAATAAAGATAAATCTAATGAGTCAGACGAACCTACTAAAAGTTCGCTTAATGCTCTTCAGGACTGAGATCTGACTCAGATATCAGCCCTGAAGAGCATTAAGCAAAACTTATAGTATATATATATATATATATATATATATATATATATATATATATACATTTATCTGCAAAAATATTCAAGGCGTAACCTCCGTTTTTACTATAAAGAACAATGCAGATTAATACTAAACATCACCTAAAGATAATGTTTAGATATTATCTGAGGATTTCAATAACGTTCTCTTTCTTATGGAATTATCTATATTATATATATATATATATATATATATATATATATATATATAGGTTTTGCTTATTAAAATAAGTGATATCATTTTATATGCGTTCTTATTTAATTTATTTAGTCTTTCTGATTTGATATATTTCATTACATTAAAACTTGAATACTTACGTCCGGAGGGCGCATATTCTTGCTAATAACAATAAAGATGAGAACCGTAGTCTGAAAAATATAAATGATACAATAGTTCTGTTCATCACTCCTACGTTCGAATACGCCAGTGAATAAAATTTTTGTTCTTACGAAAAACAAACAAACTTATTTTAACTTAAAAAAAGTTTTTCTGTCCATAATATCCGTAATATGTTCTGACACAACTTCATTTTCGTGATGAGTATTTCTGTTATAAACCTTTGATAAAGTTGTTGAGTGTGGATAACAAAGATAGCACGTAAGAAACATAAATTATGGCAATTTTGGCATCCATATTATGGAAAGGTGGATCAATAATGATATGGCATAAGAACGTATCTATTTTACACAATAAATATTTTTAGCATAATCTACTTCCTTATCAATATCTTTAATTCAAGGATGTATATTAATCACATAGATTCGAAAAGTATATAGTAAAAATCTTAGACTTATTGATGGCTTCCTGTCTATAGACGTGAAATTTCATATATATATATATATATATATATATATATATATATATATATATATATATATATATATATATCTTATTATAATGGAGATTGTGGGTTTGTCTATCTGTAACCGAAACTATATTACTATACAAGTCACAATTCCTTTAGTTATTTACATCATATTCTCCATGATTTTATTTTTATTTAAACCTCAATTATTAATAAAATTGCTTTACATTACTTACACTGTTGACCATATCTACATACTAATAACATGCAATTGTATTTATATATATATATATACAACAAAATAGAGGTTTACAATATGAATGGGAAGGCTAATTTGCATATTGATCTTAAAAAATTGATTTTGATAAATATATGCTTAGTATTATTGATTTCTAATTGGTTGGTTTTATCTTATTGAATATGAGCAAAAATCTCTTCAATAAATCTTTAAAGAAATGCCTTAGAAACAACTGTAATATTATTCTTTACTTCCTATTTTAACTAAACAGTTTAAATTAGGAAAATTTACCAATGAAAGACGGGAGTAACGGAAAATGATGGAAGTGTTAGTTTCAAAGTTGTTCTATTTTTCAATCATACCCCCTCTGTTCAAAATCTTTTTATCTACATTCTTATTCAGTTTCATTAGCCTTTCTAATTGAATATCATATTTTATTATAAAATTTAACTAAAATACTTGCACCCGGAGGGTGCATATATTTGCTAGTATATGTAAAAATGGAAATTGGAAATGAATCCGACAATATGAGGAAGAATGAATAAAGAAAAGAAGGAACAGAATGGATAATAATAGATGAATTTAATCAATATCACTTACACATGTGTTTCGGTCAGTTCATCTGTGTGAAAATATTCCGCAACAGAGAAGATTCGACCTTCATCAGAGTGAAATTTTATTTATTATTTTTTTTTTCAAAATAAAATTTCACTCTGATGAAGGTCGAATCTTCTCTGTCTGAGGAATATTTTCACACAGATGAACTGACCGAAACACATGTGTAAGTGATATTGATTAAATTCATCTTTTATTATCCATTCTGTTCTTTCTTTTCTTTATTCATTCTTCCTCATATATATATGTGTGTGCGCGTGTGTGTGTGCATGTGTGTGTATTTGTATGTGTGTGTATGTTTGTGTGTGTGTGTAAGTATATATATATATATATATATATATATATATATATATATGTGTGTGTGTGTGTGTGTGTGTGTGTGTGTATATAATGCATTCATCACTCTTGTCTATTGGATATTTTTATCTTAATATATATATATATATATATATATATATATATATATATATATATATATATATATATATATATATATATGTGTGCGTGTGTAAAATATATTATTAAATCTCTGTATACTCATCCTTGAATGGCTAAGTCGACTTATTTCTTTGTAGGCTATACATGTCTTTGTATGTGCGCGTGTGAAAAAAAATGTGTGGGAGTTGCGCATGCGCGTGACTGAGGATTGTCACGTCAGAAGAAGAGAAGAAGAAGAAAAAAACCCACTCTTTTAGATCCTGAAATTTAAGCCAGACCCAAATTACGCACGGGTTTGTTCCTTTTCTTTAAAAACTCAATCAAGAGTAAACTCTTCGCGTGCAGTGGGTGCAACTCTAAGAAGTGCACGACCAGGCAGACAAATTCAATCGCACCAACCAGTGAAAAATACGTCGCGGACGTTGGCACATAATAATAATAGACGCTGTATGTACACTTACCGACATGTGCATAGGGATGGGGAGGTGGGGAGGTATTTTCGTTGACCTCTACACAGGAATTTTTATTGTGTACTGAATACAATGTGGCTATCGTGAAATATATTTCAATCTTAAAGTTTGAGATGTTTGTCGAGGGCATTTACTGCCGAAATAATTGCGGCATATGTTTCCAATATACGGCAAGACACGGGAAACCTTGGGTGATTTGAGAGACGAACAGATTGATTAAGCAGCTAAAATTCACGGTTCACTTAATTTCTCTCGCACCCGGCACACACACACACACACACATACACACACACACACACACACACACACATATATATATATATATATATAATATGTGTGTGTGTGAAAATGGAAAAGGAATTGAATCCGACAATATGAGGAAAAAAGGAGTAAAGAAAAGAAATGTAGATGGATAAAATTAATTTAATCGATATCACATTAATCGATATCACTTACACATGTGTTTCGGTCAGTTTATGTGTGTGAAAATATTTCGCACACATAGAAGAATCGACCTTCATCAGAGTGAACATTTATTTTGAATGACCATAACCCCTGGAAAAACCAAATATCCAAATCATAACGGTCTATCTCAACGTTCTATTTCAGCGTTCCAAATTTTTTAAAAAATTCGATTTTCGAATATTTCCAAAAATCTCTGTTGTTTTTTCCCAACGAATTTTTTCATTCAAAATAAATGTTCACTCTGATGAAGGTCGATTCTTCGAAATATTTTCACACACATAAACTGACCGAAACACATGTGTAAGTGATATCGATTAATGTGATATCGATTAAATTCATTTTAACCATCTACATTTCTTTTCTTTACTCATTTTTTCCTCATATATATACATACATACATACACACAGGGCGCAGCATAAGTAACACCCTTTTTAATTTCATATCTTATAATGTATATTTTCTTTATTATTTTCTTGAATATTATTAAACCGAATAAGTTAATATATTATATTAATCCATTAACCTGTGGTAATACATTCATGTTCGAAAAAATAAAGGACAATCAAAAAGGCTTTAATTTTGTTCCACTTAAACAAAGAGCGTTACTTATGCCGCACCTGTATATATACATATATATATGGGAGAAATATGAGGAGGTTAATCCGACAATATGTGGAGAAAAGTAGACAAACACCGGATGTTATGGAAACTGGATGTTTATTGTCGACGATGCAACGTTTCGGTCATTTAGACCCTCTTCAGGACGAATATAATTATTGCTTCAATGAAAGACATTTTCAAAATGGTGAGAACAGTAGGTTATTAGTAGGGGCAGGGGTAACATTCTGGACCCACACCTGCATCACCATATAAACACTCCGCATCTAGAAAGAAGAAAATCCACTACCCATGACCGGGTGATAAATATGCCATAACAGTTTTTTCTACACTTAAA
This sequence comes from Doryteuthis pealeii, assembly GCA_023376005.1. Classification (NCBI taxonomy): domain Eukaryota; kingdom Metazoa; phylum Mollusca; class Cephalopoda; order Myopsida; family Loliginidae; genus Doryteuthis; species Doryteuthis pealeii. Next base: position 29,938,108 of record CM042140.1, read on the forward strand.
AGACTTATATCAAGATTCATTTCTGTATGTAATTATCATTATCATCTGGTGGTGCCGACAGCACGGATCTCCATGACTTTTCCTCACCATCCGTCCCTATCAGCCATCGCTCCTATGTGATAGGTGGCAAGTGGCTGCAGAGCTACTCTATATTATTGATTGAACGCAAATACGTCTTTAATATTGAATAGATACTGAAAGAGCATTTTTTATATTCTAAATATATGTTTTTTGTTTATATTTTTTACTTTTTAATATCTTTATTATTAGATTAAACACTAAGGTAATGATTGTTTTGATTTTAAAGAGAAAAAATCACAAAGTCAAAATGAAAAAATTCTGATCAAAAAGTATTTTAATAAAAGAAGTATTTCTTAGGCAATATTTCCTACATGTTTAATGCAAAACAATTGAAGAATTTATCCAAAATTAAAGGGGGGAGTTCCCGTGACGTTGTGGCTAACGTGCTTGACTTCGACATCCTAGTAAGCATGGTTGAACTCCAGTCGGGGTATTACGTTTACTTTCGGATTAATACTCTTGGGAAATGTATGAAACCCCTCATCACCACCAGCAATGGGTTAAATAGTACCACTACTGTTCTTCTACAAGAATGGCATTGGCATTAAATAGCCCACAAATGTTGATATGCCATTAAGCAAAAAAACAAAAAAAACAAAAAAAACAAAAAAAAACAAAACAAAGAAAACAAACTAAAATTAAAATAACCTCTTTTTCTTAAGGTTTCCTTAAACGTTACATTTCTTGATTAATCTCAAGCAGTTTTATTTAATAAGAAAGTTTTAAAACTTATCAAGTGCTCTCCGACAAATTCAACAAATTAGGAATAAAAATCATTCAGATTACATCCCAAACCATTAAATTACCAACACCTCGAAACACACAAACACCTTTAACATTTCCAACTCAGGCATTTACTCCATTCCATGCAATTACTGTGACAAAAGCTACATCGGAGAAACCCAATGAAACTTAGATAAACGACTCTATGATCACCGGATATCCATAAAGACAAGCAACACTCAAAACGCCCTTTTCACGCACATGATAGAATTCTATCACACATTCAACTTCACCCATGTATCACTCATAAAATCTGAACATTGCATGATTCTTCGTTGTCAGTGCGAATCAGCGTTATTGCGGAATCAAAGACTATAAAACAACGACCCGGATTTTTCAAACCAAATTCCAACCATTGCAAAAAATCGTAAATCACGAAAACAACATCAAGACAGACAAAGGATAAATAACGCAAAAAATACAAGAAACGTAAAATCACAAAAATATTGAAACGTATAAAACATAAAAATTCTGAATCAACAAAAATTAACATAGTCCCATCTCACACAGACGAAACCAACATGCTGTCGCTTGTAACCTTCCACAAGACAAACACCTTCATTTATCACTAAATGCTCCACTCACACTAAATCCTTTGATCACCTATCTCATCACCAGAACTTGGTGGCACCTCGTCCTTCTCCCCTCTTTCTCCTTTCACTACCTCATTTTTTCAACATCTTCTCCTCTCTACTCCGTTTCCTCTACATTACTTTCCCATCTTTTCAACGTATATATATATATATATATATATATATATATATATATATAAATGTTTGTTTTTTTAAATTAGGCGTTATTGTGAAGCATTAAAAATAAATAAATGAATGAACTCGATATTATGGAGTATTGGATTCACTTATTTTTTAATTATTTTTTTCATAAATTTTCAGGTTCGTTAGATACCCTTTGTCAAATGTTACTGTTCAACGGTTTCTTTGTCTCTGTTGTTATCGACAGTGGCAGCGTTTGTGAAATATTTGTAATAACGGAGAATTCCGATATCTGCGTTTAATCCCTTCACGTGCGTTTGTAATTTTAGAATCCATTTAGATTCTGATTGTTTTCTTGATTGCGTTGTTGGAAATGCGTGTTCTAATAAGATGCATTTGAGGTGTGTAAGGTTGTGTGATAAGGTGTTAAAATGAAGTGCTATTGTACTATGCGGGGATTTGAGATTTATAGTGGATTTGTGGTTATTTAGTCTTAGTCTAAAGGGTGTTGATGTTTCTCCCACATATCCACTATTTGTACATTGTGTGCAGTATAAATAGTATATAATGTTAGCGCTATCGCATGTTAGGTGTGGCGGATGGATTGTTATGTTTGTGTAGGGTATTTTTATTTCGGTTTCCGTATGTATGTGGCTGCAAAACTTGGCATCTAGGCTTATTGAAAAAAAAAAAAAAAAAAATAAGTGAATCCAATACTCCATAATATCAAGTTCATTCATTTATTTATTTTTAATGCTTCACAATAACGCCTAATTTAAAAAAAACATTTAAAAAATATATATATACCGAGAGAAGCATACGGAGAACACCTAAAATACAACATATATATATATATATATATATATATATATATATATATATATATATATATCAGTCTGTTTAAGACAATAAAATATTCTGATGGACCTTCTAAAATCAGCAGAGGCGAAATATTAATTGAATGCAATTGTCTGTGCTTTGTTATCACTTTTTTCCTCAACTTTTCCTCACATTTTGTCGGATTTTTCCTAAACTGTTATATATATATATATATATATATATATATATATATATATATAAAGTAAGTAAAGTCGTTGGGGCGGCCTAAAGTCGGTATCAGCCAGTCAGCGAGGGAGTCTATCCCCTTTTCAATAGCACTAGACCAAGGAGATTGTTTTTGGCATCTGAGGTGGAGCACCACACCTACCATCAGCTCCTTACTTTACTGCACAGATCCCTGTGCTACTCATGCGCTGAGTTGGCGAGGACCGGTATCTAACTAGAAAACCTTGTGGTTTCTATCCGAACGCTCTACCGACTGAGCTAACCCGGCCCCCTATATATATATATATATATATATATTATATATATATATATATATATTATATATATATATATATTATATATTATATATATATATATATATATATATATATAATATATATTATATATATTATATTATATATATAATATATATATATATATATATATATAATATATATATATATATATATATATATATATATATCCAAAAGTCCAAAGAAGAAATCTTCCTTACGACATAGGTTTTTTTAAAACAACTTGTCGCAGTTTGAGAGCTCAATGTGTGCTCTTATTTTTAGAGTCACAGAGCAAATTTATAATTAAAGAAATAACAAGACTTAGAGATCCTGCATTATAGACTATTTCAGGGAGCTTAGTCTATAATGCAGGATCTCTAAGTCTTTTGTTATTTTTATTATATATATATATATATATATATATATATATATATATATGTGTGTGTGTGTGTGTGTGTGTGTGTGACTTTTAATCAATTTCCTTCATCCGTAAAAGAATATTTATCAGACGGCCTTTTTAATAATAAATTATTAGGAATTGTGTTTAAATCGCTTCTATTCATGCTCACTGTCCGTAAACACGCACAATTTACGTGATTAACCGTCCGTACAAATTATCAATGAGTAAATTCTCTAAGAATTTTGTTTTGTTTTTTTGTTGTTTTTTTTTGTGCTTCCCTTTTGTCGGAGTTTTCAGATTTTTTTTTGTTGTATTTATGTCTCCCTTTTATTTTGCAGATTTTTTTTCATCTGTTCAAACTTTTTATTGTATGTTCAAATTCCAATCAAGATTTGAATGCCTGTAATTCTTTTATTAATGCTTTACATGTGATATGCCCAGAGGTGAGAACATCTTAAAATCTTCTCGTGCACGTATCAGGAATTTCAAGTTTTAAATTTTGTTTTGTTTTGTCCTCTCCTTTCACCAACTGTCTCCACCCCACCCACCTCATTCGCGTCTCGTTATGGTTAATACAGCTTTTATCATAACCGTCATTTGTGCGTAATGTCTAGACCTCAACCAATATGTTCTTATGTCATATACTAGGGTATAGATAAAATATCAATGCCAAAAGTTTGTTCTTAAGTGACAACGTTTATTTCAATATAAGTAAAAGGCCTGCAGTTTTCATCAATGCAGTATTAAGCATTATCATTTAGTTGTTACTTACGGTCATGTGCCAGTATAAGGTAAAGAAGAACAGTTTTCTTGTTTATTCCTACCATAAAATAAACTGAACCCTTATTTCATGTCCGTGTTTTTGCAATAAATGTTTTATTTTTCTTGCACCCGTTATTTTACAATACTAAATATATTTTCTTTATTTATTTTGATACTCACTTCAATGTGTATATATTCTGAAAGTTTTTATTTTTTGAGAATGGTTAGTTTTAAAGTGGGGGTTCGTTTTTACACTTCAACTTTTTACTCGTAAAGTCCTACCATAAAATGCCTAAGCCTAATTTTATGGTAGGAATTTACGAGTAAAAAGTTGAATATTACCTTTTGTTGTTGTTATTTCTTTTCTTTTTGGCTTTTGTACTCTAATATAAAAACGTCAGATTTTAATCATCGTCGACGAAAAAATAAAATTACGGTCATAAAAAGAGGATCCAATTTATGCCTAAATTGTAAAACGATTTTTGGCATGTTCAAATTTTGAGTGTATTTATTCAATAAATACACTCAAAATTTGAACATGCAGCATTAAACAGTCCTCATTGTTTTTTAAAACAAGTTTTAATAAATACATGACTGGTATTATATATCTATATATAGTTTATTTTATTTTAATACATATTTAAAGTTTAAATTTCAAATTGTTTTATTTTTTAATCCTTTAATGAATTTGATGATTTTACTTACCTAGGGTACAAACTCGCTGACATGGAATTTTTAACTCCCACACCTCAGGCAATATGTTTCAAAAATCTATTTTTACATCACCCGGGGGGCGTTTTTTTATTTTGTACTAGTTAGTAATAATAGAAGAAAATGAGCAGAAATTCTATATGGACTTGAGTGAAGATGCGTGGTGTAATGGTTACCGTCGTAGACACGGTGAAACAAGTTCAAACCCAGGACAAGACTGTTTGCATTTCAAGTAGCGCTAATACCGTTGGGAAAGGTATGCATCCAATTATTCTATCTCCAACTATGGGTAAATAGTAGATGAGACTGGGCTCTTTAGTCCATCTATGAAAAGGAAAACGCTGAATTTAAACCTGTTAAACCCCGCCTAAGAACTTGACCTTGTGTCACATCCTGCTCGTGTGGGGTAATATATATATATATATATATATATATATATATATATAAGAATGAATATATATATATATATATATATATATATATATATATATATATATATATATGGAGAAGGTAGACAAACACGGGATGTTATGGAAACTGGATGTTTATTGTCGACGATGCAACGTTTCGGTCTCTTAATTAGACCATCTTCAGGACTTGGATATAGTAGCTGCTTCAATGATGGACATTCTCAAAATGCTGAAACAGAAGGTCGTCAGTAGGGAGAGGGGCAGTTGGGGGTGGTTAGTGGATTTTCTTCTCACTAGATGGGGAGTGTCAGAATGGTGGATGGTGGTACCACAGGTGTTGGTCTAGAAAGTTGGATTGTTCAGGATTGGTTAACTGAATATATGTGTGTGTGTGTGTGTGTGTGTGTGTGTGTGTGTCTGTTTAATTGTTTTTTTGTTTATATGTGTTGGGGAACTGGATTTGTCGTTAAGTTATATGGGGGTGGTTAGTGGATTTTCTTCTCACTAGATGGGGAGTGTCAGAATGTTAGATCGTTAGATACCCTTTTTCAAATGAATGTCGCTACTGTTCAACGGATCATTTGTCTTTGTTGTTATTGACAGCGGCAGCGTCTGTAAAATATTTGTAATAACAGATTATTCTGATATCGGCGTTCAGTCCCCTCACGTGAATTCGTAGTTTTAAAATCCATTTCGTTTCTGCTTGTTTTCGAGATTGCGTTGTTGGAAATTCGTGGTCTATTAAAATACATTTGAGGTGTGTAAGGTTGTGTTGTGGGGTGTTGAAGTGAAGTGCTATTGTACTATGCGGTGATTTGAGTTTTATTGTGGATTTGTGGTTATTTAATCTTAGTCTAAAAGATGTAGATGTTTCTCCCACATATCTGCTCTTTATGTATTGTGTGCAGTATGTAATATACGATATTAGGGCTATCGCATGTTAGGTGTGGCGGATGGATTGTTATGTTCGTGTAGGGTATTTTTATTTCGGTTTCCGTGTGTATATGGCTGCAAATTTGGCATCTAGGCTTGTTGCATCTTTTGTTACCTTTCTGTATATTAATCTTTTAATTAGAAATGCCATAACAAGACGACTTTAGTTCCAGCGATCTTCTGAAAAAGAGATTTATCTCGAAAATTCAAGAATAAAATACAGGTTAACACACAACACCATTGTTACCTTATTATTTTTCTTTACACCTGCATTGTGATAGCCTTCAAAATCAACCTCCAAACTCGAAATTCCTCGCAAGACATGCATAAAACTGCACGAATTTAACAATTCTGAGACAAATCCTTATTATTTCTATTTCTGTTTTAATATCAGTGAATTAATAGCAACACATAAATCAAAGAATATTTTTATTAAATACAAGCTTACAATAACAAAAACATGTAAATTTTTAAAAGATTTTTGAAAGAAAATTGAAAATTTTGTTTTGGGCGTTAAGTGGCTCACATTTGTTGGTAAATACTTTCATCTTATTTTTTGAAAAAAAAAATCAATTTTTAGTGAGTGATTTAATTTCTACTGAAGCTAATATTGCTGATTTTGTAAAAAGATCAAAGGTGATAAAAAAAACTATCACGGTCGTGAATAATTATAAATATATCAACAAAATTATATTTTTTACAAAAACTGGTTATTAGAAGATGAAAACAGAAAATGATTTTTCAAAATTCTTTCTAATAAACTTTCTTTCTTTCTTTCTTTCTCTCTTTCCACTAGCATTATCGTTCTTTTTTCTTTCTTTCTTTTCTTTTTTCTTTCTGTATTATTTCTTTCTTTCCTTTTTTACTTATTCATTTATTAATATTCAATTTGTTTTGTCTTTCTTTTTTTTTCTTTGAAAATACTCCATTCATTTTGTTTTATTTTCTTTTTTCTTTTTTTCTTTCTTTCTTTCTTTTTGTATTCTTCTTTTATTTATTAATTTATTTACTAATATTTCATTCGGTTTGACTTTTTTCTTTCTTTCTTTCTTTCTTTCTTTCTTTCTTTCTTTCTTTCTTTCCTTACAAATACACCAATCGCTTTTTACTCTTTTTTCTCTTTCTTTCTTTCTTTCTTTCTTTCTTTCTTTCTTTCTTTCTTTCGTTTCTTTCATTGATTTCTAACAAATATACCAATCGCTTTTTACTCTTTTTCTTTCTTTCTTTCTTTCTTTCTTTCTTTCTTACAATTACACCAATCGCTTTTTCACACTTTTCTTTTTCTTTCTTTCTTTCTTTAATTATTCGGCTTGTCATTTTAAAGCAAAATGTGAAGCTTTAAAATACAAGTTAGTTTAGAACTCAAACACCTGAACAGCATTTAAGCTTAAAATTACAGAATAATTAGTATTAACATTTAATTATATATATTTACCAACCCCTCCGCACGAGCAGGATGTGACACAAGGTCAATTTCTTAAGCGGAGTTCAACAGGTTTGAATTCAGAGTTTTCCTTCTCCTAGACCAGTTGCCTAACCAATGTTAAAGAGCCCAGTCTGCCCTACTATTTACCCATAGCTGGAGGGAGAGTAGGATTCATACCTTTCCCAAGGGTATTAGCGCTAAGTGAAATGCAGTTACCACGTCCAGGATTTGAACTCGGAACGACGAGTCCATTTCGCATGACTTTATCCATTACACCACGCGCTTCCTAATAACATTTAATCATAGAAGAACAACTATAAAGATGTACAATGAATACTATGGACATGATATATGTACGCAAAACATTAAGATATTTAGTGAAAAAAGGAAATGAGAAAGTTAAAGAACCTCTGTACGGCTTACACTCGTCCTGTTGATGGAGCGAGATATATGGTTTCAGTCATCCTAATGATAAAGTGGGCGTCAGGCTGTGGATGATATTCATTCCTGAAGAGGCACCATCAATCCTGGATCGAAATAAGAGCGAATAAACGAGATTCAGCCAATACAATGATCATCGAATACACGAATCTGCAATTTCTATTCCCCCAACCTCCCAAAAAATCATTTAGGGTTAAATCCCTTTTTTAAAGATATAACTGGGACCTCAAAACGTGGTTTCACACTTAACATCAAACCTTTCTTGAGGTCACACCACAATGATCAAATATCATTAATTCATTATTCAACACTCAGTAAAACAACTTTAAATTTGCTTCATAGTAATAGTTTATTTGAACTGCATAAATTCAACATCATCAGATACGAGTAAAAACATTCGCTCAAATCTTATGATGCTACCTTGATGTAGTTGAAATAAACTATTAATATGAAGCAAATTTAATGTTATTTTCTTTCATTTATGACTATATATATATATATATATACTAGCATAAAAAACACACACTCCGAGTGGTGTAAAAATTGATTTTCTAACAATTAAGTTCAGATTAATTAGAATATTTAAGGTTTTCCTTGTGGGAGGTGTCAAATCCGTTGTTTTTATTATCGACTGTCTAAAAACAAAATTTTACGACAGACGATAATAAAATCACAACGTTTTTTTTTTCACCGTATAATAAAATATAAATCATGAATTGATTCTGCAACTATTTCTTGTCGGTAAATAATTTTCTCGCAAAACACTAATTTAATTAAAAATTTTAATTGCTTTAAATTGTTCTTACAGTTGATCTTTTGTATGGCGAATTAGGAAAATTCTCCCGATCAGTTGGTAGACCACGCCTACGATTTAAAGATGTCTGCAGGAGAGCTATGAGAATATGCCATATTGACACAAACATGTGGATGTAGATGCAATAAATAGAGTGGCCTGACGCCTCAACGTTAAGCAAGGCATGGAGAGGGGTGGGGCAGAGAGGAGAGTAGCCTCGACAGAAAAGAGAGCCAGAAAGAGAGAGAAAAAGCCAGCAGTCCCAGAAAGCATCACAGTTTGTGTGCATTCAGTGCACCAAAGACTGTCATTCAAGAATTGGCCTGCAGAGTCACTTTCCCAGATGCAGATAACAAATTTTATTCTTTATTTTGGACACTACGCCATCGTCATTAGTGGACGGAAAGGATCCAATAATAATAATAATAATAATAATAATAATAAAACGCATAAAATTCTCTGGGACTTTGAAATAAAAACGGATCACCTTATCCCAGCAAGAAGACCAGACATTAACAAAAGAGAAAGAACTTGCCAACTGGTGGATTTTGCAGTTCCAGCAGATCACAGGAAAATGAAAAAATGGACAAATATCTGGACCTTGCCAGAGAACTGAAAAAGTTATGGAATATGAAAGTCAAAGTGATACCAATTGTAGTTAGTGCACTTGGAACAGTCCCAAGAGGATTGGAAAAGGGTTTGGAAAGTTTGGAAATCAGAGGAAGGATTGAAACCATTCAGAACACTGCACTGCTACAATCTGCCATAATACTCAGAAGAGTCCTGGAGACCTGAGGAGACTTGCTGTCACTCACACTCCAGTGAAAGACCATCAGCTAATGCTGATGTGAAAACTCAAAAGGAGTAAATAATAATAATAATAATAATAATGATAGTTGATTTTTATTCGCTGCCGCTATGATTCATTGTTTTTAAATGTCGACTAAACAAAAGTATCTTTCTGGTCGAAAGATTCCAATTATTCTAAACTTTGTAATTTCAGCTTTCAAATATCGTCATATGTGCACAAATGCTCTAACTACAATAGCATTCAGCCCTGTTGGCGGGGCTTAGAATATGTTGACTGTGTCGCCTTGACAAGGCGATACAGTCGACGTATTCTAAGCCCACTAAAAAGGGGTGTCCCGGATATGACACCAAACTGCATCAAATGATTAGGCTCCAATTCTGGAGATATGGGGAGTGTTAAATCACCTCTTCATTGCTATTACTCTCAGATACACTTTAATCAGGAGAGTTAGGGTTCCATCTATGGGTCAAATAGATTTGTTTAACAATTATTCGTATTCGATTGTACCATGTGAAAAATATAAACATACAATGAATGTGATTCTCTAACCTTTATGCATAAAATAGCCCTATACGATTTGCCATACCGTTAAAATCAACCAATCAATCAAACCAATAAAATTCGAGGCATATGTCAAAAACTGTTTAAAACTTATTCATTGATACGAAATACAATCGGTGTAAAATCAATTTATCAACCGTATTTATTCCGTTAGGGTCATACAAAGGTTCCCAGCGGCATTGTTTGAACAATGTTAGAAAAATCTTTGAAGTGTATTTTTTGGTTTACTCAATTATTTATCGTAATACATCGTTTACAAACCTGAATAAAAACCAAAAGGTAGGAATGTGGATTTTATGTGTTATAGGTGATACACCCTATAAGACTAATGGAATGCGCCGACAGGTTACTATAAGTAACAGGGATAATTGTGGCTTGGCAGTAAGCCAATGCCTCTATTGTCGGACGTAATTTTCACTTATCTCTATTGTATTTGTCTACTTACCCGTCGTTTTGTTCTTATTTCACCCCTTAAACCCTCACAACAATATGGTTTTACGGATATTATAAAATTCAATTCAAGACTATCATTATTTCACTCCATGCAACACAGTTTTTATTCCACTAAATATTTTCTGATCATTATTTTGTCTAATAGACTTCGTTGCATCTTGACTTGATTTAAACTTTTACATTTTCTTTTTCAATAAATGCGTGCTAAACAAACACGTAAGTTAATTACCATCTTTTAGATCAATTGTAAAATTTAAATTGATATCTAATCACTAATTTATGGGAAAATCAAGTGTGCCATTTTGGGGGAATAATATATATATATATATATATATATATATATATACGTCTGTGAGTATTGTCTAGATTTTTATTTTTATATCTATATGAATTATATTAATCAGTGAATTAGGTGTATTTTCAATGCAGACACATGTTGAAAAATGAATATCTCTTGTGTACATATCTAAATCTTTTTTTTTTTTTTTTTTGGGCTTACGATCAAATCACATTGAAAGTAACGGTTCCCGCTAGATCACCGAAGTTAAGCAGCGATAAGCCTGTTTAATAGTTTTACAGGTGACCAACTAAGCAACAGCAGGTACTGGTGTAAATAAAGCTCTATCTACGGTTAAAGAACATGAGGGAAACGTGCAAATTATTCAGCATTGCCGTAAAAAAATATTATACCATAATAAAGAAATATGGATTAAGAAACGCTCGGAAAAATACGATATTCTCATGGGTTCCTACGATGTTTCAGAGATGTGTGAACTAGTGGGTTGCTTACAATATCAACACTATAGCAGACCCTAACAATCACGGTCATTATCGTAAAAACGGTTTACTTATTTTAGATAATAACATCCCGAGAAAAGGAGAAATTACACGTAAAAAAAAATTGCCTTGGCTTTTTGCACCAACTTCCTGGATATTACATTAAACTTTAACGATGGATCTATATCCCCTTTTAAAAACACAACCATATATTGTTATATTAACACAGGTTCTAACCATCCAAAACAGATATTTAAACAAATCCCTTTTGGCATATCGACTTGGTTATCCAATAATTGCTCCGATATTAACAGCTTTAATAATAAAAAAGGTGAATACGAGCAAGCCCTCAAAAATAGTGGATTTAAAGCTCACCTTATATATAAAACCGATAACATCCTATTCAACTACGATTAGGGAAAAAAAAAAAAAAAACAAGTCGTTTAATATAGCAATTAAACTTAAATTAGGAAATATCCTTTTCAACATTAAAAAAAACGTTTTCCATCCAAAAACAAATTATATAAAATATTTAATAAAAATACTGTAAAATCAAGTTATAGTTGTATGTCGAACGTAGATTGAAATATCAATAAAACCAACATTAGAAAATTGACTTAAAAAACATAAAAAAAGAAACCCTTCCTTGCAATTGTAATAATAAAGAAACTAAATGACCCCTAAATGGAAAATACCGGAGTGATTGTTTAGTATAAAAAGCTAGTGTACAAATTAATGACCAAAGTAGTGATAAAAAGATATAGTTATGTTCAACTCAAGATACTTTAAAAAGACTTTATAACCACAAGTCTAGTTTTACCAATATAAAATATATGCATGGCATAGCTCTTTCTAAATATATCTGGGACATCAAAAATAAATACGGTAAAGATCCTATCGTAAAAAGGGAAATTGTAAAATAATTTAAAAACAAAAACACGCAGATATAGACGGGCAATAAATTCTGTCTTTTATGCTCAGAAGAAAAATTAGCTATCGCTTCCTATGATAAGTTCAAAGAACTACTAAACCAAAGATTGGACATTTTTAACAGTTGCTACAATAACCGTAAATAGTGACTTGACAGTTAAAAAAGTAAACAAATTTTTAATCAACGGTTAAAAGATCAAAACAGCGCGCAGCGTTCCTCCTGTACACTATAGATCTACAATAATGCATTTTGTTTACTTCCGTTTGTTTTTAATCAATCAATTTAATTAATTCATCGCAGATAACCCTGATGATCCGAACGAGGTGAAACCCGGGTAGGCTATCTGACTATACAATTTTACTAAATCTGTTCTACAAACGCACTGAGCACTTTTATATTCTTTATAACCCCGACTTATTCGGTTAATTATTTTATCGACGGTCGAAGTTATGACTAGCTCGATATGTTATAGGTCAACCCTCTTTATAAACGTATATATATATATTTTTTTTTCTTTTATAATTTTGATCATTGTTCTATCGTCGTTTAATGTAAACGTTTCTCGTTTGGTATTCAGACAATTATTTTAGACGATTACCAAATATTTTATAGTTTGTAATTTAAGTCCTATAGTTCATATATCTATATTTTCTACGACGAGCAAGACATGCTGGACACTGCTAGAGAAGTAAGGACGAACTCATAAGAAACTTTCTCCTATGGAATACTACACGTGGACACACCAGTGTTGGCCAACCAGCAAAAAGTTACATTCATCAACTCTGTGCGGAAACTGAATGCCGCGTCAAAGGTCTTACTGGCGTGAAAGATAATCTGTGCTATCGATACACCTTGATGATGATGATGATGATGATGATACACACACACACACACACACACATATATATATATATATATGTGTGTGTGTGTGTGTGTGTGTGTGTTTGTGCGTCTATGTGCGTTGATAACAATGTAGATAGTTACGTATTTAGCTTATTCTTATATATATATTTACCAACCCCTCCGCACGAGCAGGATGCGACACAAGGTCAATTTCTTAAGCGGAGTTTAACAGGTTTGAATTCAAAGTTTTCTTCTCCTAGACCGGTTGCCTAACCAAGGTTAAAGAGTCCAGTCTGCCCTACTATTTACCCATAGCTGGAGGGAGAGTAGGAAGTAGAATTTCCCAAGGGTATTAGCGCTAAGTGAAATGCAATCACCATGTCTAGGATTTGAACTCGGGGCGACGAGTCCATTTCCCATTACTTTAACCATTACACCACGCGCTTTATTCTTATATAAAACCACAATAATGAAGCACTTAGTGAGGATAAAACTCAACACACTCGCATTAATCAACTGGCCATATTATTTTTTAAAAAATCCTAAACCCTCAAGGTTAGCGACCGACCTTGATTTTTCTTTATTCTTTTTTAATATTAAAGTGTATTTTAAAATTTATACGGTAGACATCTGAGCAAAATTTAAAATTGATATATCTTTATTCAAACTACCTTAACTATTATCAAAAAGTAATAACTATTTACTTAAGTTTCAAAGCCAATCTTTCTTCTGTCTCTTTCCGGTTCAGTAACGATTTAATATATTCGTGTAAACACACAGACAGACGTTTGACGTATTTTAGTTCTAATCAATTAATTGTTAGTTTGTATATATTTTCTCACCGCCCTCAGTTCTTCCTGAGTACGTGACGAATTACACGTCTAATGAAATTGTCCGATTATATGTTCTGGAAAAGTTTGAGGTACTTTCACTGCTCAGGGCATACTTTTTTTTCTCCACCGTTTTCAGTCATTATAATTGGTGAACAGTCCTTAAATAAACAGAAAAAAAGACAAAACACACATTCACTCTAAAACGCTGGTGGGTTAATAACCTTATGTTTATGTATATTTCATTAATTTTCAGGATTATTGCTTTTTATGGGTGCATAGTTTATCATATCCCTTATTCAAATACCTTCCGCCCTGTCGCTGGGGCGTTAGAATGCACCGACTGCACCTCTGCAGAGGGTTAAGACTCCCCCAATGGGGCCACCTGTTGGCCGTGGGTGGCGACCCGTGATGCTTAAGGATAGAGCCCAGGTGGATGAGCAGTTCATGACATGCAATACTCCACTTTGGCCCTATCTTGGGCTAGACGGGCGGTCGGAGAGGCCCCTCCGATCAATCGGCTGGTCACGTCAGCCCTAGCACCTATATGATTTCCCCAACCCTATTGCCCTTATGGCAACCCCAACCTTTTTATCATATGGGTGCTAGAAGGCGGTGGCTGCGGGTCTACATATCCTTGGGAATGACGTTAAACTCTATCTGATGGTGAGGTTCCAGTTTTGGTTTGGGGAATGTGGAGCACCCCTTCATTACCATTGCTCCCTGGTCTACTCTGACCCGGAGTGGTAGTACCTGTTAGGGTCCCATCTATGGTTAAATAGAAAAATGGATTTATAAAAAAATTGTATTATCCATTAAGAATTGATTTATTTCAAAACTTTATCGGCATTAAATGACCCACTGAGGTTGATATGCCGTAAAACAAAACAAACAAATAAACATCAAATATTTTCCTATGGCGCCTCATCGTGATTCAAAACTAATCTTGCACATGATTATCATCATAGTGATTTTGATCAGCACTGAGTGTCCTGTATTTGTGGTCCTGTGCCCAGACTAAGCTTAGCTTACAACATACTATTCAAAGATTTTACCAAATTAACTTTTTTTTTAAAAAATTTTTTTTAATAAAAAAAAGAATAAAAATATAATTTTCTGCGTATTGTTTTCATTATTTTTTCATAAAGCAATTTCAAGGAAGTCTTTCTGATGTAGTTGTTAGAAATGAACACGGTGTAACCTAGTTCAAATCGAGGACGAGGCGGTTGACACTTTACACAACGCTAATATCCCGGGAAATGTATAAATCCAATTATTTCCTTCCAGCTATGGGTAAAAAGTAGGCCAGACTGAGATCTTTAAACCCTGGTATAGGCATCATGACAAGGAAAATGAAAATTATAAATTCAAACATGTTATACTCCGCTAAACACTGACCTTGTGCCACTCCCTGCTTGTGTGGAGGGTTTAGATAAACATATAAAGCAATTTCAAGGAAGCGCGTGGTGTAATGGTTAGGGTCATGGGAAATGGACTCGTCGCCCCGAGTTCAAATCCTGGATGTGGTAATTGCATTTCACTTAGCGCTAATACCCTTGGGAAAGGTATGAATCCTACTCTCCCTCCAGCTATGGATAAATAGTAGGGCAGACTGGGCTCTATAACCTTGGTTAGGCAACCAGTCTAGGAGAAGGAAAACTCTGAATTCAAACCTGTTGAACTCCGCTTAAGAAATTGACCTTGTGTCACATCCTGCTCGTGTGGAGGGGTTGGTAAATATATATATAAAGCAATTTCAAGTCTTAAATAAAATTCCATTATCAGAAATTATTAACATAACTGTTCGAATGTGTATAGGTCTACTCCTGTTCTCTTGCTAGCAACTCAATAACGAACTTTGCTTCATGGTATCATGGTATGTACTCCTGAGAGATACTCTTCACTTCCCGATGAACATTTTTTAAAGGTGTCTGGTAATTTCTCGAAGGAGAATCACTAATAAAAATACCACTTAATAAAGCTCTAAGACCAGGGACCTACCTCCAAGACAGTACTTCGTCATTGCAATAAGAAGGGTTAGAGGCGGAAGTATACTTACTGTCTGCGTTAAAGACTGAATAATTTCGATATTTTTGGCACCGGTTCAAATGAGTGATGGCGAGCTAGCTTCTTTTGCAGGTCATTGACAAAGATTTTTTATTCCTACAGATGCCAAATATCATGTCTTCGTGTTAGTTTTAAGCTCAGCCTTACATACACACACGCACCACATACACACACAACAGACACACAGACACAGACACAGACACACACACACACACACACACACCCACATATATATATATATATATATATATATATATATATATATTATATATATATTTAATCAATGGTAATATTATGGTTTCACACTCATAACTTAATATATATATATGTGTGTGTGGCAATAAATCAGTAGCCTGACAGATAGTTATTAACTGAATTTTGATCTGAAATTTTCATTGTATACTTTTCTATCTTTGTGAATAATATTCATTATTGAACTATTTGCAAGGCATTGATAAGGAAAGGGGTTGTGTTGAAAGACAAATAGTTGTTCTAAAATTCATTCTTATTATTACATCTCGGGCGAATTTATTAACGTGTGTGTCAATCTGTGTGTGTGTGTGTGAGTGTGTGTTTAATAGCTAGGAAGATAGTGTTAATATTTAAAAGTAAAAATGTTGGTTTAATTTTTTTTTTCTCTATGTGTGTTTTTCATACTAGTTTTAAATGGTGGGTTTTCACTGAAATCTGAGTGACACCCAAGTCTCCTATGGTCCCCAGAACTCTTCTGAATATTCTAGCCGATCTTAACAATGCTGTTGTCTAGATGGTCTCGATTCTTCCTCTGATTTTCAATTCCTCCGGTCTCTTTCCCAACCTTTGGGGGAGCTTTCGTAGACTTAAGGGATCGTTCCAAGCCCCCCAGCTACAATTGGTATCACCGTTACCCTCTAAGAGTTTCAGATGTTTTTAACAGTTCCGTGGTTTGTATGGTCTCGGTTCTTTGATATCCAGTTTCCCTAGTCTCTCTCCTAAGCCTTTGAGGACCATTGAAAGTGCTATAACTACCATTGGCATGAAGGTGTCCAACAATTTTGTCAGTTCTCTGGAAAGATCCAGATATTTGTCTGTTTTCGCTTTCTATTATTTTCACTTACTATAAGTAACAGGGACAATTATGGCTTGAGAGTAAGCCAATGCGAGTCAGCCCATAACTCTATTTGCAAAATCAACTACATGAGTTATTTTCTTTTTAATTCTTTTTAATTAACACTAGTTTCTGTTTTCTGTTTTCTCTTTCTATTATTTTCACTTTGAGGTTTGCTGGAATTGCAAAATCAACTACATGATTATTTTCTTTTTAATTAACACTAGTTCGTTTTTCTGGCCTGTATTTAGGTATTCGGTTATACCTCAAAATCTCAGGGAAATTTATGTATCTTATTTTCTAAGACAAATTCTTGTTTATGCATATACAAAAAAAACATATTTCCTACCCAGCCATACTTACTGTTGTGGGGTTTTAAGGGGTCAAATAAGAACGACGGGTAACATATGTAGGAAAATTTATTATCAAAAGAGTAGACAATTACAGTACAGAGAAGTGGGAATTACGTCCGACAAATAGAGTTATGAGCTGACTCGCATTGGCTTACTCTCAAGCCATAATTGTCCCTGTTACTTATAGTAACCGTCGGCGCATTCCATTAGTCTATAGGGTATATCACCTATAACACTTACTCTTGTTCTTCTTTAGTGCCAGTTTTCTGCATTCACTTATTATGTGATTAAGTGTTTCATCTCTGTCATCACAATAATATAAACTTGCTATTCTTCTACATATATTAAATTTTAGTTTGACATGATCCTTGAGGAATTATTTTCTGCTTCTATTAAAAGAGATTCAATTTACCTCTTCAGGTTTCCACTTCTTAGGCATGTTCAGGTCACCTTGAATGCAATTTCCTTAGCTTGTCGCTTGAAGTATCCATACAGATTATTTTTGTTCGAATTTTTGTTTTCTATTATTATTATTATTATTATTATTATTATTATTATTTGGTCAATATGTCGGTGTTCCTCTCTTAACCATTTTAAGAATGGACCAGAGTATCTTACAAGGGGGACAACCTAGATTTGTATTCGCTTGACGAGATTTCTGCTGCAGAGTTTAGTTTCTAGAAGTTTTCTTGTGCGTCTGAGGTATTATTATTATTATTATTATTATTATTATTATTATTATTATTATTATTATTATCAATACTGCTCCAAAAAATGGTAGATAAGGAAAACAGGAAGTGAAAAACAAAAGAAACAGAAAAGTAAAACATATGTGAAATTTTCAATCCTATAAAAAGGAAAGGAGAAGAATGGAGAAAATAGAGAAGGAAATACAAGCAAGACAGGAAAGGGGAATAAAGGGCGGATTTCTATTGAAAGAGAAAGAGAAAAGTAAGAATAGAGAAAAATATAGATAGATAGATAGATAGATTAGAAAGAGGAGAGAGAGAGAGAGAGAGAGAGAGAGAGAGAGAGAGAGAGAGAGAGAGAGAGAGAGAGTACTGCCAAAAAAGAAAGGAAAGAGAAATGTCGAGGAGAGATAGAGAATGATAACAAAACAATAAATTGAAAAGGAGAGCAAAATAAAGATGAGTAGAAAGAATGGTAATAGAAAAATGTAATTGTAAAGGTGAAAAGAAAGAAAAGAACTTATCATCGAGTGGATTATACCGTTTCAGCTGACAGAGAGTAAAAATGAAAGAAAGCGAAAATATAGACAAATACTTGGCCTTACCATAGAGCTAAAAACAAAGCTGTGGAACATGATTGTGACGGTGATAACAACTGTAAATGGTGCACTTGGAACAGTCCCCAAAGGATTGGAAAATACACGAGGAGGTGGAAATCAGAAGAAGAATCTAGACTATCCAGACCACAGCATTAAGATTATCTATAATACTCAGAAGGGTCCTGGAGACTTGCAATTAAAGCTGGTGTGAAAAACTTACCAAGAGTGATATAATAATAATAATAATAATAATAATAATAATAATAATAATAATAATAATTATAATAATAATAAAATTCTCTGGGACTTTGAAATAAAAACGGATCACCTTATCCCAGCAAGAAGACCAGACCTAGTGTTGATAAACAAAAAAAGAAAGAACTTGTCAACTGGTGGATTTTGCAGTGCCAGCAGATCACAGGGTGAAGCTAAAGGAAAATGAATAAATGGACAAATATCTGGACCTTGCCAGAGAATGAAAAAGTTATGGAATATGAAAGTCAAAGTGATACCAATTGTAGTTGGTGCACTTGGAACAGTCCCAAAAGGATTGGAAAAGGGTTTGGAAAGTTTGGGAATCAGAGGAAGGATTGAAACCATTCAGAACACTGCACTGCTGCAATCTGCCAGAATACTCAGAAGGGTCCTGGAGACCTGAGGAGACTTGCTGTCACTCAGACTCCAGTGAAAGACCATCAGCTAATGCTGATGTGAAAACTCAAAAGGAGCAAATTTTTGGTTGCTGATAACCATGTGAAATTTACGGAAGAACGTGTGAATTATACGTAGAATTATGTTTTAGCAACAACAACAAAATTACAAATGGGTTAGACATAGGCTTTGTCACTCCAAGTTTAAGTCGAAAAGACAATTGATATAGTTGAAATACATTGATTCCTTTTTAAAGAAAATGTTCCGGTGCAACTGTCAGTAAAGAAGGTCATGCTGACAATATTCTGGGACATGGATGACCCGTTACAATTGATTTCCTTGAAAACGATGCAACTGTAAACAGTACTTCTAGATTCACCATATTTATTGAATGACACTTGTACCTTTACATAAAGAATTCTGTTACGTTCCTAGAGCGAAAAATTCTCTTACTACTATTAAAAAAAAAAAAGAGAAAAGAAATATACCTTTTTTTTTATCTTCAGTATGTTATCTGCGGTTCCGGCTACTGTGTTCTTTGGCTTACCTCATGTCTATGTTGCATCCGGTGATTCTAGAGTGCCGTAAAATATTACTTTATTTCTATGTTTAGTTATGAGTCTTACCGTCTTGTGACTGTGGAAATGGATAGTACTTAATAGCTGAAAACTTACTCTATCAAACAATACTCACTGTATCTGTTATAATGTGGAAATAAATATGAAGTGTTACTTTTAGATAACCTCTTGTATATAACTAATTTTACAGTTAAATATATATATATATATATATATTATATATATATATATATATATATATATATATATATATGAAAGTACGTAAATAAACATTGTGTTCATTTGATATGGCTTTTAGCCGACAATTTTGGAGGATATGTGCTTAATTGAAGTCATACCTAATTTTTGAAATTAATTAGTTAATAATTAATGAATTTAGGCGGGCATATATGTTCAAATGTAAGGCTAAACAGATCGAGAAAATGACATTTTCTCGATCTGTTTAGCCTTACATATATGCCCGCCTAAATTCATTAATTATTAACTAATTAATTTTCAAAAATTAGGTATGACTTCAATTAAGCACACATCCTCCATATATATATATATATATATATATATATATATAAAGTCGTCGGGCGGCCTAATGTCGGTATCAGCCATGCAGCGAGGGAGTCTATCCTCTTTTCACTAGCGCTAGACCAAGGAGATTATTTTAGCATCTGAGGTAGAGCGCCACACTAGCTCCAGCTCCTTAATTTACCGCACATTACCTGTGCTACTCATACGCTGAGTTGGCGAAGGTGGGTATCGAACCAGGAACTTTGTGGTTTCTAGCCGAACGCTCTACCGACTGAGCTAACCCGAGCAAGAACGAACTCATAAGTGACGTTCTCCTGTGGAAACCTGCACATGAACACGCCAGTCTGGGCCATCCAACAAAGACCTACATTGATGCACTCTACATGGATTCTGAATGCTGCACAGAGAAACCTCCTGAGGGCGATGAAGGATAGGGACGGATGGTGAGAGTATGTCATGGATATCTGTACTGCCAGCGTGACCTGATGATGATAATGTTAAATATATTCGTGTACAAGTATTATATATACGTGTGTGTGTGTGTGTGTGTGTGTGTGTGTGTTCAAGTAGGTATATGTATACAGGCAAACTCGTGTGTGTCTGGGTCATAGAGTAGCAGTTGATGGCGAGGGTATACATGTGTGTGCATGAGAAAAACGTTTGAACCCAAAATAATCCCAAAATCAGTAAAAACATGTCTGTCTGATGATCGGTTTTAGAATCAACACTTCAGTTAACAGTATAAAATAAAACTGAAGAAAAAGAATAAAAAATAGTGTCGATCAAATATTAATAATAGCACTTATCCTACGACTTCAAGTTTCACGATTCTGCTCATCGGGTAGTTTTCAACTATACATCTTCTTATTATAATGGAGATTGTGTATTTGTCTGTCTGCAACCGAAACTATATCACTACTCAAGTCACAATTCGCTTGGTTATTTGCGTCACGTTTTTCATGATTTTATTTATATTTAAACCTCAATTATTAATACTGTTGGCCACACTAATGACATGCAATTATATTTATACACACAAAACAGTGGTTTATAGTGTGAATGGGAAGGCTAATTTGCATATTGATATAAAAAAAATTGATTTTAATAAATATGTGCTTAGTATTATTGGTTTCTAATTGTTTGGTTTTATCTTAATGAATATGAGCAAAATCTCGGGATAAATCTTAAAAGAAATCCATTAACAAGAAGAAATAACTGAAATTTTATTCTTTACTTCTTGTTTTAACTAAATAGTGAAATTAGGAAAATTTACCAATGAAAAACGGAAGTGATGGAAGAGTATGTTTCAGTTGTTCTATTTTTCGATTATATCCCCCTGTATTTCAAATGTTTTTATCTGCATTCTTATTTAGTTTCATTAGCCTTTCTAATTTAATATACTATTTTATTACATTAAAAGTTAAATACTTGCACCCGGAGGGTGCATATATTTGCTAGTTACAAATAAAGACTTT
Source organism: Doryteuthis pealeii (assembly GCA_023376005.1). Lineage (NCBI taxonomy): Eukaryota > Metazoa > Mollusca > Cephalopoda > Myopsida > Loliginidae > Doryteuthis > Doryteuthis pealeii. The sequence goes on from CM042140.1 coordinate 29,960,128, forward strand.
ATTTGTTGTTTAGAGTACTTTCATCTTTGGAAAGTATGAAAGAAGAATCACATTATCATGGTCTATTCAGGCTCTAGTTGACGTTTACTTCTTGGATACGACGAGGGTATACTTTGATCACGGAATCTGATTAGAGTTAATTTTTCGGACCATATTACCTAATATAATACTAATACCACTGGGTGTCAGACCTGCTCTCCTTGGGTGGCTGTACGAGAAACTTAAGTTCCCAACAGCATGGCTATAACACTACCATGTTTACACTGCCCTGCCACGAATGAGGAGGGGTTGGACTTTAGAAATAATGTGCTAGATAGCTGTTGAGCAAAGAGCTTCCTCTGCCCTTATATAGGTCTTGTTTTTCATCCTGCAGGTTGTCTAGCCACCCTCCTCATCAGACAAAATCTGTGGGGTTATCAGTTTAGTCGTCAATGATCCAACTATGAAACATAGTTGGTTTATATTCTTTTGTTCGGACCATATTACCTTTAGGCACCCCTTTTGCTCTCGATTAAGAAAGGACATGTTTTTCATTCACACCGTCAATATCCGGTTGTTTGTTAGGGGTTAGGTTTAGGGGTTAGAGTTAGTTTTATAATTTTAAAAGAAAATCTAGAAATCGTCTGTTAAAACAACCGGATATTGACAGTGCAAATGAAAAACCTGTCCTTTCTTAATCGAGATCAAAAAGGGGTGCCTAAAGGTCATTTTCCTTTTACGCATCATCATCATGTCGCGCGCGCAGCACGGATATCCATGACAATCTTTCGCCAACCTTCCCTATTACTCATGGCCCCTGGGAGGTCCTCTGTGCAGCATCCCGAGTCCTCGCATAGTTGGTCAATGTAGGTCCTTAGTGGACATCCTACGTTAGCATGTCCATGTGTTGGCTTCCACTGGAGAATGTCGCTTATGAGCTCATCACAGCTTGGATCTGTGCGGTAAAATGGAGAGCTGATGGTAGATTTGGCGCTATACCTCAGACGCAAAAACAATCTCCCTGGTCTAGCGCTAGTGAAAAGGGGATAGACTTCCTCGCTATCTGGCTGATACCGACATTGGCCACGCCACCGACTTTACTTACCTCTTTTATACGTTACATCAGCAGTTGATATTCGTCACCTGTTTTAACACAAAAAATATTATTGACAAAGAGATCTGGGTAATTTTCACCTTTAGTTGGCTAAATTCCTAGCATAAAATCGTGCGTGCGCATTATCTGAAATGAACTTAATTGTTATTAAGAACACATTTTATGATATTTTTGTGTTAAAGCATGCAGTTGTATTGTTTTCGAAACGATTCTAAGATTTGTGTATTTCGCACGGAGACTTTTAAAATGGCTACTGGTTTCAAAGTGAAAGTCAGTTGGCTAAATTCCTAGCATACAATTATCTGAAATGAACTTAATTGTTATTAAGAACACATTTCATGATATTTTTGTTTTAAAGCATGCGGTTGTATTGTTTTCGAAAAAGTTTCTAAGATTCGTTTATTTCGCACGGAGAGTTTCAAAATAGCTACCGGCTTGGTTCAAAGTGAAAGTCAAGGGAGGTTACTCTCAAATTGCCTTATTTGCTAGGAATTTAGCCAACTAAAGGTGAAAATTACCGAGATCTGTTTCTATTTGAAATCATTAGTCATTCTGAATTTGGGAGAGAAGAGCTTAGCACCAAAATGGCGCCAAATTCCAATCCCACTCATATTCGACATTTTCCTGTTTGAAAAATCTTTTATTACTCGAGTCTACAGACAAGCTATGACACACGGATACGGAAACATGTGTGTCGTCATAAAGTCACTTATCTATTTTCAGGTTCACAACATAAACTCTAGATAAAACATTTTATCACTTCATACGATTGTTTATTTAAACATTTCTATTTTCGTTTGATAGAAACGATCGGATTCTTTCTATCATAAGTCACAGTGTGTATGTTTACATATTAAATACAACTGTTGCCTTCCTCAGACTGCATCCGCCCTGTCGGCTGGGGCGTTAGAATGCACTGACTGCACCTCTGCAGAGGGGTAAGACTCCCCCAATGGGGACACCTGTTGGCCGTGGGTGGCGACCCGTGATGCTTAAGGATAGAGCCCAGGTGGATGAGCAGTTCATGACATGCAATACTCCACTTTGGCCCTATCTTGGGCTAGACGGGCGGTCGGAGAGGCCCCCTCCGATCAATCGGCTGGTCACGTCAAGCCTTAGCACCTATATGATTTTCCCAACCCTATTGCCCTTATGGCAAGCCCAAACCCCTTTTTATCATATAGGTGCTAGAAGGTGGTGGCTGCGGGTCTACATGTCCTGGGAATGACGTTAAACTCTATCTGGTGGTGAGGTTCCAGTTTTGGAGGTTTGGGGAATGTGGAGCACCCCTTCATCACCATTGCTCCCTGGTCCACTCTGACCCGGAGTGGTAGTACCTGTTAGGGTCCCATCTATGGGTTAAATAGAAAAATGTATTTCTAAAAAATTGTATTATCCATTAAGATTTTGATTTATTTCAAAACTTTATCGGCATTAAATGACCCACTGAGGTTGATATACCGTTGTTACCTGTTACTCATCTACCTTACTACCTAACACTGTTCTTGTATGTAATTACCCAACCCCTCTAACATGGACAAGTATACGACACAAGGTCAATTTTTAAGCGGATTACAGCTGGTTTGAATTCCGAAGTTTCCATCTCCAAGACTAAAGAACCCAATATGTACTATTATAGCTGGTGGTTGGGGGATAACAGTGAAACTCACAGTCCAGCCTAGTCCAGGATTTGAACTCGGGCCGCTAATTCCATTTCCGACAAAGATAACCATTACGATAATCGCGCACTCTTCGTTTACTGTGCGTTTATATTAATGTTCATACCGCATAAGAATTACGAATTTTACAAAAATCTAACATCAGTTATCAAAGTTTTCCAATGTAGGCATGAACGTGAGTCATTTGCTCAAAGAACTGATATCTCATCCCAAGGCTTATTTCCCTGGGTCGTTGATTTTTTTTTTTTTTTTTTGCAATGAAAATGGCAAGGTGTGATTTCGGTGGTGATTTGTGTTAGGGGAATGCGTTGCCTGTTTCTTGCACCATCCTTCGAGAAATTTATTCATTTTTTTTTTTTGCTTTTGTTTTGTGTGTGTGTATGTGTGTGTGTGTGTTGTGTGTGTGTGTGTGTGTGTGTTTGAGAGAGAGAGAGAGAGAGAGAGAGAGAGAGAGAGAGAGAGAGAGAGAGAGAGAGACGTGTGTTTTCTTGAATCTGTTGTTAATGAGCTGCAAGAAGATAAACGAAAAATCTTTTTTTAATTTACTGATATGTAATATATTTATACGAATATTTTCTATTTCGTCATCGAGGAGGGGGGGGCATTCTACATATATATTTATAGGACTATAAATGTTCTTGAATGTTTTTCATATATAGAATATATGATAGAATTAGAAATGCTTGTTTTCGTTTGTATTGAATTACATTTCTGCAAATGTTGAATATTCGGTCACTACACACAAATTCACGGGACACTTACATCGCTATCTTGTCTCGCTATTACGTTTACTTTCCGGATAATACTATTGGGACCATTTAATATAATATTATATAATATTATAATTTTCATTTCTATCATTTCACTCCATATCACTATCCCTTAGCACCACTCTCTCTCTCTCTCTTCTCTCTCTCTCTCTCTCTCTCTCTCTCTCTCTCACCGTTATACATTGAAAACTTAAATCAATACAGTCACTGTCTGATTTTTTTTAGATGAGGCCGAAACGTTGTACATACAAAAAGGATGAGGACAATAGTCCGAATAATACAAATAATACAAAGTCATAGTAGTGTATAGTTCTTAATACGGCATGCCTCCAGCTATGGGTTAAATATTACCATTATTGTTCTTCTACAATGGTGGCTTTGGCATCAAATAACCCATGAATGTTGATATGCCATTAAACAAAAAGAAACCAAACTAAACTACATTGTTTCATTTCGTCTTTTCTGGAATGAATAACAATATCGTTGTGATGTTAATCCAACAGTAAAAAAGAAGTCAAGTCGAGATAGGGTAAAATAAGACAAGTGTATTTACAATAATGGTACATGAACGGCTAGCTTGCCGTTAAACGGTAACAGTACAACCTTTTCACTCGGTGTCTCACTATTTATAGTGAGAACCGGTGTATATTCTCCACTGTAGGAACGGCCGGTACAACAAATATAAATTCTGGTTATTTCCTATAAGTCCAACATAAACAAAGGGGAACCACTCTTGACTAATGAATTATTTATTTATTGATTGATTTACTAGGAAAAAAGAAGACGGGGTTAGGCTTAGGGTTAGGGTTATGGTTTAGGGTTAGTTTAATGGGAAAATAAATAAATAGTTTATCGGTCAAGAGTGGTTCCCCTTTGTTTATGTTGGAGTTATAGGAAATAACCCAAATTCTTATTTTATTCACATTCTATATTAATCATAGACATCTTTTACACACAACCTGGTGGGTCACGAATCCGGGGAATAAGCCCAATCATAAATGGAAATCGACATCCGCTCTCCTCTGCGGGTCTTAGCTTAGTTGAAATCTAACTTTTAAACTTCTAGAACCCCCCCCCCATGATAAGTCACCTGACTGAGATTATCCAATCATAGTCAAGGGTCATCAGCTGTCAATTAAATCTATTTGACACCATCAATTGACGCGTGGTCTAATGGTTAGAGTCGTAGGAAATGGACTTGTCAACGCGAGTTCAATTCCTGGACGATGCTGTTGGAATTTCACATGGCGCTAATACCCTTGGGAAAGGTATGAATCTAATTCTCCCTCCAGCTATGGGTAAATAGCAGGGCAGACTGGACTCTTTAACCATGGCTAGGTAACCAATCTAGGAGAAGGAAAACTCTGAATTCAAACCTGTTAAACTCCGCTTAAGAAATTGACCTTGTGTCGCATCCTGCTCGTACGGAGGGGTTGGTAAATATATATATTTGACACCATCAATTTACGCTTGTGGGACAACCTTTTAAATATTTTTTAATTACCTACACTACCACTCAAATAATAGATACAGCCAATCTATTATTCAATACAAATCTATGTATATATTTTTACTAAACATAAGTAGGATGTGACACAAAGTCAATTTTTAAGCGGAGTTCAACAAGTTTTAATTGAGTTTTCCTTCTCCTAGACTGGTGGCCTAACCAAGGCTAACTAAGACCAACTATTTAGCCATAGATGGAGGGAGAATAGTTGGATTCATACCTTTTCCAAGAGTATGCGCTATATGAAATGCAAACAGCCTCATCCAGGAGTTGAACACATCTCACCGTGTCCATTTCCTTTGACAGTAAACATTACACCCCGCGCCTTCATAAATATATGTATATACCTACTTGTGCATACATACACATACACAAAGTAATATATATATATATATATATATATATATATATATATATATATATATATATACCCTTCCATGAGAGGGTTTTCCTGACGGTTCGGTGATAGATGCTCAAAAACATCGGTCAATTTTTCTTTTCCTGCCTGACGCAACCTTCAAATCTAGTTGCATTGATGAGACGTGATACAATAAAACAGTAGTGTATGTGGATACTCTCTTTCTATCTCTCTCTCTCCTCTCTCTCTCTCTCTCTCTCTCTCTCTCTCTCTAATATATATATATATATGAGAAGTAAATGCAAAACGATGTGTTTTGAATGACATTTTTTGAACCGACAATGTTTGGGAGAATATGTGCTTAATTGAAGTCGTACCTAATTTTGAAAGTTAATTAATTAATAATTAATTAATTAGGCGGGCATGCCTATTCAAATGTAAGGCTAAACAAATCGAGAAAAATCAATCCCTGTTTGTACATTTCGGCCTATTAGGTCTCATCAGCAGAGCTATAGATAGGAAGACCGCCTTGTGCGTGATTAGAATATATATATATATATATATATATATCTTATTATAATGGAGATTGTGTGTTTTTCTGTCTGTAACCGAAACTATATTCCTACTCAAGTCACAATTCTCTTAGTTATTGACATCACATTCTCCATGATTTTATTTTTTATCTAAACCTCAATTATTAATAAAATGGTCTTACATTATTAATACTGTTAACTATGTCTACATACTGACAACATGCAATTATATTTATATATACAACAAAATAGCGGTTTACAGTATGAACGGGAAGGCTAATTTGCATATTAATATTAAAAAATCGAATTTAATAAATATGTGCTTAGTATTATTGATTTCTAACTGTTTGGTTTTTATTTTAATGAATATAAGCAAAAATCTCTTCAATGAATCTTAAATGAAATCCATTAACAAGATAAAATAACTGTCATTTTATTCTTTACTTCCTCTTTTAACTAAATACTTAAATTAGAAAAATAATGAAAGACGAGAGTGATGGAAGAGTAAGTTTCAGTTGTTCCATTTTTATTTACTCCCTCTGTTTCAAATATTTTATTATATCTCTCCTGTTTCAAATCTTTTTATCTGTATTCTTATTTAGTTTCATTAGCCTTTCTAATTTAATACAATATTTTATTACATTAAAACTTATACTTGCACCCGGAGGGTGCATATATTTGCTAGTATATATAAAGAAAGAAAGAAAGGGGAAAAGTAGTCAAATATAATCAGATGAAATCTTAAGTAACCATCTCCATTGTGAAGGAAGAGACAAAACGAAGGGCTATTCATTCCAGATTTCTATAGAACAATTAGATTTTTAAAAAGCGCTCGAATTCTGGGGGTCAGAATCGCTAACCCCGTGGTTCATTCCTCGTTGACTTTTTAAAATATCTTTTCACACTCTTGCTCTTTCTTATCTATGCTTTGTCACTCTATCATTACCACCGACCAACTCTTTTATGTGATTTGATCTTTTCATGGTCTTATTTTATGTGTACGTACTGTGTTCAAAAAAAAAAAAAAAATCGGGACTGAAGATGTACCTACAAAGACAGCAATAAACAACGAATGAAAAGTTCTTTTTTTGTTAAAAATAGTTCTTTGATATTCAACGCGTTTATTCGAGTGAGTTTACCATTCGTTAATGTACCACTGAAACTCTTCTTTTTAAGAGAATGGAAAGTCCAGAAAGGAACAAATCACTAAATAACGATTACGTATAGATCACACAAGAGTGACACACTCCTTTTAACTTAAACAAGAAAACCAGCCAGAATGCATAGCATCTTAAACACCCTATACAGTTAAATACATTCTAATAAAATGTGATTTTTCTGTTGTTAGACAATGTTTTACAAGAACAAAAATAAACATGAGAGATATATTTAAAAATGTCAGTATAGATGATATTTTGTTCTTCCTTCCTGAAAGAAAAAATTATACCAAAAAATATAACAATAAACTTCAACTTTACATAAAATAACCCAAGGGGTTGACATGCCGTAAAACCCAATCAACCAAACCAAACCTAAATGGATTGGGATTCGCTTTTAGGGCTAAGTTGCCCTAAAATCGAATCTCAATCCATTTAGGTTTGGTTTGGTTGATTGGGTTTTACGGCATGTCAACCCCTTGGGTTATTTTATGCCGAATATTTCCATTGGTAAAAAAAATGTTTAATGCTAACAAAGTTTTGAAATAATTTCATTTTTAATGGATAATACAATTTTGTTTATAAACTCATGTTTTCTATTTAACCCATAGATGGGACCCTAACAGGTACTACCACTCCGGGTCAGAGTGGACCAGGGAGCAATGGTGATGAAGGGGTGCTCTACAATCCCCAAACCTCCAAGCATTCCCAGGACATGTAGACCCTCAGTTACAGCCTTCTAGCACCCATATGATAAAAAGGGGTTGGGGCTTGCCATAAGGGCAATAGGGTTGGGAAAATCATATAGGTGCTAGGGCTTGATGTGACCGCCCGTCTAGCCCAAGATAGGGCCTAAGTGGAGTATTGCAAGTCATGACCTTCTCAACCACCTGGGTTCTATCCTTAAGCATCACGGGTCGCCACCCACGGCCAACAGGTGGCCTCATTGGGGGAGTCTTACCCCTCTGCAGAGGTGCAGTTGGTGCATTCTAACGCACCAGCCAACAGGGCGGCCCAATCCATTTAGCAACAAACAAGTTAAGATATCTTACATCCCTCACAATTTACCGCTTGGCATAAAATAGCCCGAGACGAGTTGAAGAATCGTTAAAATCAATCAATGAATTCTCTTTTGATATTGTGTGAATATGAGTTGCTGGATTTCTTTTAATGCCTTACACGTCCTCAAATCTTACTTTTGAGATAATTTGTTTAGGAAACAAGAAAAAAGCTGCACGGAGGAGATTGGGGTCTGGTGAATATGGAGTATACTGTACCTGCAGAATTCTGTGTATCCCACAAAATTGCGGATTAAAAAAGTATCGAGAATTAACATATGAATGAAGTCAAATGAAGTCAATTTGATTAAGAATTGACTTCATTTGACTTCATTAAGAAAGAAAGAAAGAAAGAAAGAAGAAAGAAAGAAGAGTGATCAAGAGAATGAAATTATAAAGGAAGAATTTTCTCCCGTTGGAACCAGGACAACATTATATATATATATATATATATATATATATATATATATATATATATATATATATATATACTGTGTGTATGTGTGTGTATGCCCAAGTAGGTATATACATATATTTATGAAGGCGCGTAGTGTTATGTTTACTGTCAAAAGAAATGGACACGGTGAGACGTGTTCAACTCCTGGATGAGGCTGTTTGCATTTCATATATCGCTAATAGGTCTAGAATACAGTCTAGACACCATTTTATTATCTGGTTTGTTCAGTCATGTATATTTCTTTGTTTAAACTGCAAATTATAAATTTAAAAAAAAGATCAAAGTTTCATTCATATATTCTAAAGTTTTAGAATTTAAAAAGATTGAACATTTCATTCTGGAAACTTTTAGATTCCGTCTCAATCAGAAAATGAGACTTCTACTCCAAATTCTTCCGAAAACCAAATGGAAATATTCCGAAAATGGTCAATTTTGCTTATTAGTGAAATGTTAATGATACGTGTGGTACGCCATCGCACAATGGTTAACAAGCTTAATGAATCCGATACCCACGATCTATTGTGAGATTGTGTTTTATAGAACTACGTCGAGTAAATGACTATGAGTACATATGTGTGGGAGAGTGTGTATATGTAAAAAGAAAGAAAGAATATGAAAGGAAGAAGAAAGAAAGAAAGAAAGAAAGAAAGAATATGAAAGGAAGAAAGAAAAGAACAGAAAATAAGAAAAAAATAATTGAATTAGAAAGAAAGAAAGAATATGAAAGGAAGAAAGAAAAAAGAACAGAAAATAAGAAAAAAATAATTGAATTAGAAAAAAGGAAAGAAAGAAAGAGGTGATCAAGAGAATGAAATTAGAAAGGAAGAAAAAAGAAAGAAGAATTTTGAAGAAAGAAAGAAAGAAAGAAAGAAAGAAAGAAAGAAAGAAAGAAAGAAAAAAGTGATCAAGAATAATGAAATTATAATGAAAGAGGTGGTCGAGTAAAATGAACAATCGAAATAAATAAATAAAGAAAGAAAGAAAGAAAATGTAAAAGAAACAAGCAAACCAAACACAAAGAGAAGGAAAAGAAAAAAGAAAAAAAAAGAAAAAAAAGGAATGAACAAACCCACACACAAAGGCAAGGTGAATTAGAAAGAAAGAAAGAAAGAAAGAAAGAAAGAAAGAAAAGTTCACCTGATGACCGGACTTATTTCACAGCTTGGCGCGTTGTTAGGTGAATTCAAAACTTCACTCAACAGAAATATTTAATGTATTATACGATAAAGTTAAAAAGTTATTTTTGTTTGTTTTTTGTTTTTATATCGGATACGAAATTGTATGTAGAATTGAAACCGCGTTACTCACGCGGAAGGAGGTGAATTCACGTTTGACCTTAGACCTCAATTCCGAGAATGGGACGGATATCTTTTGTTTTTCCTTTTATGTTGTTCTTTTCCTTTTCACAAATGGAAAACAGACACTAGATAAGTTATCACTCTATCCCCTACTACCGCCTACACTCGGCTAGAATAAAAGATCCTCTGCAAAAAAAAACAAAAAAACAAAAAAAAAAACAAAGAAAGAAAGAAAAAAACAAAGAAAAGAAATAAGGATATTTATCTATCTGTTTCTCTTTATTTATTTATTTTTAATAGTTGGGATGTTAATCTTCAGTAAAATAAGATTAAATCGAGCATGATTTTTTTATGGTCGAAAAGAACTTACAGACACTATTCTCTTTCATATACTTAGCGGTTAAAACAGCAGCAGACATTTCATGGTAGGTGAGGAAAGGAAAAAAAGAAGACCAAAATGTCTACGTTCCACAATAGGTATTTCTAAAATATCTGTGAATACCTAATTGGTATAAAAATGATTTTGTTAACTACATATCTGCCAAATTTGATATTATAACGTCAAGCCATAGCACCTATATGATTTTCCCAACCCTACTGCCCTTATGGCAAGCCCCAACCCCTTTTTATCATATGGGTGCTAGAAGGCGGTGGCTGCGGGTCTACATGTCCTGGGAATGACGTAAAACTCTATCTGATGGTGAGGTTCCAGTAGTGGGGTACGAGGTAAATAATCTGGATGTAAACATAAAGAATTATGGTTTTAAATTATGAGAAGCGGTTGGTTGTTTTGTTTTACGGCATATCAACTCTTTTCGGGACATTTAATGCCGAATCAAGTCATCTTTGATAAACGATAGACTCCTGTTGTTTACAGTACCTGTTGTTGCTAGAGTAGTCACCCATTTAAGTATTGAACAGGCTCATCGCAGCTTAACCTCAGTGATCTAGCGGGAATGAATGCTTTCAGCGTGACGTGACTATAATTCCAAATTATGAGAAGAAGGGATAGGTGGTATTTATTATTTTCGCAAATGCTTCGGTTTTTAACACCTTTAATTTGGCTTTGAACTCAGAGTTTGCTATTGATTCTGTGTATTGTATTTATGTTCTTGTAAAATCTCTAAAGTCCCCAAAGATACCTGCATTGTAATAAAGGATTTTATTAAGAAAAAAGAAGAGAGCGGAAATAAGATAATAGTGACGAGTGAGAAATGAGCAGACAAGATGGAGGAGAATAAGATCTGGGGAAAAACATGTCCCTCTACAAATATCTCCCCACGCCACTTTCTGTACATTCACGTAAGTACACGATCAGTAAAGAAATGGAATATGGCGGGGGTGGGGGGAATGAATTAACGTCATGCTGGATGGTTTTTAGGGTTTTTTCTCCTGATTTCTTTTATTGTTTTGGCAAAATAAATCACATCACTGGTCAAGCGATGGACACAGGAAGAGGAAAACGGAAGGAAGTAAGAAAGGAAGAAAGGAATGAATGAAAAGGAAATAAAAAAGGGGAAAATAAAAGATCTTAAGTTTGATTTAACGAATAAAAAGATAAAAACGGAAGATTCTAAGAAAGAAAGAAAGAAAGAAAGAAAGAAAGAAAGATTCAAATATATAAAACATTAGAAATAACGAACGAAAGATTCGAGGGAAGAAGGAATGAATGAAAAATATTTTTTTTAAATTTCTTTTTTCAAAATACTTTTCATTCATTCAATCGAAGTATTTTGAAAAAAAGAAATTTTTTCAAAATATTTTTCAAAAAGGAAGATTCTAAGAAAGAAAGAAATAAAGAAAGAAAGAAAGAAAGAAAGAAAGAAAAATTCAAATATATAAAACATTAGAAATAACGAACGAAAGATTCGAGGGAAGAAAGAATGAATGAAAAATATTTTGAAAAAAATTCTTTTTTTCAAAATACTTCGATTGAATGAATGAAAAGTATTTTTTAAAAAAGAAATTAAAAAAATATATTTTTCATTCATTCCTTCTTCCCTCGAATCTTTCGTTCGTTATTTCTAATGTTTCATATATTTGAATCTTTCTTTCTTTCTTTCTTTCTTTCTTTCTTTCTTTCTTTCTTAGAATCTTCCTTTTTTAAAAATATTTTGAAAAAATTTCTTTTTTTCAAAATACTTCGATTGAATGAATGAAAAGTATTTTGAAAAAAAACCTTTTTTCAAAATATTTTTCATTCATTCTTTCTTCCCTCGAATCTTTCGTTCGTTATTTCTAATGTTTTATATATTTGAATCTTTCTTTCTTTCTTTCTTAGAATCTTCCGTTTTTATCTTTTTATTCGTTAAATTAAACTTAGGATTTTTTTTATTTTCCCCTTCTTTATTCCCTTTTCATTCATTCCTTTCTTCCTTTCTTACTTCCTTAAAAAAAAAAGAAAAAACAATTTGTCAAAAAAAAAAAAAAGAAAAAATCGAAGAAAAACAACAAATTTTAAAAAATATATCGTTGATTTTATTATATTTTATGAAAAATGAAGGTTAAAATGTTTTAACTCCTCCCGGATATAAATAGAGTCTAGAGTTTATTGACTTAGTCTTTGCTGACTTTCCTTTAGTGTCGCACATACGTACAATACATACGAATAGACGTACAAAATATACAGAATATATATATATATATATATATATATATATATATATATTATATATATTATATATGGAAAGACGATGGGAAATTAATCGACAATATGAGAAAAAATATTTTTTAAATATAACAAACTCAGGATGTTATGATTAGGGGAAACAATTTATGTGTCAATACTTAAGCATTTCGGTATATTGTACAATCTTCAGGACACCCACAAAAACATTACTTAACAGTGTCCTGAAGATGGTACATGGAAAATTGTTTCCTCTAATCATAACATCCTGTGTTTGTTATATTTTTAAAATATTTTCTTCTCATATATAACGGGATTGGCTCAGTCGGTAGAGCGCGTTCAGCTAGAAACCACCAAGGTTCCTAGTTCGATACCGGTCCTTGCCAACTCAGCGTATGAGTAACAGGATCTGTGTGGTAAAGTAAGGAGCTGATGGTAGGTGTGGCGCTCCACCTCAGATGCTATTTCCTTGGTCTAGCGCTATTGAAAAGGGACTCCTGCGCTGACTGGCTGATACCGACTTTATCCGCCGTACATATATATATATTATATATTCTCTTTCAACCTGAATTGTAAGACCCCCCCACCAGTTAATTGATCTCCTATGTAACTAACATATAGCCTATGCCTCTCCCACGTCCCCTAGCCTCATCCAAATTTACTACCCTCCCAAACGGTGACCAACCTCCCCAAAAAAGAAAATTTAAACCCTCTGTATTATGGGCAATTCCTTCATGGTTTTGTGTGATGATGCTGCATTCATGCAGTTAAAATAAAATATCACAATGAAGCAAATCTAAAGTTATTTCCTCCTTTTATCCACTCTCTCTATATATGATCATCCACAGACACGTGTTTCGACTTATCAAGTCTCTTCAGTGTGGCTAGACATTTCTGTAAGCTACCTACAACCGGAACTATAATCTTGACCAAATATAGTTTCAAACCTTTTCAGAGAGGAACCAAACAAACTCTGAAAGTTTCGTTGGAATCAAGTTCAAAATGGAGGATCTTTAGTGTACAGAGACAGACATTTGGTGATATATAATAAGAATATACTTATTGTGAACAATTATTATTATTGTTTTTTACACCTGCCGTAGTTGGTAGTTCACTGGAGGCTGAGTGACAGCAAGTCTCCTCTGGTCTCCAGGACTCTTCTGAGTATTCTAACCGATCCCAACAGTGCCGTAGTTTGGATGGTCTCGATTCTTCTTCTGATTTCCAGTTCACCCAAATTCTTTTCCAGTGCTTTGGGGATTGTTCCAAGGGCAGCAATTACAATTGGTACGACCTTTACCTTCATGTTCCACAGCTTCCTCGGTTCTTTGGCAAGGTCCAAATATTTGTCTATCTTTTCGCTTTCTTTCATTTTCACTCGTGATCGGCTAGGACAGCAAAAACCACGAGATGGCAGGTTCTTTCTTTCTTGTCAATTAATACTAGCTCCGTCTCCTGGCCAGGATTAGGTGATTCGTCTGTACCTCGAAATCCCATTATTATTATTATTATTATTATTATTATTATTATTATTATTATTATTATTATTATTAGTTTTAGCTCGTATTTCCTTTAACCTTTTAATTTCTATTGCAAATCAGTGGGGATGTCCGTAAAAAGAAAGGAACAGAGAACAACAATGAGAACTAAAACCAGGGTAGTAAGGGGGTTGGGGTACCTCAGGGGGATTCTTTGGGACCAAAAATTAATTTACAAAAAATGTGTCTGAAAATTAATGAAAATGACTTTCTTTTTTCGGATTGGCAACCCTGATTGAAAAACGCCCTGTTGGCAAGGCTTTCGATATGTTGACTATTTCCCCTGAAAAGGGGTAAGACCCCTAAAAATGGATGTTCTGAGTATAACAATAAACTGCATTTGGTGATGAGGCTCCAGTTCTGAAGATCTTTATTGACTTGGCTTCTTTGTTTAATGGCATATCAACCTTCATGGGCCATTTAATGCCAAACGCAACAGCTGATATAATTATCAAATTTATGTATTTCACCGAGAGCTTATTCTTCATTAAATCCCAATCGCACTGTTTCTTTGCTGTCGCTGATTAACGACAAGAATTAACTAAAAATTGAGTTGAAAGAAAATAATAGTTAGAATTATCATTATTATTATTATTCCTTTTGAGTTTTCACATCAGCATTAGCTGATGGTCTTTCACTGGAGTCTGAGTGACAGCAAGTCTCCTCAGGTCTCCAGGACTCTTCTGAGTATTCTGGCAGATTGCAGCAGTGCAGTGTTCGGAATGGTTTCAATTCTTCCTCTGATTTCCAGACTTTCAAACCCTTTTCCATCCTTTGGACCGTTCCAGTGCACCAACTACATTGGTATAACTTTCACTTTCATATTCCATAACTTTTTAGTTCTCTGGCAAGGTCCAGATATTTGTCCATTTATTCTTTTCCTTTAGCTTTACCCAGTGATCTGCTGGCACTGCAAAATTCACCAGTTGACAAGTTCTTTCTTTTTGTTAATCAACACTAGGTCTGGTCTTTTGCTGGGATAAGGTGATCCGTTTTTATTTTAAAGTCCCAGAGAATTTTATGTGTTTCGTTCTCAGAACAGATTCTGGTTTATGCATATACCTTTTGTTGTATGGTCAAAATTTAATTTTTTGCATAATTCCCAGTGGATCACTTCACAACCATGTCGTGTCTAGTTTTTGTATTCTCGTTGTGCTAGTTTGTTACATTCGCAGAGTATATGGTTTTACAGTCTCATCTCTATTACCCACAAAGTCTACATTTACTATTTTGTTGGTCTTATCAATTTTTCGCTTTATTATTTTATTATTATTATTATTATTATTATTATTATTATTATTATTATTATTATTAATATTATAATAATAATAATAATAATAATATAATATAATAATATATATTTGACAATATTCATCAAAGAGTGCAAAAAGATAAAATATATTACAATGTTACTAGCGACGTCACTCATTACTACTGAATAGCCAGTTCGATCCTCGCTGGATGCCTGATATATGTGACCTTGTGTCAATACTAGCAATGGGCAAAATACCTATCTACATACATAAATTTGACCGGATTATAAGTTATACACATAGTTACATAAAGAAAATTGTTTTGAAAAATGGTTAAAATTAAACTATTTACGTCAGATATATCAATCATTTAATTAGTAATATGGTAAATATGAAATGTAAACACACAAGAAATGTTATTGGATGTTTGTTTAAATAGAACGATTGATAGCTTAATCTAAATGATCTTTCATCACGATCGGACATGTTGGATTTACTCCTTCGCTGTTGATCTGGAATGCACCAAAAACATTCAAAACAAAAACAAAAAAACAATTTGATTTTGATTTATTTATTCAGCAATGGCACTTTATATGATAAGCCACAGATAGCACAATTCGAAAAACCTACATCTCTCAATCCTATTGTGTATACTTGACACAGTTTAGTTTTAACAAACAAACAAACAAACAAAAAATATCGCTTTTTAAATATTTTATATCCCGTGAATTGTCAAGGGACTTAATGTTTTCTGGTAATGAAAGTTTTCAAAGATTAAAATTCTATCAGAAATACACGATAAAGGCTTAACTTTCTGCTATTGGACACTCATTATTAAATAACTAAAACAATTTTTATGGAACTATTCTAAATATTTGTTTGAATTTAATATTTTGAAAATTTTGTGATGCACTCTCTACATACATACATACATACGTGTGTGTGTTCATTAAGTAAATATTGTGTGTATGGAGCGAGAGAAAGAGAGAGGAGAGAGAGAGAGAGAGAGAGAGAGAGAAGAGAGAGAGAGAGAGAGAGAGAGAGAGCTAGTTTTAAGTTTAATAATTTGTTAGTAGTGGACTTTTGTTTCTGGTTTTGATCTTTATGTCATTTTTTGTTTATATTACGAATACATTATGTTATTTGTGCTTGCATTTGATGAAAGGAGACTGTTTGTGTTAGATGATGGTAATATTAAACATGAGGGTTAGGATAATTAATTAATTATTCATTGTTTATACTTGTTACCTTATAATTTCAATCATATTGTACAGTTATTAATTAATGTTACCTTATATTGATTATACCCTAACATTCATCCTTAAATCAGAGTTTTTAAAGTTTATTCACTATTCTATAACCGAATATTTAATAATTTTCAAGGTTTAATCAATATATTTTTTATAGGTTTATTGCTATTCTATATTCTTAAAACTTTATTATTAAGTATACTTTTATATTATACAAGAAGTGGCTACCCGGCGTCGCCTGGGTAGAGGGGGATTTTTTTAAAAGTTAGTCGCGCAGATCCATTATTACTTATTGCGAGTAAGATCCTCGCCTGTTGCCCCATAAAAATCCACTAGAAATTTCCATTTAATGATTTACAATTAAAAAAAGATATAAATGATGCAATTAATTCAATCATCAATATTATTTTTCAAACGAAAAAAAAAAACTACACGCAGAAGAAGAGATGAAGCAAGATAAACATCCAAGATTGCTTTTCCTTTCTGTTACTTTTCAATGTGTGAGATTCTTAATATCTGTCTCAGATTATAATATCAAATTCTCTTGACTTCTTTTGCTTCAAAAGCCTCAAGCACCTGGTGATATTGTAATCGTGTGTATATATATATATATAGTAGTATAGTCTTCGTGTCTGTTAAGCTTGTTTTATTTTCTGAAGTTTTCCTGCGCCGGGACGAGTAACAGATACACACAACTGCCTTTTTTATATATTGCATAGATTAGCTAGAGTATACTATAAGAAAAATAAAAATAGTGAATTGTACTGTAATGACTTTGGAAAAAATTGAATTAGGTTGGACTTTGAAAATCTGATTAGAGTTGAAATTTAAATTACAACTAAAATGTTTAAGAAGATTTCTTACGGTTGTTGTTTACATAAATAAAACGTGAGGGAAAGAATAATTTAGCTGATAAATAACTTAAGAGACCATCCGACTCAGAATGATAAAAACATTAATTAACCCTATCACACCTCCACACAACCATCGTCTTACACCAAATGCAAGTGTCAATACCACAAATGTACCCTGTAATATAACATAGAAAATGACCTAAAGGTCAAAAGGTTTTTTCATTTGTTCTTTTTCATTGTATGGCCGTCTGAAGAAAGCTATGACTCTCAAAATGAGAATCTTAGTTGAAATAAATTTATAACCGTTAACATAACCTATTAACCTTTTTATATCATTATATAGATTGCTGTATATAATTATCAATACATTGACCACAAAATACTTAATATATCTATATCAAGAAAAGGAACCTTATAGAACCATACCAACACCAACGTATCTGATCATATATATATATATATATATATATATTATTTATAGTAATTATATATAAGTGTATGTGCGTGTGTGTGTGTGTGTGTGTGTGTGTGTGTGTGTTTGTTTGTGTGTGCGTGTGTCTGGCGCATGTGGGTCTGTATGTATGTATACGTATAATATATATATGTATGTATATAGATATTAATATACATATATATGTACATATATATTATGTATATATACATATAATGTAATATGTATATGCATATATGTTATGTACATATACATATACATATGTATATATATATATATATGTTTTATATGCATGTATATGCGTATGTATTAAATCATGTGTGTGAATTAAATCATGTAAATGCATGCATACACACAGCGCGTATATATATATATATTATATATATATATATATATATATATATATATATATATATAATATATTATTCCCATGTGTGACAATATTATATAAATTGTTTTGCATTAAACTATGTTTGTATGTTGTCTAATAATTTGATTGTTGAGGGTACTTAATTCCATATGACGTCATTAGCACTTAATTACTCTGCTAACATCACAAATCTACCTTGAACGCTGGTGTTTTACTCCCCGGGGATAAATACAAGCACTTGTCAGATGTCGCAATTTCAACCCAAACAACATAGTAACCGTGTGAAAGTCTTGTACGCAACTGACGCACCTTATCTGTTGATGCTCCTGATATATATATATATATATATATATATATATATATATATATATATATATAATATACCAAACTTGTTGGTAAATCCTCGCGATGAGAAAAAAACAGCAAATAGTTTGATTGTAAAAATATACTACCAAACATCATCGGGGAGAAAAAAAAATTGGGGGGAAAAAAGAAAAGACCAAGATAATGTACTAACCAAAAATATCTATTGGTACAATATTTGCCAAAAAAAAACAATTTATATGTATATATATATATATATATATATATATATATATATATATATATATATGTTCATATAAAACCGCCAAGAAACTAAAGCTAATAGTAAAAAGTGCTCAATACCTAAGTAGAGCAAATAATAACGATAAATCTAATGAGTCAGATAAACCTACTGAAAGTTTTGCTTAGTGCTCTTCAGGGCTAAGATCTTAGCCATGAAGAGCACTAAGCGAAACTTTTAGTTGGTTATTTACTCTTATATATATATATATATATATATATATAATATATATATATATATATATATATATGAGTATAGATAAAAAGGATATGAAACAACACAATATACTGTTAAAGTGAAAATATTTTATATCATATTCAAGATAATATGATAATATTGAACAATATTTCGATTGATAAAAATTATCTTCAGAGCTTGTTTTACTCCGCCCATTCATTTATTTATTTTTTTTTTTCGTCTCCGCTCTTGTTAAGGCCGGAGTAAAACAAGCTCTGAAGATGATTTTTATGAATCGAAATATTGTTCAATATTAGCTATGAATATGATATAAAATATTTTCACTTTAACAGCATATTGTGTTGTTTTCATATCCTTTTATCTATACTCATACCGTCGGATTCATTTCCTTTCTATTAACTTATTTCGTTTATGACTGTAGGCATTTGCAGCTTATTTTTTTTTATCTGTGAATGTCATAAAGTTGATTTACAAATATACCGCTTCAAAATTTCCCTTTTTGGGAAAAACGTCACTTAGAAACTCTTCTAATCTTTATTGTTACATACACAATATTTCGGCCGATGTGTACTCTGGCCTTCTTCGGGTGTTTCTTGTCAAATACGGGAGCCTTTATTTCGTATTATGGAGCCTTTAGGGAACTTCGAACCGAATCGTTTATTTAATCCATTGGGGGTAGATTGTTCTCATTCCGTTATTTTTGCCTGTATTTAGGATTGAACCTACTATACTCAGATGATTGGCACTTAGAAATGTATAAACTCAACTCATAAATCCGTTGCGCCATGTATCCAATGCATGGCGGAATGGATATAACGGTTGAGTCAGTACAGTATATATATATATATATATATATATATATATATATATATATATATATATATATATATATATATATATTTATAATATGGGAGAAATAAGAGGAAATTAATCCGACGGTATGTGGAGAAAGGCAGACAAAAACGGGATGTTGTAGAAAATGGATGTTTAATGTAGGTAGTGACATCACTACCTACAATAAACATCCATTTTCTGCAACATCCCGTGTTTGTCTACCTTTCACCATATCTATCTATCTATCTATCTATCTATATATATATATATATATAATATAATATATATATATATAATATATATATATATATATAAGAAATAACAAAAGGCTTAGAGATTTAGCTTTATAGTCTATTTACGGAGTTTAGACAAATTGTCTAACTCTCCCGATTCATCAGATAATTCATCATTCGCATCTGATGAATCGGGAGAGTTAGACAATTTGTCTAAGCTCCCTGAAATAGACTATAACACTAAATCTCTAAGTCTTTTGTTATTTCTTTACTTATATATTTGCTCTGTGAGTCTAACATTAAGAGCACACATTGAACTCTCAACTGCGACAGTTTTTAAAAATAAAACTCTTGCGTCGTAAGGAAGATTCTTCTCTGGACTTTTGGATATATATATATATATATATATATATATATATATATATATATATATATATATATATTGTAAAGGTAAGCTAGGTCCGAGATTGAGAAATTCTTTTTGATACTCAGTGAGTTTTTGTAGTCAGAGAAGTTCATATAAATATCGTTATTATTGGACGAAGTACAGGACCTTCATATAGAGAATTAATAGAGTCAATCTGTATGAATATCCATAGTTATTAATTATGTGTGCAAGTTTTTTCTGAATTTTTCCATATTGATTGAAAGTGATAGAACTTTTCAGTATGTTCTGCGGTTATTCAATTTCAATGTTCAGCTCTCGAATTAATTTTTTTTAGATCTTTCTATTCTTTTTTTTTTTCCCCAAGTTAAATCTGTAGTCTGTGGTTGAATTATCGTGTTCAGCTGCAGGATCGTGTAAGTTGAAATACGAGGAAGAATGAATAAAGAAAAGAAAGAATAGAATGGATAATAAAAGAAGAATTTAATCAATATCACTTACACATGTGTTTCGGTCAGTTCATCTGTGTGAAAATATTTCGCACACAGAGAAGATTCGGCCTTCATCAGAGTGAAATTTTATTTTGAATGAAAAAATTCGTTGGGGAACAACGGAGAAATTTGGAAATGTTCCAATAGAATTTTTTTTGAAAATCACGTTTGGAATGCTGAAACAGACCGTTAGAATTTGGATATTTGATTTTTCTAGGGGTTATGGTAGAAAATAATTTTGTATTGCAAAAAATAAAGTGTTATTATTTAACAAGTTGAAATATGTATATTTTGGCACCATCATTTCGTTCAAATGTAGGAAAGAGTCGATTTTAAGCCTTGGTGAGGCAACCAGATTAAGAGAAGGAAAATATCTGTATTCAAAATCTGGTGAGTCTTGGTTCAGGGAATCTGTGACACATTGTTGCGCCATTCTGTTATTATCAGCCCCACCAACATGTGACTGGTCATAAATAAGCATTCGCCACTAAAAAACAAAGTCACTTGTGGAAGTCAATCTCAAGATTTAGACCTTTAACTGAACTATTGGACAATCCCAATTCTCTGTAACAAGGGTTGTTTAGATGAAGCGCAGACACGGGTACGATTAACACGTGCCTAAAATAAAAACAAGAAATAAAGAAAAAAAAGGATGGAAGCCAATATCCAGTAAACAGCTTTATTATTTGTTTCAAAATTATATTCAAGATTCTACGAATTGAGGGGTTCATAACATTTTAAGGTGTTTACATGAAGTAAACATGGTCTTCAAAATGTACGCATTCTTTCACGTGCGTGTGCATACACACAGAGAGAGAGAGAGAGAGAGAGAGAGAGAGAGGAGAGAGAGAGAGAGAGAGAGAGGGGGGGGGAGAATTGAAGAGGAAGAAGATAGGAAACGACGAAAGAGGCGAACAGAAGAAAGAAAAGAAAAATGTAGAAAATAACCAATAAAGAAAAACAGGAGATAGTAAAAAAAGAAAGAAAGACAAACAGAAAGAAAGAAAGAAAGAAAGAAAAGGAAAGAAAAGTAAAAAGTAAGAAACAAAAGAAAAATAAGATATAGTATAATAGAAGGAAGAAAACAAATAAACAAACGAGTGCAAGAAAATGTTGTAATAGAAATAAAATAAAAAAAAGAAAGAAAGAAAGAAAGAAGAAAGTAAGAAAGAAAAAGAAAGAAAGGACATAAAGAAAAATAAAGAAATGGAAAGAGACGAAGAAAAGAAAAGAAAAGGGGAAAGAAAACTAGGATATAGTAGAAAAGTTTTTTTTAAATAACACAACAATAGTTATAATAGAAAGAAAGAAAGAAAGAAAGAAAGAAAAAAGAAGGAAATAAATTAAGAAGAAAGAAAGAAAGAAAGAAGAAAATAAATAAATAAATTAAGAAAGAAAGAAAGAAGAAGGAAATAAATAAATAAAAAAGAAAGAAAGAAAGAAAGAAAGAAAGAAAGAAGGAAATAAATAAATAATAAAAAAAGAAAGAAAGAAAGAAAGAAAGAAGAAATGAATAAATAAATAAAAAAGAAAGAAAGAAAGAAGGAAATAAATAATAAAAAAAAAGAAAGAAAGAAGGAATAAATAAATAAAGAAAGAAAGAAAGAAGAAGAAAGAAGGAAATAAATAAATAAATAAAAGAAAGAAGAAAGAAAGAAGGAAATAAATAAATAAATAAAAAGAATGAAAGAAAGAAGGAAATGAATGAATAAATAATAAAAAGAAATAAAGAAAGAAAGAAGGAAGGAAATAAAAAATAAATAAATAAATAAAAAGAAAGAAAGAAGGAAATAAATAAATAATTAAAAAAAAAGAAATAAAGAAAGAACGAAGGAAATAAAAATAATAAATGAAAAGAAAGAAGGAAATAAATAAATAAATAAATAAAAAAGAAAGAAAGTAGGAAATGAATAAATAAATAAATAAATAAGAAAGAAAGAAAGAAGGAAATAAATAAATAAATAAAAAAGAAAGAAAGAAAGAAGGAAAGAAGAAAAAAAAGAAAGAAAGAAAGAAAGAAAGAAAGAAAGAAAGAAAATAATTAAACAGGCCGAAGAAATAAAAAATGGTGTGAATATTTGTCCGGTCGTTGAGAGTATTGAGCGGGAATAATTTTTGAGGTCAGCTGAGGGGCTGGGGCGCTGGGGCGGGGGGATGAGGCTGGCGAGGAGTGAGGGGGGAGACGATAAGAGTGAGGGGGTGGGGGACGAACAGTTTTGAATCAAGACGATCATGTGTGATATCTGCGCATGATGTTGTTTTTTCCCACCATTCTAAAAAAAACACCAGTAGACTTGACATTCATTCGGACATCACAAACAAGCCGAGTATTGAAACTCGACACTTGACTACGTCATGACCAACGTCAGAGACAGAAAAGCTTCTTAATGACTGGAATGCACCCAGCGAGACATCCAACCAATTTTTTTTCTTTTTTTCTTTTTCTTCTTTTTCTAGTTTTTATTTTCATCTTTATTTTTTTTTTTTTTTTACATTTATTTTTCTACTTTCTACGCTAATTTATTAGCGTGTATATATGTGTATATGTGTCTGCTACATCTCTCTTGCAGAATGGAATGTATGTATTGCGAGTATGTGTGTGTGTGCGGGCGAGTATGTGTGTGGTACGGAAGAAAGAGGGTGAGTGGGAGAAGGGCAAATAAATGTGTTTATTGTCCTCATTTCTTCCTTTCTTCCTATCCGGGTCATTTTCCGAATTGGGGGAAAAATAACGTTTTAAAACTCGACGGCCACAAAATAAATCCTGGTAACGTTGTAGCTCAGTAGGTAACAACGTCGGCTACTGATTAATCAATCATTATCAATGTTTAGAATAATACAGAATGGGGGAATGGTTACTTTTGTTGATTGGACTTTTTCGAGTGTGAAAAGCTGGCCGGTCTTGAAAATCAGCACACAAAATCTTGACTTTACCTGCGTTTTAGCATCGATCACTGTATGCCACCGAGAGGAGATACGTATCTACCAAAGACATGTGCAGGCAACAGCATCTTAAATATATATATATATATATATATATATATATATATATATATTTGGGAGAATAAGTGCTTAATTGAAGTCGTACCTAATTTTGAAAATCAATTGATTAATAATTAATTAATTAGGCGGGAATTAATTATTAATCAATTGATTTTCAAAATTAGGTACGACTTCAATTAAGCACTTATTCTCCCAAAAATTGTCGGCAAAAAGCCATATCCAAACACACCGTGTTTACATTCCTATCATATATATATATATATGAGGTAAAATAAGGAATCCGCCCTGTCGGCTGTGGCGTTTGAATGCACCGACTGCACCTCTGCAGAGGGGTAAGACTCCCCCAATGGGGCCACCTGTTGGCCGTGGGTGCGACCCGTGATGATAGAGCCCAGGTGGATGAGCAGTTCATGACTTGCAATACACACTTTGGCCCTTCGGCTAGCGGTCGGAGAGGGCCCTCCGATCAATCGGGGTCACGTCAAGCCTAGCACCTATATGATTTTCCCAACCTATTGCCCTTATGGCAAGCCTCAACCCTTTTTATCATATGGGTACTAGAAGGCGGTGGCTGCGGGTCTACATGTCCTGGGAATGACGTTAATCTCTATCTGATGATGAGTTCCAGTTTTGGAGGTTTGTGGAATGTGGAGCACCCCTTCATCACCATTGCTCCCTGTCCACTCTGACCCGGAGTGGTAGTACCTGTTAGGGTCCCATCTATGGGTTAAATAGAAAAACATGAGTTTATAAACAAAATTGTATTATCCATTTAAGAATTGATTTATTTCAAAACTTTCTTGGCATTAAATGACCCACTGAGGTTGATATGCCGTAAAACAAAACAAACCAAACCAAACCAAAATAAGGAATGAAAGAAACAAAACTCAGACAAAAATGTGTAGTATATTTCACAGAAGAAGTAATCTACACATTTTTGTCTGAGTTTTGTTTCTTTCATTCCTTATTTTACCTCATTCTATCGGATTCATTCCAACCCCCTTTTCGTCATATATATATATATATATATATATATATATATATATATATAGAGTGAGGGGAAAGAGAGAAGTCTGATGATCACATTGATGAAAAACTGAGTCACCAAGCGCAGTATCTATAATATCCTATATCTGTTATATAATCGACATTGAACTCTTTTTGTTTATAAATGTAGCAAAGTACACTATATATGTAGTAAGAAGTCGTCGGGGCGGCCTAAAGTCGGTATTAGCCAGTCAGCGAGGGAGTCTATCCCCTTTTCAATAGCGCTAGACAAAGGAGATTGTTTTAGCATCTGAGGTGGAGCGCCACACCTACCATCAGCTCCTTACTTTACCGCACAGATCCCTATATATATCTGCTGATGAGGCCTAATAGGCTGAAATGTACATACAGAGATTGATTTTTCTCGATTTGTTTAGCCATACATTTAAATAGGTATTCCCGCCTAATTCATTATTAATTAATTAATTTTCAAAATTAGGTACGACTCCAATTAAGCACTTATTCTCCCATATATATATATATATATATATATATATATATTAATCCGGCACCCGTGCAAATTCTTAGTAGGAAATGGTTTCATTATAGCCAAGCAATGTGGAATAATACAAACATATAAGGCCGGACGTGGTGGATTCCCGTTAATCTGGCACCCGTGCAAATTCCTAGTAGGAATTGTTTTGTGGGGTGCCGCTTCTAGGATTTGTTCAAAAAGCACGCATCATCCTTGTGTTGTTCATATATAGATATATGATAAAAAAATTATCACCCTATGCAATTACTTTTTTAATTTTTCCTGTTTTTTTTTTAAGTTAAAGAAATTTAAAAAATGGTGATCCCCAAAAACATACTTTTTAAAAAAGTCAGGCCAGTTTTTGAGGGGTCACCCTATACATATATATATATATATATATATATATGCCAACCCCTGCGTTAATCTATTAAGCGGGGTTTAACAGGTTTTAATTCAGAATTTCCTTTCTCCTAGGCCAGTTGCCTACCTAAGGTTAAACAGCCGTCTGCCCTACTATTTACCTATAGCTGGAGGGAGAATAGTTGGCAGCATACCTTTCGCAATGATATTAGCCATTTCTTATGATGATAACCATTGCACGACCAGCACCTCTTTGAATTTGAAACGCAGTGTGTATATATATATATATACACACACTGCGTTTCAAATTATTAAAGAAGTGACGCTTTTCCCTTCTATTCACAAACTACTGAATTAGGAACCTTGTGGTTTTAAGACCCCTCAATGGGGCCACCTATTGGCCGTGGTGGGGATCTGTGATGCTTAAGGACGGAATTCTGGTGGACGAGCAATCCATGATATACAATACCCCACTTTGGCCCTTACTTAGGCTAGACGGGCGCTCGGAAAGGTCCCCTCCAATCAATTGGCTGGTCACGTCAAGCCCTAGCCTCTATATGATTGTCCCAACCCTATTGCCCTCAAGGCAAGCCTAACCCTTTTCATCATATATGTCCTAGAAGGCGGTGTCTGAGGGTCTTCATGTCCTGGGAATTACGTTAAACTCTCACAGTAAGGTTCCAATGCTGGAAGTCGAGGGAAAGTGGAGCATCTTCATCACCATTGCTCCCAGGTCCATTCAGACCCAAAGTGGTAGTACCTATTAAGGTCCCATCTATGAGGTAAATAGAAAAATACGAGTTTAACAATACTGAGTCTATCCCCTTTTCACTAGCGCTAAACCAAAGTGATGGTTTTTGCATCTGACGTGGAGCGCCACACATACCATCAGCTCCTTACTTACCCATCAAGAATTAATGAAACAAAACGTCTTCGGCATAAAATTACCCAATGGGTTGACATGCCGTAAAACCAACCAACCAACCAACCGAATACTCAAGTCTTGTAAGCCGAGGAGAAATGACGAACTGAAAGATTTTATTCGTCGTGTAATCTCAACAATACCAGATGCAATTTCTAGGCGAACACTATAAAACTTCAGGGTGAAATATCAGGGTCTATAGCTCTCGAGGGGAAGTATATAATTTTTTATATAATATTTGAACTATATAATATTTTAAGCAAATTGTTTAGAATAGCAAAACAAAATGGCAAACATTGTTCTTTCTTATAGCAAAATACACCCCCGTGCAAATTAATTGAAGCAAAACGAATAATTATATTATTATTATAATAGCCGCGATCTGTCTAAGGCTTGCCAGTGTGTTCGTACGGCGTTAAATTTTTGTACTCTTCTTTGGAAAATGGCCGTAGGAGAACTAATCGACAGCCGAGACAAGAATGTTTGGTTGTGATAAAAATCTGATGCAATCAAGGATGACGCAATATTTTTCAAAGCTAAACAAATTTCATCATACACACCGAAAATAGATTCATATTATTGCACACCATTGAAAATGACCTAATCTGAGGAAAAAAGACAGAAATCGATTACACCCAGTCACTCCAGTGGGTCTAAAACTGACCATATGGTAAAAGAAAAAAAACTAAAACGGTTGTTTCAATCAATTTGCACAGGTGTGTAGGATTCAAGTTGCCTTATTTATTTATGTTTTCTTTACTGCTGAGCCCTGTACACGCACATATACTTACGCACACACACACACACACACACACACACACACTATACGGTATATCTGAATCAAATCCTGGACGTGGTAATTGCATTTCACTTAGCGCTAATACCCTTGGGAAAGGTATGAATCCTACTCTCTCTCCAGCTATGGGTAAATAGCAGGGCAGACTGGGTTCTTTAACCATGGCTAGGTAACCAGTCTAGGAGAAGGAAAACTCTGAATTCTAACCTGTTCAACTCCGCTTAAGAAATTGACCTTGTGTCGTATCCTGCTCGTGCGGAGGAGTTGGTAAATATATATACGGTATATCTGAGCATAGAATTTTGAAATTTTCAAGGACAGAAACACACCAACACCTGCCTAGTACATGTCGATCCTAACATCTTATCAGTGCCAATGTTTTGAAGGAATTAATATGGAGAATCACAAATATTAATAAATATTCTTTCTATTTTAATTTTAGTTGGATTGGGCAATCAATTGAAATATTTGTTATAGGTGATACACCCTATAAGACTAATGGAATGCGCCGACGGGTTACTATAAGTAACAGGGACAATTGTGGCTTGAGTGTAAGCCAATGCGAGTCATCTCACAATTCTATTTGTCGGACGTAATTCCCACTCCTCTGTATTGTATTTATCTACTTTCTGTTAATACATTTTCCTACATTTGTTACCCGTCATTTTGTTCTTGTTTGACCCCTTAAAACCTCACAACAATATGATAGTATATTAATATACTCTTGTAAAGTTTTATACTCAAAAAGTTTTATTAGGAATGTTTCTCCCTCACACCCACTCTCTCTTTCTTGTGGCGTATCAGTACTACTGTATGACTGCATCACTTGGACTGTAACGCAATGACTGAAAAAAAGAAGAAGCTATATGGGAAGTACAAAAGGATGCTGCATGCTGTCCTCAACGAATCCAGGAAGCAGCACCTCACAAAAAGTAGTTTTAAAGCTACTTAGCTCATATCACCCAAATCATTTAAGTAAAATGAACAATGCACTGCTGAAAAAGTAAGAACGAACACATAAGCGACGCTCCCCTATGGATACTTGCACATGGATACATCAGCGAAAACTTACATTGATCAGCTCTATGCGGATACTGGATGTCGTGAGAAGAACTTGCCAGGAGCAATGACGATAGAGACGGGTGGTGAGAGAGTCATGAGAAACGTGCTGTCAGCGAGATATGATATATATATATATCATCATCATCATCATCATGTCGTGCAGGTAGCACGGATATCCATGACAATCTCTCGCCAACCTTCCCTATCATTCATCACCCAGGGAGTTCTTCCGCTCTGCAGCCAGCATATTTGCATAGCTGGTCAATCTAGGTCCTTGCTGGGCGGCCCCCACTGGCATGTCCATGTGTTGGCTTCCACAGGAGAACATCATTTATGAGTTCGTCCTTGCTTCTCCAGCAGTGCCCTGCATGTCTAGTCCGTCTCACTCGGATGGTCTGTGAGATAGGGGGCAGGTAACCATACAGCTGCTCCTTGTGGGATGCTGTTTCCACGACTTGTTCAAAACTGCTCGCAGCATTCTTGTGCAGCTCCCATCTAACTTATTCTCTCGTTAGGGTCCCGGTAGTGCAGCCATACAGCAGTACTGATATGACTACAGCCTGGAAGAGATGTCGCTTTAGCTTGTCAGTGAGATCAGATTTCCATATGACAGACAATTTGTTTGTGGCCATCCATGCCTTTCCTATTCGTGCGTTAATATCGTTATCTGTGGATGAGATATTACTACCCAGGTATGTGAATTGTTCTACTGGCTTAAGGGGCTTACCGTCTAACATATATATATATATATGGTTTCTATTCCAAAATAAGTTTTTTTCTTTAATTTTCAGTGTATACTTTATCAAACTTTATGCTTATTACTGCTCATTGTCAGTAATAAGTATATATCGTATATATTCGTGTATAAGTCGATTTGTGTGCAAATTGATTTAATATAAAAGTCGATCCTTAATTCACAGCAATTAAACCATTAATGTATAAAAATCAACTTTTTTCTAACAAGAATTTTTTCTTGGGCTTTCCCTTAATGTTTAGATTTCAATTTTACCAAATTCTTTTCGGCGCTAAAAAAGGGGCATCCCATCATGATGTAATGGTTAACAAGCTCCTCTCTGCAGATCCATTACGATTACGGTCAAGTCACGCTGAAAACACCGGTTCCCGCGAGATCACCGAAGTTAAGCAGCGATGAACCTGTTCAATACTTAATTGGGTGACTAATTAAACAATTGCAGGTATTGTAAGCAACCCGAGTCTTTTGCTCATCAAAATGACTTGATTCGGAATTAAATAACCCGAAAGAAGTTGATATGCTGTAAAACAAAATAATATTGGAGGCACGTGTTGTAATGGTTACCATCGTAGGAAATTGACATGGCGAGAGGAGTTCAAATACTGGACACGGCTGTTTACATTTCCCATTGCGCTAATACCCTTGAGAAAGGGGAAATGATAGGGCAGACTGGGCTTTGATATAGCACCCGATCTAGGAGAAGGAAAACTCTGAATTCAAACTTCTCGTGAGACAAAACTACTTTGAGAACTTTATTCCCCTTCTTAAAAAAAGATGTTTAATCTATGAAATATGAACAGTTTACGTTGCTTGAATTTATGAATAATTAATCTTCGTTTATGTTGGTCTTATCAACACGGAACAAAAAAGATGCCATCAATTAATCAAAACAATGTGGTTTATTATCAGACTATAAATGCGTACAGGATTATTATTAGATTGGGAAACAGTATTAAAACTAATGCTGGTCGGTCTGCGAGGAGACGAAAAACCTTGAAGAAATACTTTGCCAACGTGTATACAGTGTCTTGATCATCTTATCTTCTCAATTTCATTACTACTTTTCTACATATTACTTACAGTATTCAAAATGTAGCTTTTCATGCTATTTTTTCCGGAACGTAAAATCTAAAATAAGAATACAATATTGGAATAAGAAAGAAAACGAATGCAGCATATAATCATTTTGTTACATAATCTATGCATAGATTATTGTCAACCCCCTGTATTTCTAAAGGGATGGCCGTTTTTCATATATATATTTACCAACCCCTCCGCACGAGCAGGATGTGACACAAGGTCAATTTCTTAAGCGGAGTTCAACAGGTTTGAATTCAGATTTTTCCTTCTCCTAGACCGGTTGCCTAACCAAGGTTAAAGAGCCCAGTCTGCCCTACTATTTATCCATAGCTGGAGGGAGAGTAGGATTCATACCTTTCCCAAGGGTATTAGCGCAAATTGAAACAAATTTGAACTCGGGGCGACGAGTCCATTTCCCATGACTTTAACCATTACACCACGCGCTTCCTTTTCATATAACGGGCGGGACTTTCCATGGAATATTACAGAGAGCCCGCGAAATACGTGAAGTCACGTGGTAACTGGTTAGCTCTTCAGTTTCAGCTTGGACGTCAGGCAGAGAAGACATGTCTGCTTTAGCTGGGGCTCACTGCACACGCGCGCTGTGTTAGTTAGAGAAATATGTTTAGTTAAGTAAATAAAGGTTTAAATAAATAATATGGTTTTATGGTTGATGAATGTCTTGGCAACAAGACTGACCTAGAAGAAGAAATGAATCAAGGACGACCAACCAGCAAGACGAAGTCCAGACGCTAGAAGAAGAACGTAAGATACCAAAGATGAGCAGAAGAATAATAGAAATAAAGAAAGGGTATACAACACATTCAACCTTGAAATGTTTGTTTTGAATGACGCAATTTGGTGTTCAGCAGGCGAATTGCTAATGCATAACTATCTCAATCTACCGGGGTTCGGGGTGAATATATCACGTGTTTTCTTTTCATTTTCGATAACAAATTCGTAGTGAATAGCATGGAAAATAGAATCATTTAATGTTAGTATTTAGAATTCCTTATGAGCATCGGACAACATATTGTTACTACAACCAGTAAGGACAGACTGTTGAGTTCTTTTAATGAATTTAACTATGTGATATTTAAATTCATTAATAATGTAGGCACCAACAATTTAAGCGCAGATTTTCACTTAAAAAATTAATCAAATCGATTATTTAAGGTCAAATTTTTGTTTTAGTCGAAAAGTAGTAACATGATGAGCATCAGTAAAACAAGCAAAATAGTATTACACATGTAATTGATTTTTAATACATTCTAAACATTAAATTATCCTCAATATTTACGAAATCCAATGCTAATTTAAGTTCTTACAAAACATGTTATTGAAAGTTTTTAAACAAAACTTATAAAAGTTTCTTCTTAGAAATCAATAAAACATTAAATACACTATGTACAGAAAAATTACTAACTTGTTGATATTTTATTTAAATGAAATATCTTCTCTTTTTTGTGTTTCAAACACGCAGAAAAACTAAAGTACGCTAAAAAAAATTATTGTTTCTGGTTTACATATATAGATCATCCACAGACAAGTGTTTCGACTTATCAAGTCTCTTCAGTGTGGCTAGAACATTTTGTAAGCTACCTACAGCCAGAATTGAAATCCGATCGGTTGGGTGTCTGTCCGACACCTTAACCATTAGGCTGTCTTCACTTACAGAATGGGAAAGGGATCTTAATAGCCGATAAGTGACAAAATACCAAACATCAGGGAATTATCTGAATTTAATAAAATTTTCACTGTTGACTTATTAATCAATGAATTTCATAATGCATCAGTTATCATATTAAAAAATTTTCAGATTTCTTTCAGGTTACTTGCACCCCCATCTTTTGGGGACTAATAACACTAAGACTATTTAGGGCTATGTATTTATATTAAAAATTAACAAATGTTAAAATTAATTTATTTTGAATTACAATGTACAATTAGAAATCTTCTTATTATAATGGAGATTGTGTGTTTTTCTGTCTGTAACCGAAACTATATTCCTACTCAAGTCACAATTCCCTTAGTTATTTACATCTCATTCTCCATGATTTTATTTTTTATCTAAATCTCAATTATTAATAAAATTGTCTTACATTATTAATACTGTTAACTATGTCTACGTACTGATAACATGCAATTATATTTATATATACAACAAAATAGCGGTTTACAGTGAATGGGAAGGCTAATTTTCATATTAATATTAAAAATCGAATTTAATAAATATGTGCTTAGTATTATTGATTTCTAACTGTTTGGTTTTATTTTAATGAATATAAGCAAAATCTCTTCAATGAATCTTAAATGAAATCCATTAACAAGATAAAATAACTGTCATTTTATTCTTTACTTCCTTATAGCTAAATACTTAAATTAGAAAAATAACAATGAAAGACGAGAGTGATGGAAGAGTAAGTTTCAGTTGTTCCATTTTTTATTATACTCCTCTGTTTCAAATCTTTGTATCTGTATTCTTATTTAGTTTCATTAGCCTTTCTAATTTAATACAATATTTTATTACATTAAAACTTAAATACTTGCACCCGGAGGGTGCATATATTTGCTAGTATTAATAAAGAAAAGAACTTACCTTTCTTTTAAATTTAACTCGGATTCAAATCGGTAGTACTTCACTTAAAAATGACTTTGTGTCACATCCTACCCGTGACGGACGGATGCTATTATATTTCATCAACCTTCCTGCCACGGATGCAAGTATGTGTAATAACCCAACCTCTCTGCCACTGGTAGAAGACGACATACGGTGATTTTTTTAAGTGGAGTACAGTTGGTTTTCAGTTTTCCGTCTCTTAAAGTGATTGCCTTTGTAAGGCCAAAGAGCTCAGCCTGCCCTTCTATGTATCCATAGCTGGAGGAGAAAAGATTTCTACTTTCCCCATGGGCATGCCTGCAAAGTGAACGCAAACAGTCTCATCCATGATTTAAATTAAGGTCACCGATTTCGTTTTCTACGATGCTAACTGTTACGTATATATCGAAACTTACAAATAATATACAACCATAGATGGAAGTATTAATTCAATGATGTAACATATGAATTAATTGACTATATATATATATATATATATATATATATATATATATATATATATAAGTTAAAAGAAAGGAAATGAATCCGACGGTATGAGTATATATAAAAAGATATGAAAACACCACAAAATGCTGTTGTTAAGAGCGGAGACAAAAGTCATGAAAGTCATGACTTTTGTCTCCGCTCTTAACAACACGGAGTATAAACAAGCTCTGGTGACGATTTTCATAAAATCGAAATATTGTTCAATATCAGCTATGTTATAAAATGTTTTCACTTTAACAGCATTTTGTAGTGTTTTCATATCTTTTTATATATACTCATATATATATATGAAAACTTTCTACTGATTTTCGAACCTCAGGATATAAACTAAAATTCGAAAATTGATAAAATAACGGTTAAAGATTGGAAAAATAATTTTTTTTCTTATCGTTGGAATTATTTATATTGTTAGTTCAAAGAAGAATTGAAGTGAAACGAAGGTGTACTGGAGTAGCGGTAAGTCCAGTTGGCAACAATAATAAAAAAAATCTTGCTCTTCTACACCAGGTTCAAATGCAGGCAGTGGTAAAAGACAATAGTTTTGTTTTTTCTTCTCATTTTTTGGGGAGGGGGAGATCAGATTTTTCTGTGTCATTGTTTTTGTAATCATTAGCGTTAATGAAAGTTTTTATCCATTTAACAAAACTTATCTGTGTAATAAATTGAGAGATAATCAGGATAAAGGAGACACTTCGGTTAATGACTTTATTACAAACCGATAATATACATGTGTACTAACCGTAGATATATGAGAAAATGGGGTAGTGAATTATTTTTGTTTCTTGATGTGATGTTATTGAAGAGTTCTGGTGCAAGGGAGATAACTCATTTCAAACTATTACAGTTTGGAATATCAAAGGTTACTTTAACAGCGAGTATAGTATATTACTATAAAACATCATCATTTTTGTCGGTCTTAATAAATATGTTATGCAATTGTGAGTACAGTCAAATGAAAACGAACATGATATTCATACGGAAAATGTGTATTTCAATGGAAATTTTGTAAGGAAAACAATTCATAGCGGATTTCTTTTCAGAAACAAGCCCGTATCTGAACACTTATCGCTATACGAGCATAATCACAATTATAAAATAACGCAACACTTTCACATTATTGTACATGAACAAAAAAAAAAAAAAGTCGTCGGGGCGGCCTAAAGTCGGTATCAGCCAATCAGCGAGGGAGTCTATCCACTTTTCAGTAGCGCTAGACCAAGGAGATTGTTTTGGCATCTGAGGTGGAGCGCCATACCTACCATCAGCTCCTTACTTTACCGCACAAATCCCTGTGATACTCATACGCTGAGTTGGCGAGGACCGGAATCGAACTAGGAACCATGTGGTTTCTAGCCGAACGCTCTACCGACTGAGCTAACCCGGCCCAGTATTTGGTGAAGCCACCATTCACACGAATGATACTTTCCAAACTCTTATTATTATTCTCACATGCACCTGGGGAATATTGCACCAATTTTTTTCAGGAGTTCTGCTAATATCTAAATAGGGACAACCAAGCTCACACTCTACAGTACAACATTTCTCACAAATCTTTATTTCGAGTTAAATGTGTTGGAATTTTTTTTATATAAGGCGTGTGCCAGACGGCTACTTTTGATTATAGACTCGCCGATGGATATGTGACCAGCCTGTTGTCCAATCACTGACAGCGCTCTGCTGCTGTTGTTGTTATCTATACTGGCCGATTCTAATCTTAGCTCACTACTACTTGGATCTTCTTGGACGACGGACCTAAAGGATTCTATACCACAGGACTTATTCACTTACCAAAGGATTCTATATCACGGGACTTGTTCACTTACCAAAGGATTCTATAACTCGGGACTTACTTATTTACTTTGAGTTCTTTCCAACTGGCCAAAGATGGTGGCCAGATACTTAACAAAATGCCATGGAAAAGTATCGTCATACGAGACAGATATTGTCACCCATGAAGATGGGATATAATGTGATATAAAGAGAGTGATTATATATAAAAAGGTGTAAGGCTACTCTTTCAGGGACTAATTTGCTTAGCGTCACGGTTATCGTCATAGGAAAGGGACCCAGCAAAACAACTTAAAATCCTAGACAAAGGATGTTTGTATTTCACTCCGCGTTAATCCACTTGGAAAAGGGATGAATTCGCCTATTCTTCCCCTAGCTATAGTAGAACATACTATGTTATTTATCCTTGATTAGGCAACCAGTCTAGGAGAATGAAAAATCTGAATTAAAACCATCTTTTACTCCGTTTTGAAAATGACCTTGTGTCGCATCCTGTTCGTGTGAGAACGGTTGGGTAAATAAATACTGATATTTTGGGTCGTTGCGGTTGTCTTTTGGTATCACAAGATTGAGTCGTACTAACAGCTACCCCTCTCCCGCCAATCACAATTTGAACCATCAACAAATGGAATATCTCTTCTTGGGTGGTGAGTTTATCATAGTTGATTAATTAGGAATTATGTTGATATATCATATACAGTTATCATAGCCCGCTATATTCGAACTCTGGAAAGTCTCACAAGCAACATATCCTCACGAGCATTAGTTTTTCTCGGTCTTCCGCACTCCAGTCTATTCTTATATCACCAGTTGTCGTCTACTTTTATGCCAGTTGATTAATTAGGAATTATGTTGATATATCATTCAATTTATTTACAGGACAACCCAGTATTATGTATCCCAATATGTTAATATTTGATTGTCACTAACTATTGGCCTCGCAATTACGCTATATTTGATTTGCTTGTTTGGTTTGTTTTGTTTTACGGCATATCAACCTCAGTGGGTCATTTAATGCCGATAAAGTTTTGAAATAAATCAATTCTTAATGGATAATACAATTTTTTTATAAATACATTTTTCTATTTAACCCATAGATGGGACCCTAACAGGTACTACCACTCCGGGTCAGAGTGGACCAGGGAGCAATGGTGATGAAGGGGTGACCCACATTCCCCAAACCTCCAAAACTGGAACCTCACCATCAGATAGAGATTAACGTCATTCCCAGGACATGTAGACCCGCAACCACCGCCTTCTAGCACCCATATGATAAAAAGGGGTTGGGGCGTGCCATAAGGGCAATAGGGTTGGGAAAATCATATAGGTGCTAGGGCTTGACGTGACCAGCCGATTGATCGGAGGGGGCCTCTCCGACCGCCCGTCTAGCCCAAGATAGGGGCAAAGTGGAGTATTGCATGTCATGAACTGCTCATCCACCTGGGCATCCTTAAGCATCACGGGTCGCCACCCACGGCCAACAGGTGGCCCCATTGGGGGAGTCTTACCCCTCTGCAGAGGTGCAGTCGGTGCATTCTAGCGCCCCAGCCGACAGGGCGGGCTATGTTTGAGTTTATATTTAAAATAAGTATTTTATCAAATTCGCACAAAATTGCCTAGGTAAGAAACTGAAAGTCACGAAGTGCTCGGATGATCGCATAGGCGAGAAACTGATAGTCACCAAGCGCCGTTGACTCTGTTTCTACACTATCCTAAATCATATATATATATATGCGAAATGCTACACCGACGTTAGGGTAATTAGTTCATAAAACTACCTTATACTTAGTTTCCATTATGTACTTCGAAGTAACTTTCCTTCTCTTTGACTATTTCTAATAAATGTCGTCGTCGTCGGGGCGGCCTAAGGTCGGTATCAGCCTATCAGCGAGGGAGTCTATCCCTTTTCTATAGCGCTAGACCAAGGAGATTGTTTTTGCGTCTGAGGTGGAGCGCCACACCTACCATCAGCTGCTTACTTTACCGCACAGATCACTGTGCTACTCATACGCTGAGTTGGCGAGGGCCGGTATCGAACTAGGAACCTTGTGGTTTCTAGCCGAACGCTCTACCGACTGAGCTAACCCGGCCCTTCTATTTCTAATACTAAATCAATATTTATTATTTATAAATGTATTAAATTTAAGAAAATAATATTTCTCTGATTTTTTTAGATGAGGCTTAACAATTTGTATTATTTGTATTATTCGGACTATTGTCCTCATCTATATTGTTATCTGTGCAAAGTTTCGGCCGATGTACCCTCCGGCCTTCTTCGGGTATTTCTTGTTGGATTCGAGAGCCTTCTCGAACACGAGAACCTTCTTGTCGTAACCGGAAGCCTTCACGGAAATTTGAACCTAACCCGTTATTCAATCCACGGGGGTATACTGTTCTCATCCCGCTAACCATGACTGGGTACAAGTGTTAAGCTGTGTTAATCATTATTATATGTTACTGTCACCCTTGATCAGGATTGAACCTGCAGCCTAGATATAACTGTCACTTAGAACTGAATTAACCCAACACCTATATCCATTACGCCATTGGACACATGGCGTAGTGGATATAGGCGTAGAATTATAAGAAAATAAATAAAGCATTATTTGTCAGAATCTTTATAGATGGGCCTTGATATGTAATGTTTTGATTTTTCGGACTGTTGTCCTTATCTTTATTGTAAAATATACATATACAAAGTTTCGGCCGTAGTAGCCGGGAACACCTGAAATAGTCCTGAGGGCAAAAGGGCCGAAACGTTGTGTATGTATATTTTACAATAAAGATGAGGAAAACAGTTGGAAAAATCAAAATAAAGCATTATTAAACAAGCTACAAACTTTGATTGTAAATACTCGCTATATTTCTAGACCCCGAAATATATCTGTTAATATCTTTGAATCTCATTTAGGTTCACCCCAGTACAAAAGTCTGTCATTTCCAGGGTCAATCTTCACCTGAAGAAGAAAAAGACGTTACAGAGTCTCTCTCTCTCTCTCTCTCTCTCTCTCTCTCTCTCTCTCTCTCTCTCTCTAGATTTGAGGAGATCTATTGACGTAGAAATTGGAATTAGCTTCGCGCATGAAAAAAGAGAATAACTAAAATCTTGAATGTTGCTGTTTAAATGAGTTTTTAAAAATACAGTTGTCCAAAGTCAAAAAGGAATGTTATCGAGTGTAAGAAGTAATTGAGAGTTACTTCCTCTGTTTTATTATTACCTGCCCTTTGTGTAAATCTTTGATGTTCTGAGAGTATATAAACACCCAGTTAATTGTAAAAGTATTCTAAGTAGAATAAAGCTTTCTCAAGCCTAACCGTGTGTGTTCGCTTATTATCACACTGAGTAATGGGCTTGTAAGTTATTCATTTACTAAGTTTAGGCCGCCCTGTCGGATGGAGCTGTATAATATTCCGACTGTACCTTTGCAGAGGAATAAGGCAACACTCCTTACTTGAGCTTGACAGTCGTTCGGAGAGGCCCCCTCCGATCAATCGGTTGGTCATGTCAAGCCCTAACACCTATATGATTGTCCCAACTGTATTGCTCTTATGGCAAACCCACAACCCGTTATATCATATATGTGCTAGAAGGCGGTGGCTGAGGATTTTAGTGTCCTTGGTATGAAGTTAATCTGCATCAAGTGAGGTTCCAACTCTGGATATCTGAGGAATATGGGTTATCCCCTCATAGCCATTATTCCCAGGTCTACTCTGAACCAGAGTGGTTGTTTTGTTTTTGTTTTGTTTTGTTTTGTTTTACGGCATATCAACCTCAGTGGGTCATTTAATGCCGATAAAGTTTTGAAATAAATCAATTCTTAATGGATAATACAATTTTTTATTTAACCCATATAACCCTTAATGGATTATACATTTTTCTATTTAACCCATAGATGGGACCCTAACAGGTACTACCACTCCGGGTCAGAGTGGACCAGGGAGCAATGGTGATGAAGGGGTGCTCCACATTCCCCAAACCTCCAAAACTGGAACCTCACCATCAGATAGAGTTTAACGTCATTCCCAGGACATGTAGACCCGCAGCCACCGCCTTCTAGCACCCATATGATAAAAAGGGGTTGAGGCTTGCCATAAGGGCAATAGGGTTGGGAAGATCATATAGGTGCTAGGGCTTGACCAGCCGATTGATCGGAGGGGGCCTCTCCGACCGCCCGTCTAGCCCAAGATAGGGCCAAAGTGGAGTATTGCATGTCATGAACTGCTCATCCACCTGGGCTCTATCACGGGTCGCCACCCACAGCCAACAGGTGGCCCCATTGGGGGAGTCTTACCCCTCTGCAGAGGTGCAGTCCGTGCATTCTAGCGCCCCAGCCGACAGGGCGGGCTATGTTTGAGTTTATATTTAAAATAAGTATTTTATCAAATTCGCACAAAATTGCCTAGGTAAGAAACTGAAAGTCACGAAGTGCTCGGATGATCGCATAGGCGAGAAACTGATAGTCACCAAGCGCCGTTGACTCTGTTTCTACACTATCCTAAATCATATATATATATATGCGAAATGCTACACCGACCTTAGGGTAATTAGTCCATAAAACTACCTTATACTTAGTTTCCATTATGTACTTCGATGTAACTTTCCTTCTCTTTGACTATTTCTAATAAAAGTCGTCGTCGTCGGAGCGGCCTAAAGTCGGTATCAGCCAATCAGCGAAGGAGTCTATCCCCTTTTCTATAGCGCTAGACCAAGGAGATTGCTTTTGCGTCTGAGGTGGAGTGCCACACCTACCATAAGCTGCTTACTTTACCGCACAGATCACTGTGCTACTCATACGCTGAGTTGGCCAGGGCCGGTATCGAACTAGGAACCTTGTGGTTTCTAGCCAAAGGTTCTACCGACCGGCCCTTCTATTTCTAATACTAAATATTAATATTTATTATTTATAAATGTATTAAACTTAAGAAAATAATATTTCTCTGAATTTTTTAGATGAGGCTTGATAATGTGTATTATTTGTATTATTCGGACTATTGTCCTCATCTATATTGTTATCTGTGCAAAGTTTCGGCCGATGTACCCTCCGGCCTTCTTCGGGTATTTCTTGTCGGATTCGAGAGCCTTCTCGAACACGGGAACCTTCTCTTCGAACTCGGGAACCTTCTTGTCGTAACCGGGACCCTTCACGGAAATTTGAACCTAACCCTTTATTCAATCCACGGGGGGGGGGTATCCTGTTCTCATCCCGCTAACCATGACTGGGTACAAGTGTTAAGCTGTGTTAATTATTATTTTATGTTACTGTCACCCTTGATCAGGATTGAACCTGCAGCCTAGATATAACTGTCACTTAGAACTGTATAATCCAACACCTATATCCACTACGCCATTGGACACATGGCGTAGTGGATATAGGCGTAGAATTATAAGAAAATAAATAAAGCATTATTTGTCTGAATTTTTATAGATAAGGCTTGATATGTAATGTTTTGATTTTTCGGACTGTTGTCCTTATCTTTATTGTAAAATATACATATACAAAGTTTCGGCCGTAGTAGCCGGGAACACCTGAAATAGCCCTGAGGGCAAAAGGGCCGAAACGTTGTGTATGTATATTCTACAATAAAGATGAGGAAAACAGTTGGAAAAATCAAAATGAAGCATTATTAAACAAGCTACAAACTTTGATTGTAAATACTCGCTATATTTCTAGACCCCGAAATATATCTGTTAATATCTTTGAATCTCATTTAGGTTCACCCCAGTACAAATGTCTGTCATTTCGAGGGTCAATCTTCACCTGAAGAAGAAAAAGACGTTACAGAGTCTCTCTTTCTCTCTCTCTCTCTCTCTCTCGATTTGAGGAGATCTATTGACGTAGAAATTGGAATTAGCTTCGCGCATGAAAAAAGAGAATAACTAAAATCTTGAATGTTGCTATTTAAATGAGTTTTTAAAAATACAGTTGTCCAAAGTCAAAAAGGAATGTTATCGAGTGTAAGAAGTAATTGAGAGTTACTTCCTCTGTTTTATTATTACCTGCCCTTTGTGTAAATCTTTGATGTTCTGAGAGTATATAAACACCCAGTTAATTGTAAAAGTATTCTATGTAGAATACAGCTTTCTCAAGCCCAACCGTGTGTGTTCGTTTATTATCACACTGAGTAATGGGCTTGTAAGTTATTCATTTACTAAGCTTAGGCCGCCCTGTTGGCTGGAGCTGTAGAATAACCCGACTGCACCTCTGCAGAGGAATAAGGCAACACTCCTTCCTTGAGCTTGACAGTCGTTCGGAGAGGCCCCCTCCGATCAATCGGTTGGTCATGTCAAGCCCTAAGACCTATATGATTGTCCCAACTGTATTGCTCTTATGGCAAACCCACAACCCGTTATATCATATATGTGCTAGAAGGCGGTGGCTGAGGATTTTAGTGTCCTTGGTATGAAGTTAATCTGCATCAAGTGAGGTTCCAACTCTGGATATCTGAGGAATATGGGTTATCCCCTCATAGCCATTATTCCCAGGTCTACTCTGAACCAGAGTGGTTGTTTTGTTTTTGTTTTGTTTTGTTTTGTTTTACGGCATATCAACCTCAGTGGGTCATTTAATGCCGATAAAGTTTTGAAATAAATCAATTCTTAATGGATAATACAATTTTTTATTTAACCCATATAACCCTTAATGGATTATACATTTTTCTATTTAACCCATAGATGGGACCCTAACAGGTACTACCACTCCGGGTCAGAGTGGACCAGGGAGCAATGGTGATGAAGGGGTGCTCCACATTCCCCAAACCTCCAAAACTGGAACCTCACCATCAGATAGAGTTTAACGTCATTCCCAGGACATGTAGACCCGCAGCCACCGCCTTCTAGCATCCATATGATAAAAAGGGGTTGGGGCTTGCCATAAGGGCAGTAGGGTTGGGAAAATCATATAGGTGCTAGGGCATGACGTGACCAGCCGATTGATCGGAGGGGGCCTCTCCGACCGCCCGTCTAGCCCAAGATAGGGCCAAAGTGGAGTACAGAGTGGTTGTACCTATTACAGTCCCATCTATGGGTTACATAGAAAAAATGAATTTTAAAGAAATGTGTTTAAAAAGAAGTGCATACCCAAAAGAATGAATAAAACAAACGTCTTCGGTATAAAATAACCCAACAAGGGTTACATGCCGTAAAATCCAACCAACCAGACCAAAACTACTAAGCTTAAGTGAGTTGTGGCACAAGATCGGAAGTATGGGGCACCTAGCGAGAATCGAACCCACTAACGATGCTATGTACATCCAGCTTGTTAACATTTTCTAGATGTTAGTTTCAAGTGACGACCGCAGAATCAGTTTCTTCAACCGCAAAAAAGTATTCTGCCGGCAACACTCCCAGTAGTTCTCACACAATTCATC
The DNA here is from genome assembly GCA_023376005.1 of Doryteuthis pealeii. Classification (NCBI taxonomy): domain Eukaryota; kingdom Metazoa; phylum Mollusca; class Cephalopoda; order Myopsida; family Loliginidae; genus Doryteuthis; species Doryteuthis pealeii. Next base: position 30,002,886 of record CM042140.1, read on the forward strand.
ATAAGTTCACTTCACTTTAAGATCGAAACATAATACACCGTTCTCTCCACTGGAAAAGATGTTCTCCCCGAGAGAAATCGCCTCGGCATTTATTTCTCTCAGTGGCCCGAACCACTTCAGCTAACAGGGGTGACAGCAATTCCACCACTCATGATCAGGAAGTTGCGAATTCAATCTCGATTCACTCCCTCACACAGACCAGACACACACGGACGCGCTTAGTCCTTGGGGGCAGGGAATTCTCAACTCCCCGGTCCCCACCTCCACCACTCGCCCCGTGCTCTCTGTCACACATTTATACTATGCAAGGTCTATGTAACAGGCAGGTCCACGTAACAAACACTTTTGTCTCAAATTTAAGGCAATAGATTATATCATCAATCATCATCATCATCATCATCAAGTCGTGCCGGCAGCACGGATATCCATGACAATCTCTTCCCACCCGTCCCTATCACTCATCGTTCTCAGGAGGTCCCCTACGCAGCATCCGGTATCCACACAGAGCTGGTCAATGTACGTCTTTGCTGGTCGGCCCATACTGGCGTGCCCATGCACTGGCTTCCACAGGAGGACGACACTTATGAGTTCGTCCTTGCTTCTCCAGCAGTGTCCTGCAGGATATTATATTATATACGTTGTGTCAGCCAATTCAGCCGTCCACTATTGAGCCACTGATTTATATGTGCGTTTCACTTTGAGAATAAATATATTACGTGTTCATTTACTCCTCGACAACAACAGCAACAACAAGGCTACTTCCGGTTGTGATATTATTCAGGATTGGTAAACACAAATTCTTTCCAAGAAAAAGAATTAAGGCTGCGTAAATCCCATATATTGCTTGGAGGGTTAACAAAGAAGGCGAAAAAGAAGGCAAAAAAGAAAAAAAAACAGGACTACACAATCGTTGTTTGTTGTCAATTCTTTTCGTATTGTAACCCTCCACAATCTCTTCAAGTGATAATCATATCATCATCAAATCGTGCTGACAGCACGGATTCCCATGACTCTCGCTCACCACCCGACTATATCGCCAACACTTGTGTGTCCATATGTAGGTGTCCACAGAAGAAAGCCTACTTCTCCAGTTCGGGACGGGGGTCCGTTGTGCTTCGGTTACTGGACCGGTGAGTTGTGTTAAATTAATAGCGTCGGTCCCAGGGGACTATCCCCCCAGGCAATACTTGCCCCCTCGACTTACAAGGACAGGGGTGAGTTTATTGCCCAGCGCCTAAGGCGCCCCCCTTGAGGGGGAATGCCGAAGGGATCGGCGCAATTTTTGTTCTCTCCCACCCATTAGCTTCGGCTTGTGGGTGGGCCCACGTTAAAACGAGGCCTTGTGCCCAGTCCATACAGGTGGGGTATGAGACAAATAAATTCTCCAGCAGTATTCAATATGTCTTTTCGTCTTACTTGGATAGTTCGTGTGATAGGAGATAAGTGAGCGTAAGGCTTTCAGGATTTGTTCAAGAAAACACGTAGCGTCCTTGTGTATTTTTATCAAGCATTTTTCTAAACGTTTCATTAAAGTCCAAATGGTGAAGCCATACAGTAGTACTAAATCTGCTCTACAAACGTATTGAGCACTTTTATATTAATTAATAACCCCGACTTATTCGATTGATTATTTTATCGATAGTCAAAGTTGCGACTCACTCGATATTTTACCTTACTATATATATATATTATATATATATATATATATATTATATATAATAGATGATATGGGTGCTATATTTATAAGTGAACAGTGCTTAATATCATGGATAGACCATTTATATCTAAGTTAATCTAGCGTGGACATGGAGTCAATGACGCCAGGTTTTTCACATGCAATCTTCAGGCCAAGACTTGGTCTGAAAATCGCTGAGGCGAGAAACAGTCAGTAACCAGGCGCCTTTGAATCCATGTCCACGCAAGCTTAACACACACACACACACACACACACACACACACACACACACATATATATATATATATATATATATATATATATATATATATATATATGATGGCTGTCAACTCGTGATTCGAGTAAGACCATTTCCTGCTTTTTCACCTTTTTTTTATCATCATATTTATATGCCAGTTGTATTTGACTCTCCATTCCTGTGTTTTCTCAGATGACTCACCAGGCCAGCCCTGGAGAGACATTATCCTATACCGGTTGACACAATAAAGTTGTTAAATATACCTCTTTGCACAGAGGACAGTTTTATTCATGTATTTCACAGGGGTATTAACACAATGCAAAATACAAACAGACTCGTCCAGGATTTGAACTCAGATCACCGTATCCATTTCCTAAGATGCTAACCGTTACACGACCAGCGCTTCCCTGTCGCATGTTACTTGAAAAGGACATAGGTACCAGCCGTTGACCGGAGAATCTTCCTTCTTGTAGACTCCTTGTCTAACTAAGACTAAAGAACACAGTCTCCCCTACAATTTGACCCTAGCTATTTGTTGTACCGGCCGTTCCTACAGTGGAGAATATACACCGGTTCTCACTATAAATAGTGAGACACCGAGTGAAAAGGTTGTACTGTTACCGTTTAACGGCAAGCTAGCCGTTCCTGTACCATTATTGTAAATACACTTGTCTTATTTTACCCTACCTCGACTTGACTTCTTTTTTACTGTTGGATTAACATCACAACACTATTGTGTGTGTGTGTGTGTGTGTGTGTGTGTGTGTGTGTGTGTGTCAAGAAGAGATGGATACATGCCTTTCTCAGTGGAATTAGCGCGAATTGAAACGCAAACGGTCTCGTCCAGGGTTTGAACTGAGTCACTGATTCCATTTTCTACGATGATAGCACAGCGCACCACATGTTATCTATCTATGTGGCTTCGTACCATATCCTACTTATTCCAGCCAATAACTATAATACTAGTTGAAGTACACATCTACACAGGGTAAGAGATTAAGACTTGGATCGCAGCTGGTTATTTTACAAAGCAAATATCTCCACATAGAACCTAGACTACGCAGGTTAATGGGCACGTCTATGTTCATAATCCAATTTCTTTCAAATGAGATTATTTAAAACTAGCAACAGAAAACACCCTCCGAGCGTCGTAAAAATTGATTTTTGAAAGACATTGCCTGAGAGGGTGTGAGTTAAAAACTCAATGTCAGAGGGTTTGTATCATAAGTAAGACAAATCCTCATATTTATTAAAGGAGTAAAAAAAAATAAAATAAAACAATTTGAAATGAAAACTGAGCCCCGTCGTTCTCAAATAAAATGTTGCGTGCATGTAATAATGAAACAATTATTTTCCATATTAATTTTCCACAAAATCGTAGGTATTCTTCTATTTGTAAACTTTTTAGTTAACTTCTTGTTACTGTAAAAAAAATTTTTTTTTAAAGGACGAGAGTAAAGAACAATTTTTAAAATTGCTTACTCAAATTTTGGGTGTATATAGCATAAGAATATTGTGACGTAAGCTATGACGTAGAGCTATGACCTAGTTTTTGTTACAGACAGAAATAGAGACAATCTCCATTATTAATAGAGATGTTGTTGGGAAGTGGTAAATAGTTCGGAGGTAAACCATTAACAACTTACGTCGTACTAAACTTGAACGTCGTAGTACACCTGCCTGGAAAAAAGTATTGAATTATCACACTTAAAGGATATTTACTGTTTGTTTTTTTATTTATCAGAAAACCAACAGATAAAACGCAAAATATTTGGTAATTTTCACCTTTAGTTTGCTAAATTTCTAGCAAATAAGGCAATTAGAGTAACCTCCCTTGGCTTTCACTTCGAAACAAGCCGGTAGCCATTTTGAAAGTCTCCGTGCGAAATACACAAATCTAAAACTTCTAAAACTTTTCGAAAACAATACAACTGCATGCTTTAACACAAAAATATCATAAAATGTGTTCTTAATAACAATTAAGTTCATTTCAGATAATGCGCACGCACAATTTTATGCTAGGAATTTAACCAACTAAAGGTGAAAATTACCAAATATTTTTCTTTAATCGTCGAACATTCTAGCTTCCTAAAATATTCCTTAAACAAATTAGATTAAATTATTTGAATTAATGGTAGAATTATTTCCAAGCCGTGCATAGGAAAATATTAAGTAATAACCCAATATATGGTGTGGATAATTTGCATACTAGTTTTAACAAAACTGGGTTAAATAAATAATTACTTGGTGTTATTGATTTCTAAAATTGTTTTTACTCTCTAATGTATTAAAAGCAATCCTATGTATAATTTCATATTGAAATCAATTAAAATAATGAAAATAAGTAATCTTTTTATATGTCTTCTTATTTAGTTTCATTAGTCTTTTTAATTTGATACGATATTTTATCAGATTAACATCTAGATACTTGCCCCTGGAGTGTGCATATTTTTGGTAGTTTAAAATAAAATCTTCCACCCTCATTCAACCTCTCATTCAATGAAGAAATAATGGAATGATCTTGTAATTTCCGTTTCTAAAACAAATACCAGATAGAAGCCTACGTATGCAAATAGGTCTACTGTTTAAAAAAAAACTGTCCCTGTAGACGTTAACAAGCGGTTGGGCATATCTAGTTGAAAAGGAAACATGGCCTCAACAAAAGAACTGTCAATTGAGACATTAAATATAAATTAAATATACTAGAAAAAAACAACAACAAAAAACTTCGAGCAGTGGAAAAGTTAATTTTTTAAAGATATTGCCCGAGGGAGTGGGAGTTAAAAATTCAATGTCAGAGGGGTTTGTATCATAAGTAAAATCAAATTTATTACAAGAGTAAAAATAAAATAAAGTAATTCAAAATGGAAACTTAGTTCTGCCCCCGTCAATTAAAATTTTGCGTGCGCTTATTAATTATTATTTAAATGGTTATTTTGGATATTTTACACATAAATTTTACACAAATTTGTAGGTATTTATTTATTTGTAAACTTTTTAGTTAACTTCTTGATACTGAAAAAGGGTGAGTAAAAGAATTTTAAAATTTTGCAATTATTTTTTCTATTTAAAATAATAATACAAATTTTTCATTAATTTCATATTTTATTTATTTAAATTGTCATTATTACAACGGAAAGGATTCAAATGTTGTATTATAAGGAACAGATTTATATTAATATTGAATAATTAGAAAATTAAAACTAATTTAAGAAGGCAATCCACAATGATATGTGGTAAAAGACGGTGGTTGTGTCCTGTCAGTTGTGTCTAAAAATATATATAAATTCTATTTTTATCTATATAATTCCACTCAGCGTTCTGTTCGTGTTCAACATATATATGATCATCGGGTTTAAAAGCACGCGAGATTTGCGCATCAAGATGACTTCGGATGAAGAGGATGAGGCCAAAATTTATCTTGTAGTAGTGGTGACTATAGTCGCCTTCGTCCCATGTGAGGTACCATTTACGGCAGTGAAATTCTCCACGACAATAATTTATATAAGAAGCATACGTGGAACCAACACTTGAATATATATATATATATATATATATATATATATATATATATATATATATATATATATATACAAGTTTTTGTTGAACTGTACAGACAGTTCCTGTCGGACAAGTTTTTCGTTGATCCGTTCCAATTTTCGGGCCATCTTTCTGGTGTCGGGGTGTAACTGGTATAACAATCCCCCAAAGGTTTCAAAACAAGCGCTTTCGGCAATACAATTTGCCATCCTCAGGTAGGAAACGATGGGATGATTTCGTGTCACGTTTTTAACGAGAACGAGTAGTAGCAAGGAATTAGAAGTGGGAGGTAATAACAATTGGTAGTAGGAGGTTGTAGGAATGGTAGTGGTTCGAGCGAGCGTTGCAGTAGTGATTTTATGTGAGAGGAGGGGGGGGGACAAGTTGTGAGAAGGGGAGGGGTAAAGTGGAAGGAGGATAGGTGGAAAATTATAAACATTTGAGAATATGTTGACTTATTTCAAAGTTTATTTTGTTTAAGGTAGGTTTTTTTTGTTTGATATATAAAGCTTCGATTATTTGAAGTTTTTGTTTGTTTTTTTCTTTATGTAGTGTGCGTGTATTTACGGTTAGAATTCAAATAGGGGCCGGGTTAGCTCAGTCGGTAGAGCGTTCGGCTAGAAACCACAAGGTTCCTAGTTCGATACCGGTCCCCGCCAACTCAGCGTATGAGTAGCACAGGGATTTGTGCGGTAAAGTAAGGAGCTGATGGTAGGCGTGGCGCCCCACCTCAGATGCTAAAAAAAATCAATCTCCTTGGTCTAGCGCTATTGAAAAGGGGATAGACTCCCTCGTTGATTGGCTGATACCGACTTTAGGCCGCTCCGTCGACTACTAATATATATATATGTGTGTGTGTGTGTGTGTGTGTGTGTTAATCATTAACATAATAACTTTTAGAGAAGTTCCTCAACTTTTAAAAGGTAACATGGAAAGAAAGTGTGGTGAAAGACGTTGGTTGTGTCCAGTTGGCTATGTCTAAAATTTGGTACAAATATAAAAGAGATCTGGAAGTTAAAAAGGAAATCATACTGGAAGATCCGGAAAAATGTCAAAGTGTCATGATAGAAACCTCAAAGCAATATGTCTTGAAAATTGAAAATGTACAACAAAACAAATGAAAAGCAGATGGATCGAAGAAATCCTCCGAATGAAATGGAATTTACATAGAGAAAAGTCAAACGAAAACCAGCACTAATACACAAACACAAAAAAAATGAGGCTAAAGTGAGCTAAAGAGGAATAATCCTGGTGTGTGAACAATTGGGTGAAAGTGATATTCAGTGAGGAATATAGAATCTGTATTGGCTAAAGTGATGAAGCTGGAACTTTTGCCTGGTGCTGTTCAATTGAAAAAAAATGACTGCCCGAAGAGTAAATTTTCCAAATCAATCAGGATATGGGGTTGCATGTCATCTAGATATAAATCTAAATTAGAATTAATGGTAGAATTAAAAAAAAAGGTCTATGAGATGGTCCCATCCACCAAAGAATATCTATTAGCTGTATGCAGAAAAGTTGGAACCACTTTGTTAAAGTATTATTGTTTAAACTAGCAAATATATGCATCCTTCGGGTGCAAGTACTTAGGTTTTGATGTAATAAAATATTGTATCAAATTAGAAACTATTTAGAAAATGATAAACTGAGGGGGTGTAACCGAAAAATAGAACACCTTTAAATCTAACTCTTCCATCATTTCCCATCACTCCCGTCTTTCATTTTTCATAATTTATCTATTTAGTTAGATTATGAAGTATTTAATAAAATTACAGTTCTTTCGTCTTGTTTATGGATTTCTTTTAAAATTTATCCCCGAGATTTTTGCTCAGATTCGTTAAGAGAAAAAACAAACAATTAGAAATCAATAATACTAAGCATATATTTATTAAAATCAAATTCTTAATATCAATATGCAAATTAGCCTTCTCGTTCACACTGTAAACCGCTATTTTGTTGAATATATAGATATACTTGCATGTTATTAGTATGTAGATTAATCCAAAAGTATTAATAAGGTATAACAATTTTATCAATAATTGAGTTTTAAATAAAAATAAATTCATGGTGAATGTGACGTCAATAACTAAGGGAATTGTGACTTGAGTAGTGATTTAGTTTCGGTTACAGTCAGACAAACACATAATCTCCATTATAATAAGAGTAGTGAAATTCATGCCAGAAAGAATTAAAGTGCTTATGAAATCTCAAGGAGGGGCAAATACTATTAATTCTGATTTTTTTGGTCAATGAATTTCATGATTTTTACAATATTCGGTTATTCCATGCCTTCCTTGGCTTGAAATAATTAAACCATTAATTTGAATAACTTAAAATTTGTTTAAGGTATACGTACTTTTTGAAAGCAGAAATTTTAGCTGTTAGATAAAAATATGTTTTGCGTGTTATGTGTTATTAAGCTTATTTACTATTTAAAAACAAACAATAACACCAAAGTGAACGTCCTTTAAGTGTGCTAATTCCATAATATTTAGCAGAGGGAGTAGAATTTTTATGCCTACATAAATATGCTGTTATTTTCAAACTGCTTAATGGTAGTCATTGTTAAGTGGATAAGAACGCATTTTTATTTATTTATTTTCTTTTTTCTTTTCTTTTCTTATTGAAAGCAAATCTTTTATTCCGTTATTTTAAAGTGAAGTTCGTCGAATATTTATTTTATTAAAGGTTTTGGTCTTTACGTAGAAATTTCAACGAAATTTCATATTCTAACTGTAGTCAGTTAAAGCCAACTCGTTGACATTTTGATGATGACGCGAAAAAATGAATTCTTATGTTTATGTGTCATTCCTTTTAGAAAGAACAATGACTGGGAAATTAAATGACACGTTTATTCACACACACACACACACACACACACACACACACATATATATATATATATATATATATATATATATGTATGTGTGTGTGTGTGTGTGTGTGTGTGTGTGGTTATTAGCTGAAATTTGATATGGAACTTTTTATCGGTTTACAAGATTAATATTCACAACTGCATTGCCCAAATTAAGATTATGTTGAAAAATGAATATTTTGTTTTATGAATAAATTATTTTGTCATTATATATATATATATATATATATATATATATATATATATATATATATATATATATATATATATATATGGGAAAATATGTGCTTAATTGAAGTCGAACCTAAATTTTGAAAGTTAATTAATTAATAATTAATTAATTAGGCGGGATTACATATTTAAATGTAAGGCTAAACAAATCGAGAAAAATCAATCTCTGTATGTACATTTCGGCCTATTAGGCCTTATCAGCAGAGCTATAGATACGAAGACCGCCCCGTGTGTGATTCGAAACCTGTCTGTCATACATATATGTGTGTGTGTGTGTGTGTGTGTGTGTAATAATAAATTAATATATAGATAGATTACCAGACGGATGGATATATATATATATATATATATATATATATATATATATATATATATATATATATATATATCTGATGAGTTGGGAGAGTTAGACACTTTGTCTAAGCTCCCTGAAATAGACTATAATGGTAAATTTCTAAGTCTTTTGTTATTTCTTTACTTATATATATATATATATATATATATATATATATATATATATATATATATATATTCCTGAACGCTTCAATAGTAGATGTAATCTTTGGCTAGAGGAAAAATAATCATAATTAGGACAGATTAACTTAATTACTTAATTATTATTATTTAAATCACAATAATTAATCATAATTAATCATAAGAATATGAGCAATTGTGTTAATAATTACGAGTATAGTGATATAATGATTGTATTAGTAATTATACCAATAATAATGTTAATAATTAATAATAATGGTAATATTTATAATGGTGAATATAAATAATAAATAATGACTAAATTAAAGTTTAAATGAAATTATAATTGAAAATATTTTTATAGAAATATAGTTGATTTATTAGATTGTGGTTGTTGTTGTTGCTGTCTTTTTATGTTTTTGAAGGGGTTTGATGAAAAAGGTATTTTAAGGGTTTTTTAAAGTTTTTTTTAACAATAGAAAAATTAAGAGATAACAGTAGTAAGATCAATTTAATAATAATAATAATAATAATAATAATAATAATAATAATAGTAGTAGTAGTAGTAGTAGTAGTAGTAGTAGTAGTAGTAATGATGATAGAAATAATACAAAAATACTGTCGAAAGAAGGTAGACTCGAAAGATACCTGGACAGAACCAAACAATACAACAAAACAAGACCTACCAAAATAAGGAAATTCTACCAGTAAGTCGCTGGACAAAGCACTAAGACAATGCAAATGAAACAGAAAACGTTTGGAGCAAGATAGGAGAAGAGAAAGACCACAACAGAAAAGCTGAATGAATACATGAGATAAAAGTGTATCTGCAAGGACTCGAAAAGGGCCCGGGGTAAACATATACCTGGACTCGCTGAGAGCAACACTGAAGAAAATACCAAACTGGAAAACATCGGGTCAGGATGGTATTCATGGATATTGATTTAAAATGTTCACATCCATCCACGAAAGACTGTCCAGACATCTGTGTAAATGCCCACAGGAAGCAAACAATGGATGATCCAGATAAACCCCAAAAAGGAACTATCCCCAGCAACTATAGGCCAATAACATATCTACCTATGATGTGCTGAGATCGCACATGAGAAGACATGGACATGGCTAGAAAAGAGAGACCTGAAGCGAGAAACTGAATCTCTGATAATTGCAACACAACACAATGCCATAAGAACAAACTATAACAAAGCAAAAATTGATAAAACGCAACGGAATAGCAAGGGTAGAATGTGTGGAGACAAATACGAAATGCTTAATCATATTATAAGTGAATGCAGCAAACTAGCACAAAGAGAGTACAAGACTAGGCACAACTGGATGGGAAAGGTGATCCACTGGGAATTGTACAAGAAATTCAATTTTTACCATGCTACTAAATGGTATATGCAGAAACCTGAATCTGTCCTAGAGGATGGGACGCATAAAATCCTTTGGGACTTTGAGATACAAGCAGATTACCTAATCCCGACCTGGAGACTAGACAGTGTTGATTAACAACAAGAAAACTTGTCCACTGGTGGATTTTGCCGTCTCGGCGAATCACAGAGTGAAGGTAAAAGAAGACGAAAAGATAGAATACCTGAACCGGTCAGAGAGCTGGAAAAGCTGTGGAATATGAAGGTAAAAGTCATATCCATCGTAATTGGGACCCTGGGGACGATTCCAAAAGGTTTGGAAAAGAGTCTGAAGGAATTGGAAATCCGGGGAAGGATCGAGATCATCCAACCTGACGAGAGAGCTCAAAAGATGTTTACCCTTCAAAATAAAGAGTATATAAAAAGATAAACTACCTTCTTGGTTAGACCGAAAACTTTTCAGCACCCCTCATATATTATTATTATTTGCTCCTTTTGAGTTTTCACATCAGCATTAGCAAATGGTCTTTCACTGGAGTCTGAGTGACAGCAAGTTTCCTCAGGTCTCCAGGACTCTTCTGAGTATTCTGGCAGATTGCAGCAGTGCAGTGTTCTGAATGGTATCAACCCTTCCTCTGATTTCCAAACATTCCAGACCCTTTTCCAATCCTTTTGGGACTGTTCCAAGTGCACCAACTACAATTGGTATCACTTTGACTTTCATATTCCATAACTTTTTCAGTTCTCTGGCAAGGTCCAGATATTTATTATTATTATTATTATTATTATTATTATTATTATTATTATTATTATTATTATTATTATTATTTATGAGATTTGTTGTATGTTCGATCACAACTTTTAATTTAATAGGCGCAAGTATCAATTTTGTTTGTGGTTTCTTGAAGAGTGTTCTTACTTTGAATATTACCAGGTCATATTTGTGACAGGAACACATTATCAACATCTGAGTCTGGTATTACTCATGAAAAATATAACAAATATAAACTCAAATCAACAAGGGACTCGGATTTTACATCTGAGTTTCGTGATCGCCAGGTGCTCCCCTAATAGCTAACATTAATAGCAAATTTTGGCTGTTCTAATTCTAGGTACACAAAGACCGAAACTATAATGCTCCAGAGAAATCAGGGTAATCGTCTGAAGATGACTTATTTTAAGTTTTAAATTATTTTTTCTGTTCAGTAAATGTTGTTTTTTTCCCGATATAAGGTGTGTGACAGATGCCCACTTGTACTTATAGACTCGCCAACAACCATGTGACCAACTTCTTGTCCAATCACTGGCAATGCTCTGCTGCTGATATTGTTACCTATACTGGCTGTTCTGGTCATACCTACGCACATTGACTTGAACCTTCATGGACGACAGAATATAGGATTATATCACTGGACCTTTTACACTACGTAGGATTTCAGAACTCAGGACTTATTCACTTACCAAAGGATTCTATAACTCAGGACTTATTCACTTACCAAAGGATTCTATAACTCAGGACTTATTCACTTACCAAACGATTCTATAATTCAGGACTTATTCACTTACCAAACGATTCTATAACTCAGGACTTACTTACTCATTTACTATAAGTTCTTTACAACTGGCCAAGGATGGCGGCCAATATTTAACAGTAAACAATTCCGAACATAAATATATAATTAATAAATGTACAGAGTAAAAAAAAAAAAAAAAAAAAAAAAAAAAATCAAATATATTTTTTAGGAGAATTGGGAATAGTTATGTCCCCAGAAACTTATCAAGTAAAGCGTTAAATGCATTCACATTGGTTGAATGATTGTCTGCAACAACAGCCCTAATAAAGAAAATCCAACATTTGAAATTTGAAAAAATACATTTCAGAATTTCTTGAGAAAGCTACTCACCATTAACTGTTACTTCAGTGCAAGCTTTAACGACCAATGGTACTGTATTTTAAGACCAGTAATTATAAATACCATTATTCCTTTATAAAGTTCAACATCTACATTTGAACCATTATAATCCCCACTGTGAAATTGTGTTCTTTTTCGAAGGTACGTTTCATCTACCATTAAAACACAGTCTTGAGAAAGATTACTTTTTTTTCCAGGAGCGATTTTGTAGGTGAAATTTATTCAATGCCACCACTTTGAATTTTCTCTAATGAAGAAAAAGATGGTAATGGAAACTTCTCCAGAATTAATTTGTAGGCGTGTTTAGATGTATAACACGGTAGTAAGTCATAACGGCATATCAACCTCAGTGGGTCATTTAATGCCGATAAAGTTTTGAAATAAATCAATTCTTAATGGATAATACATTTTTTTTATAAATACATTTTTCTATTTAACCCATAGATTTGGAGAACCCAAATAATACATTTTGGATCGCAGAGAGAGTTATATTATTCTCAAGAGGAGAAGAAAATATTGTTGTGAACTTTATAAATTGGAAATCGGTATTTAAAGCTGATATTGTGTTTTGATTGAATTTTAAGTTTTTTTCATAGAAGAGAGTGAAATTTGCATTTTATATTGTTGAATGTCGGCTTGAAAAGTCGACATTAATTTATGATAGAGATATTACATTTCATTTGTACAGAACGGAATTGTCCACTTTTTTATAGAGATATTACATCTCATTTGTACAGGACATAATTCTTCATTTTATAAAAAAAGAAGCTTCTTTGATTTAAAGGTTTTTGGCCATAAATAATTTCTGCTGGAAAGGAACACCAAATGGCATCTATAAACCAAAACAGACTGTATACGCGATTGAAAATCATAAAAACAAGGTAAATCACAGTCATTTATAATTCGTGAATTAGTAAAAGACAAAGTGTAAATACGCATTTTAATTTTGAAAGGAATTAAAATAACATCTGATAAATTCTACCAACATTATTACATTATTTTCTCTGTTCAATTTTTAAAGTTACTTCCCTTTTTAGGTTATTATTATATGCGGCCATGAATGGGTTATATTTTTGTTTACATTACATCGGTCTGTTGGGAATCGGCCTGAAAATGTAACATGTAGGGCCGTATATAATAGTGGGAATATCAACACATGTTGGGTTATTTAACGCCGAAATCAGTTGTTTTTGTTTGTTTTTTTAAATAATTTTTGATGAATTACAAGCAATTATATAATTTCTAATAACTAATGCTAACCATTTGTAAATAATTATAGCTTCAAGAAACTATATTTAGCACAAAAAATTTGCACTAAATAATATGGTTTCAAGTATTCCTCTCTAATACTAATAATTTCAAACAATTTGTGCCATAGATGAAGCCTTATTAAGTGCTACCACTCCGAGTGGACCTAGAAGTAATGGCAACGTAAAAGTTTAATTTAACAACCATCAAACTTTTTTTTTTTGGGGGGAGAGGTCTTACCTCCTCTTCAGAGGATGCAATTGGCGTATTCTAGGCCTCGCCGAAAAGTGCAATTAGTAAAGTCATTGGAGTGGTGGTCTCTTGTCGGTATCATCCAAACAATGGGGAGTCTATCCCCTTTTCACTAGCGATAAGCTGGGGAGATTTTTTTGTAGGAGTGGAGCACCACACCTACCTTCAGCTTGCATATGCTGTACCACACAGAACAGATTACCCAAATTAATACACTGAGTTGGCGGAAACCGTATCTAACTCGAAACTTTGATGCTAAAACAGGTAACTTACTATCATAATTTAAGTAAAGTAGGCGGAGTGACCTATTGTCGGAATCAGCCCGAATAGCGAGGGGGTCTATCCCCTTTTTACTGGCGCTAGACCAGGGAGATCGTTTTACGTCTGAGGTGGAGCGCCACACTTAGCACCCGGTCCCCACTTTACCGCACATATCCAAGCTGTGCTACTGATGCGCTGAATTGGCGAGGACCGGTGTCAAATCCGGAACCTCGTGATTCCGAGATGGATGCTCTATCGACTGAGCTAAATATCATAATATACACGAATATTAATAAGTAAAATTTGATTATTTAATCAACACCTTTTTGAATTTGTTATCTAAAATGTGTTTTTGTTTGAATTTATTACACATTTAATAAAATCAGGAAGAACGGAGTTTTCGGTAGTCTGGAATTAATGTAATCATAATTAATAGAATTTGGTTAATATATTATTATTTGCTATTAGTTTTTATTCCATTCCATCTTATCATTGTTGTTATTTACTAAGCTTTGCTTAATCTGACACACAGGTCTCAGGTTCTTGTTCTAATTGGTTACCCACCTCAGAACTGAATAGACATGTCATGCTTAACTTCGATGACTTGACTGACGGTAACTGGTACTTTCATTTTCTTATTTTTTTAATAACTTCGGGATATTATATCTATTAATAATGGAGATTTGCTTCCGGTTTTTGTCTGTAACAAAAATTACGTCACTGCTTACATCACATTACCCCAAATCATCATAAAATAGAATAAAATTCATTCTACGAATTTTGGCATGTTCAAATTTTGAGTGTATTTATTCAATAAATACACTCAAAATTTGAACATGCAGCATTAAAAAGTCCTCATTGTTTTTAAAAACAAGTTTTAATAAATACATGACTGGTATTATATATCTATATATAGTTTGTTTTATTTTAATACATATTTAAGTTTACATTTCAAATTGTTTTATTTTTTAATCCTTTAATGAATTTGATGATTTTACTTATTTAGGGTACAAACTCGCTGACATGAATTTTTTTACTCCACCCCTCAGGCAATATGTTTCAAAAATCTATTTTACATCGCCCGGAGGGTGTTTTTTTATTTTGTACTAGTGTATATAATGTATGTTTTAAGAGTCGGTGTACTCTGTCGGTAGAGCATTCACCTAGAAATCGCAAGGTTCTGGGTTAGATACCGGTCCCCACAACTTAGCGCAAGTTTACCACAGCTTGGATAATCTAATATGTGCGGTAAAGCATGTGGGTGCTGACGATAGGGCATGGCGCCCCACCTCAGCAAAAGAATCTCCCTGGGCTAGTGCAAGCGAAAAGAGGATAACTCCTCGCTGTTTGGCTGATGCCAACAATAAGCCACTCGGAAGACCTACTATTATAGGAACCAACAATTTAGGCACCGATGTTCACTTAAAAAAGCGAATTAAAATTAACTAGCAAGATAAAAAAAACGTTCTCTGGGCGACGTAAAATAAATATTAGGAATTCAAAATTTAATATCAGAGAGTTTGTATCATAAGTAAAGTAAAATCATCAAATTTATTAAAGGAGTAAAAAATATTAAAAAAATTGAAATGGAAACTTAGTTCTGATAACTTTAAATATATATTAAAATAAAACAAACTACATATAGATAGATAATACCAGGTATGTATTTATAAAACTTGTTTAAAAAACAATGAGGACTGTCTAACATTGCATGCTCAAATTTTGAGTGTATTTATTCTACGTTATGACGTTTTAGGTAGTGTGATGTAATCAGTGACGTCGTTTTTGTTACAGACAAAAACCGGAAGCAAATCTCCATTATTAATAGATTAAATCGATTAAGGCCATTTTTTGTTTTAATTAAAACTAGTAACACAATGAGCATTAGAAAAATAATATTACGTACGTAATTAATTTTTGATACATCTTAAACATTAAATTGGCCCCAAAATTTACGAAATATGAACTTGTAAGTAAAATTAGAAAAACATATCATTAAAAGTTTAAAAACAACAAAATATAACGGTTTCTTCTTAGAAATCAATGACACAAACATTAAATACACTATGTACAGAAAAATTACTAACTTGTTGATATTTCATTTAAATGAATTAACTTTTCTTTGTTCCAAACACTTTGCTTAATCTGAAACTAAAGTGCTAAAAAAATTCTTGCGTTTCTTTCTTTTTTTTTTTTTTGTTGTTTATGTTTTTTTTGTTTACAAAAATCAGCGGTAAATATGTTGAAAACTATGATGTCCGATAAGTGCACCAGATTGACAAACAAAAATTACCAAAAGTCAGAGAAATATCTGATTCTAAAAAATTCAGTGTTGATTTATGAATCAATGAATTCTTCTTTTAAATTTCTGAATCGTTTCAAACAGATTTTTTTAAATAAATATTACCGTTAGCTCCACCCATATGAGCCTTGGGAGCAACAGTTTATGTACTTAATTGATAGATAAAATTTGTTTAAGATATAAATCGCATAATTCTAAATTTTAGATGTCATACTTTTAGATTTTAAAAACAAATATTTATTTGATAACGAGTTTACTTTAGTAAGGTGGTGTAATAATTAGTTGAGAAATCTCAATTTAAAAGTTAGACCCCACCCTTTTAAACAGAACAAATATCGATGTATATTTTTCACTGATAATCTAATCTAAATGAATATTGTATTTCATAAACAACAGAGTAAAAAAATCTCAATTTTTTTCTATTTAAAAATTTCTTCTTTTTTTTACATTTAATTTTCAGATTTTTTGTTCTTATTTTCTACCGAAATCGCCCCTTTAATTTTTTTCCTATTCACACCTTAGGTCTTTTGCATTTCTATTTATTTAATACTAACCCCACCGATATTTTGCGCCCTAAAATAAAGGGGATCAAATTTTAGTGATGCGAAAAAAATCAGAAAGTTTTTGAATAAAAAAACTAACGTATCATAAAATTATTTATTGATAAATCAAAACTGAAAATTTCATGAAAATCGGATAATTCCCTGATTTTTGGTAATTTTTCAATCCGGGGTATTGACTCGATTTTGTAAAATACGTCTATGGCGTCAAAATGTTAGTACTTATACGATTATATGTATGATATTATAAATAAATATTTAAAACCTTTACTATGTAAATAAGCACGCAAACATTGCCGTATCTAGAAATGAAATTATAACAGAAAAGTTACTACTCCATTTTGATTGAATAAATTTTAAGAATTATTTTCCTTTAGTGAAAACATTAATATATGTTATGTTTTCTCCTTTATAATTTGTTATTATTCTCATGACTGATGTATTTGAGGTGGGGGTCTTATTCTACCATATTTTAAGGGAAAAAGATTAAAAAGAAGATAACATGGGTAAGGTTGACGAATAATGTTTCTTCGAATGCCAAAGATCTCGTGATGAAAATGTCAGAATTGTGCCGTTGTTTATGAAATATAATATCCCATCATTTTGAAATGGATCATAAAAATAACTGCATCGGTTCTATTAAATCTCACCAAAATTCTCCAGAAAAGTATGACAAAAAAGATATCGAAATTTTTCAAGATACTCTCATAGATTTAAATTTCACAAAACTATTTTTATTTATTTATTCATTCATATCTTATTTTTATTTATCATCATCATCATCATCATTATTATTATTATTATTATTATTATTATTATTATTATTATTATTATTATTATTATTTTAGACTCAGACACCTTTTGAGTTTTCACATCAGCATTAGCTGATGGTCTTTCACTGGAGTCTGAGTGAAAACAAGTTTCCTCAGGTCTCCAGGACTCTTCTGGGTATTCTGACAGATTGCAGCAGTGCAGTGTTCTGGATGGTATCAATCCTTCGTCTGATTTCCAGACTTTCCAAACCCTTTTCCAATCCTTTTGAGACCGTTCCAAGTGCACCAACTACAATTGGTATCACTTTCACTTTCATATTCCATAAGTTTTCAGTTCTCTGGCAAGGTCCAGATATTTGTCCATTTTTTCATTTTCTTTTAGCTTCACCCTGTGATCTGCTGGAACTGCAAAATCCACCAGTTGACAAGTTCTTTCTTTTTTGTTAATCAACACTAGGTCTGGTCTTCTTGCTGGGATAAGGTGATCCGTTTTTATTTCGAAGTCCCAGAGAATTTTATGCGTTTCGTTCTCAAGAACAGATTCTGGTTTATGCATATACCATTTTGTTGTATAGTCAAAATTTATTTTTTTTGCATAATTCCCAGTGGATCACCTTCCCAACCCAGTCGTGTCTAGTTTTGTATTCTCGTTGTGCTAGTTTGCTACATTTGCAGAGTATATGGTTTACAGTCTCATCTCTATTACCGCATCGTCTACATTTACTATTTTGTTGGGTCCTATCGATTTTCGCTTTGATATAGTTTGTCCTTATGGCATTATTTTGTGCAGCAATTATAAGTGATTCAGTTTCTCTTTTGAGGTTTTCTTTTCTTAACCATGTCCAAGTCTTTCCATGTGCAACCTCTTCGATTTGTCGTTTGAAGTGTCCATATAATTGTTTTTCTTCCCATTTTTGTTTTCTAGTCTTTGTTGTTTTTCTGTTTGTCCATCTGTCACTCCTACTATTGTTGGCCTCCATAAGTAATTTGTCTTTGCTCTTTCTTGTGTAATCCTCAAGTGGTTGGATTGTGGTTTCTACGCATTCCTCTATGTTGGCATGACCTCTTCCCCCTTCTTTTCTTGACACATATAGTCTATCTCTATCGTCTCTAGGTTGAAGAGCCTTGTGCATGGTCATTAACTTTCTCGTTCTTTGGTCAATCTGTTCTTCTTTTGTCCATTTTAAGAATGGTCCTGAGTATCTTATAATGGGGACGGCCCAGGTATTGATTCCTTTGATCAGATTTCTGCTGTTAAGTTTGGTTTCTAGAAGTTTTCTAGTTCTCCTGAGATATTCTTTTTTAACTTTTCCTTTCATTTCTGTTTGCTTAATATTGTCCGCTTCTAAAATTCCTAAGTATTTGTAACTTTCATTTTCATCATTATTATTATTATTATTATTATTATTATTATTATTATTATTATTATTATTATTATTATTATTGTACCTGCTTTCTGGGATACGACCATGTTCAACACCGTTTTATTTTAAGTCGGACAAATGCCTTTACTATTTCTATTATTACTAGAACTTTTTATCCGGGTGGAGTACAAATTAATTTTTGAAAGAAATCGCTTGAGGTGGGTGGGAAAATTATATAAATAGAATAAAACTTTTAATATTTCTAAAAAGTATGTACTTAAAAAGCATCATATTTACCCCACTCCACTGAGATGTTTTTTTTTTTGTTTTTTTTTGTTTTTTTTACAACTGTAGGGACCCCTACAATGTAGACTCTTATCTTTATAGAAAAATTTTAAAATCGTATGAATAGAATATATTTTGTTCGGAATTCATATGAAAAAAAGTGGGGGGGGGGCTAGTCAAAAATAATTGCCCTGGTATATTTTAGGAAAAAAAACTATTTTAAACTTAAGTTCATCTGAAGGTGAATAAGTATGGAAATTTTCGTTAGAATTTTACTCTTACTTGATTTTTCATAGAATCTCTTTTTTTTTTTCAAGTCTGTAGGCGCAATTTGGATGTGGCCACGTTAAAATTCAATTGATTCAATGGTTCGAAAATGTAAACATTCATTTCGTTTATAATTTTCATTATTTCCGTAGATGTGTAGAGGCCGGAGTTGCATGTTCCGACTTCACAAATAATATTAAAAATGACGAACCACTTTGTAGAGGGTTACGTGTTCAATGATATAGGAAATGACGATAAAATAATGAGACACAGTTTAAACAGAAAATACAGAGAAATGACAAAGACAATGCATGTATTTATAAATAACAAATAAACTTATTCGGAGAATAAATTTGTATATTAAGTTTAATGAGATGTAATATCACTATCAAAAAAGTGGACAATTCTGTCCTGCACAAATGAGATGTAATATCACTATCAAAAAAGTGGACAATTCTGTGCTGTACAAATGAGATGTAATATCACTATCAAAAAAGTAGACAATTCTGTGCAGTACAAATGAGATGTAATATCACTATCAAAAAAGTGGACAATTCTGTCCTGTACAAATCAAATGTAATATCACTATCAAAAAAGTGGACAATTCTGTCCTGCACAAATGAGATGTAATATCACTATCAAAGAAGTGGACAATTCTGTCCTGTACAAATGAGATGTAATATCACTAGCAAAGAAGTGGACAATTCTGTCCTGTACAAATGAGATGTAATATCACTAGCAAAGAAGTGGACAATTCTGTCCTGTACAAATGAGATGTAATATCACTATCAAAAAAAGTGGACAATTCTGTCCTGCACAAATGAGATGTAATATCACTATCAAAGAAGTGGACAATTCTGTCCTGTACAAATGAGATGTAATATCACTAGCAAAAAAGTGGACAATTCTGTCCTGTACAAATGAGATGTAATATCACTATCAAAAAAAGTGGACAATTCTGTCCTGTACAAATGAAATGTAATATCACTATCAAAGAAGTGGACAATTCTGTCCTGTACAAATGAATGTAATATCACTATCAAAGAAGTGGACAATTCTGTCCTGTACAAATGAGATGTAATATCACTAGCAAAAAAGTGGACAATTCTGTCCTGCACAAATGAGATATAATATCACTATCAAAGAAGTGGACCATTCTGTCCTGTACAAATCAGATGTAATATCACTATCAAAAAAGTGGACAATTCTGTCCTGTACAAATAAATTTGTATATATAACAAAATATTTGAATGTTCAAAACATTAATATGAATGAAAAAATGTGTATGTAGAATTTAGAAAAGTTTGCTAAGAAATGTGTAATGTTCACAATGTAAAATGAATGCAAAAGTTCGTATGTAGTGTCATCAAAGTTCGATCGGACGTGGACCAGAAATGAAAAATAAAGTTTTGGGACAATGACCTGAGAAATGGAGTTGTGATGTTAATTGCAGTGGCCGATGATGATAGTAGTAAATGGTGACTCAGAAGGGTGACGTTTGTTTTTGGTATCAGCGAATCGAATCGTTTACTCGGACATCTGTTTCTTAAATTGAGAAGAACTTGTTGTTGTCATCGGCCGCGGAGCGTCGTTCACTCTCTCAAAGCAGAGTGGAATATAACTTTGTTAATTTTTTTTGTCTGTATTTATAATTACAAATAGGCTCGGATGATAATCTATTTTTGGGGGTGGGCGCTTACGCACGGACGTAGTTTTAAACAAGGTGTTTTGTCCAATCAAACTCTGACTAATGTATAAATATTTTTTAAATCTCTTTTCCTTAAGTTTGGAAAAAGGATTGTGTTTACATGTTGTTTTTTGTTTTTGTTTTTTATCCTTATTTGGACATAAAATATAGGATTTTATCCTATAGATGAAAAAAAATTGTTAAAATCATTAGTAGCTTTTTAAAAAACTTGCTTTATTTTGAATGGTCCAAAAGCCTTGACGATAATATTAACCTTTATTCAAGTTCCATTATGTTAAATATTGTGTGTGTGTTGGGGGGGGGGTAATTTTACATATCGAATTGGATGTCCCTAAACGACAGATGACATCGTAAAAAATGTATACAAATCTGTGAGATTTTGGACATGCGCAGATATAACCTGTATACAGTTAAATACACAAAGCTTTTCAAATTTAATTTAAAAGAGATTATGTGACTATTTCTTGTTTATAAATAATTTTCTCCTAAAATTCTATACGTTAGATAACTTTAAATATAAATCAACATAAAAAACTATAATACCGGGTATGTATTTATGAAAACTTGTTTTAAAAGAACACTGTAGAACGTCAAATGTTGCGTACTTATGTTCTGCGTCTATATAATAGTGTTGTTCTTTATTTCCTGTATTAATGATTTTGACTATAAATTAGATACTCGTTTATAAACCTACTTAATTCCTGAAATTACTGTGACGTAAGCAGTAACATAGTTTCGGTTACAGACATATAGATACCGAATCTCAATTATATATAGTTCTATTATCTATCTTTCATTTTTAAAATACGATTATTTGTTCTTTTATTTTTTTTTTTTTTTAATTTGTAAGAAAATAACTTTGTATCTCTATAGTTATCTATTCCCTTCTAAAGAACAGGATGCGACACAAGGTCGATTTTTGAACGGATTTTGGCAAGTCTGAATTCAGAGTTTTCCTTCTTGTAAACCGATTGCCATACAAAGGTTAAAGAGCCCAGATTACCCTGCTATTAACCCATAGCTAGAGGGAGAATAGTTGGATGCCTACCTTTCCCAAGGGTATTAGTGCTATGTGAAATACAAACAGCTTCGTTCAGGATTTGAACTCAGTCCACCTTGTATATTTCCTACTACGATAACCGTTACACACGAGCGACTCCTAAAATGACGTTGTATGTAACTTGACTCCGTTCAGCAGATTGTTGCTGGCATTATTGTACGCCCAAAGGAGTGGCAATGTCAGACATACGATAAATTTAAAGAGATTTTTTTTTATTCTCTTACATTTATATACACATGTATATACATATGTATGACAAAGCGGATCTTTATATTTACGTATAATCTTTTTATTACAAGGGTTATTATGACATGTACATGTGTGTGTGTGTGTGTGTGTGTGTGTGTGTGTGTGTGTATAAACTCTTATATAAACTTATACATATGAATAACCAGGAGTAATATTTATGGTATTTATACAGTAATCATAGATTCTCTTTTAATGTACAAGTTACATTTGTATATACTTTTGCATATTTTATAGGTCTTATAAGCGCATATAAAATCTTTTTATAATGTCTTATATTTTTAGAATTTAGAAGTGCAACTTCCTCCTCTTCTTGTTCTTGTTCTTGTTCTTCTTGTTCTTGTTCTTGTTCTTCTTGTTATTATTATTATTTACTCCTTTTGAGTTTTCACATCAGTGTTAGCTGATGGTCATTCACTGGAGTCTGAGTGACAGCAAGTCTCCTCAGGTCTCCAGGACTCTTCTGAGTATTCTG
>CM042140.1:30031026-30041026 GCA_023376005.1 Doryteuthis pealeii
CTCTAACATTAAGAGCACACATTGAGCTCTCAAACTGCGACTTGGTTTTGTTTAAATAAAACTCTTGTGTCGTAAGGAAGATTTCTTCTCTGGACTTTTGGATTATAATTATAATTATATGTAGAATTGCACAGACCATAGTTTACGACTGTAGAACACACACAAAATGCATACATATATGCCATAAACTCCTTAGTACACACCTACCCAATGTTGAGTTATATATATATATATATATATATATATATATATATATATATATATATATATATATATATATGAGAAAATAAACAAACAAACAATATGTTTGATATGGCTTTTTAGCCGACAATTTTTGGGAGAATATATGCTTAATTGAAGTCGAACCTAATTTTGAAAATTAATTAATTAATAATTAATGAATAAGGCGGGCATACCTATTCAAATGTAAGGCTAAACAAATCGAGAAAAATCGATTTTTCTCGATTTGTTTAGCCTTACATTTGAATAGGTATGCCCGCCTAATTCATTAATTATTAATTAATTCACTTTCAAAATTAGGTACGACTTCATATATATATATATATATATATATATATATATATATATATATATATATATTGTATAATTTGTAGATACTAATTAAACCATGAAATTAGAAATAATTATAGTGAAAATGTTCCATCAAAAGATTTGGGAAATAGATTTTCCATATCTGTTTCATGCTTAACACAATTATTCACGTGGGCGGTTTGTTTTGTTTTGTTTTTTCGTTACTAGGAACTCATGTTTACTATTTAAAAAAAAAATTAAAACAAGAGTATGAGAAGGAGAAAAAAGTATACAGTAGTTAAAAAAAAAAATAAATAAATATTATTATTATTATTATTATTATTATTATTTTTATTTTTTTATTTTTGCTCCTTTTGAGTTTTCACATCAGCATTAGCTGATGGTCTTTCACTGGAGTCTGAGTGACAGCAAGTCTTCTCAGGTTTCCAAGACTTTTCTGGGTATTCTGGCAGATTGCAGCAGTGCAGTGTTCTGAATGGTTTCAATCGTTCCTCTGATTTCCAAACTTTCCAAACCCTTTTCTAATCCTTTTGGGACTGTTCCAAGTGCACCAACCACAATTGGTATCACTTTTACTTTCATGTTCCATAACTTTTTCTGTTCTCTGGCAAGGTCCATATATTTGTCCATTTTTTCATTTTCCTTTAGCTTCACCCTATGATCTGCTGGCACTGCAAAATCCACCAGTTGACAAGTTCTTTCTTTTTATTATTATTATTATTATTATTATTATTATTATGAGAGTTTTTTTTACACCGGCCTAAGCTGGTTGTTCACTGGAGGTTGAGTGACAGTAAGTCTCCTCAGGTCTCCAGGTATTCTAGCTGATCTTGACAATGATGTTTAGATTGTCTCGACTTTTTCTCGGATTTCCAATTCCTCCAGACTCCTTTTCCAAATACTTTGGGACCGTTACGACCTTTACCTTCATGTTCCACAGTTTTTTTCAGTCCTCTGGCAAGGTCCAAGTATTTGTCTATCTTTTCGTTTTCTTTCATTCTATAATCTACCGGGACGGCAAAATCCACAAGATAATAAGTTTTCATCTTGTTGTTAATCAATACTAGGTCTGGTCTCCAGGCCGGGATTAGGTGATCCGTCTGTATCTCAAAGTCCCAAACGATTTTATGCGTCTCATATCTAGTATAGATTCCGGTTTTGGCATATATTATTTGGTAGCATGGTAAAATTGAATTTCTTGCACAATTCCCAGTGGATCACCTTTCCTATCCAGTCGTGCCTCGTCTTGTACTCCTTTTGTGCTAGTTTGCTGAATTGCCTTATAATATGATTAACTGTTTCGTCTTTGTCTCTAACATTATACACTTGTTATTCTGTTGCATCTTTCCTTGAGATGTTTTCTCACTAGCCTTAACTGGTAGATTTTCACTAGAGATTAGGTGACAACAAGTCTCCTCCCACCCCCAGTATCCTTGCCGAATTGTGCAATGCTGTGACCTGGATGGTTTCGATTCTTCTGATCACCCAGTCTTTTCCCCGGATATTTAAGGGGCTGTTCCAAGGGATCCTAAAACGATTGGTATCACTGTCACCTTTATTTTCCACAACCTTTTTCAGTTCTCCAGTTTTTATGCATCTTTATCTTTGCGTTATGGTCTTGCATGTTCCACAATTTTCGTTTTTGTTCTCTGGCAAGGTCCTAGTATTTGTCTATCGTTTTTGCTTTCGTTCAATTTCACTGTGGTCCGTTGGAATAGTAAAATCCACAAGATGACAGGTTCTTTTATTATTATTATTTTGGTTTTTCACACCCGCATAATCTGGTGGTTCACTGGAGGCTGAGTAACTGCAAGTCTCCTCAGGTCTCCAGGACTCTTCTGGGTATTCTAGTTGATCTTAACAGTGCAGTTGTTTGGATGTTTTCGATTTTTCTTCGTATTTCCAATTCTTCCAGACTATTATTATTATTATTATTATTATTATTATTATTATTATTAGTTTTTCACACCTGCCGTAGTTGGTGGTTCACTAGAGTCTGAGTGACAGCAATTCTACTCAGGTCTCCAGGACTCTTCTGAGTATTCTAGCCGATACCAACAAAGCTGTAGTTTGTATAGTCTCTTCTTCTGATTACCAATTCACTCAAATTATTTTCCAGTGCTTTGGGGATCGTTCCAATGGCAATTACAATTGGTATGACCTTTACCTTCATGGTCCAAAGTTTCCTCAGTTCTCTGGTAAGGTCTAAGTATTTCTCGTTTTCCAGTACAGGTTCAGATTTGTGCATATACCATTTGGTTGTATGGTGAAAATTGAATTTCTTGTAAAATTCGCAGTGGATTACCTTTCCCACAGTTGTGCCTAGTCTTGTTATTATTATTATTATTATTATTATTATTATTATTATTATTATTATTGTAGTAGTAGTAGTAGTAGTAGTAGTAGTAGTAGTAGTAGTGTGTGTGTGTGTGTTGGGTCTTGGCTTCGCGAACGAAGATATAGAAGGATTTTAAATGTCTGTTTCAAGTCCTCTATGGGCTATGGAGTTAAGAGTGGGAAAGTTAAGTATCTCTGTAGAGATTGTAGAAAAAGTACCGACTAATGGAAGAACTTGCGGTTTTTGCTCTGCACTTTGTTTTGGAACATGAGTTTGCCTGATCGACTTTGTGTCATCGTATCAGCTAGTAATACAGGTGGATAAGACACCATTGTATCTCTTTTGTGGTGCCTTTTCTTCCCTTTCCAGGGACTATTTCTAAAATATATATCTTCTTCCTCTAGATACGGGTAAATAATAGGATAAACTGGACTCTCAAGCCATGTGATTGAAGTAGTTTACTTTTTCTTGCAATTTAAAAAAAAATCTGTATTCTTCTTTGCATTTTCTAACTATATCGTTATAGTAGTAAGTAAAGTCGTCGGGGCGGCCTAATGTCGGTATTAGCCAGACAGCGAGGGAGTCTATCCCCTTTTCACTAGCGCTAGACCAAGGAGATTATTTTTAGCATCTGAGGTGGAGCACCACACCTACCATCAGCTCCTTACTTTACCGTACAGATCCCTGTGCTATTCATAACGCTGAGTTGGCGAGGGCCGGCATCACTATAATAAAAAGTAGTGGGGATAGTGCATCATCCTGGAAGATGCCGCTGTGTAAATACTGATTTTTTAATTTATTTTCCTAACATTTTGAAGTCAATACATTGATCAGCTGCTTGAATAAATAGCACCAAATCAGAAATAGTGAAATAGATTCTGATGAGATTTTAACTTGCATTCTGTTGACGCATATATTGCTGCAATTAACGGAATGATAGTCACCGTTCCATCTTGATGACATTGAAGAACTAATACTGAAAGGAGAAAAAATAAAACACTGATTGATTGTGTACATTTTCTCTTCAGTAATTAGCATCGTTTTTTTCCATAATTCTCTACAAATTTGTTTTCTGAATATTAAAGGTAAAATTGATCTTGTTCCCGTTTATTGGATTTTAGGAATAAACCAAACTTGACCAATCAATTTTACGATCTGATATCATTTTGATGTAATGTCCATCATTCTCTACGCTGACTGTATATGAATAGAATAAAGACCCTATAATTCGAACCATATAAATTTATAAATTTCATACTAGTTTTCTGCTCTTGTAATTAAATTGTACATGTACATCAATATATTCCACAAACTATTTCATTATTTAAAAAAAAAAAAGTTATTGAGTTTTTAATCCGTACCACTCACTTTAAAAAAAATATTTTTCAAGACTTCTTTCTTTCTACTCATTTTTCTTCCTTTCTTTCTTTCAACGCTTTTTCTTCTTTCTTTCTTTCTTTCTTTCTTTCTTTCTTTCAACGCTTTTTTCATTCTTTATTTCTACTCATTTTTCTTCTTTTCTTTCTTTATTTTACTCCGTGATAGTCACACTTTTAAATGAATAACATCTAATTCTTTTTATTCTTCTTTCATTTTGCTATACATTTTCTTTTTCTCTTTTTTTTTTTAAACAGATAGATAGATAGAAAGATAGATAGATGTAAACAAACTTTATTCTCTACGCGGACTGTATATGAGTAGAATAAAGACCCTATAATTCAAACCATATACATTGGAAATACCAATTTATATCATTTTCGGAAACGAGTCTTTTGTTGACACCGGTTTAAATCGAATTTACTGGGGTTTAGCTAGATGTAAACTACATAAGGATGCTGCGTGCTGTTTTGAACAACTGAAATAAGCACCCCACAAAACACAACTGTACAGCTACGTGCTCCTTTTCACACAAACCATCCAAGTAAAACGATCAAAGTGGACGCTGCAGGTGAAGTAAGGACGTTTTCTTGTGGACTTCCACACATGGACACACCAGTGTTGGCCGACCAGTAAAAACCTACATTCATCTGGTGTGTGTGTGTGTGGACATTGGATACCGTCATGAGGATTTGCTAGAAGCGATGACCAATAGGGACAGGTGACAGGAGAGAGTCGTGGGAACCCATGCTGTCAGCACGATGATGATGATGAATGTGAATGAAAGATTTCATTGACGAATACAATTTAAAAGAAGAATTCGAGGAAGTCAGAATTTCATTCACACATTTTAAATATTCAACAAAGAAATGCAAATGAAATCGATATATATATATCTATGGAAATACGGTGAGGAAATTAATCCGACAATATGAGAAGAAAATATTTTAAAAATATAACAAACACATGATGTTATGATCAGGGGAAACAATTTTATGTGTCAATACTTAAGCATTTCGGTATTATACCATCTTCAGGACACCTGTTTGCATGCGTCATCCTATGATCTTCACCTTCCATTTTTGCACATGCAATGATCACGTCATCGGCTTTCGTAAACAAACGCACATATAAAAATTAACGGTTAATAACATCATATTCACACATTCAGTATACACTTAACATCTTTCATTTTGACCCTCACATAAACATTACTTAACAGTGTCCTGAAGATGGTACAATATACCGAAATGCTTAAGTATTGACACATAAAATAGTTTCCTCTGATCATAACATCAGATATATCTATATATAAATATATCTATATATAAGCGTTTGATTTCAACTTGTACAGATACTACACTCTGTAGTGCTGATTCATATGTCATAAAATCATGATTGAGTGATGAATTCAAGTGATTCTCGTATCATTTGATAAACAAATGCCAACATCAACAGGTGATATTAGAATGTTCTAATAAGGATTGTAGATGCAAATTTGATATATATTTAATTATAGATATTATATATTTGATATGTATTTAATTATCGAAACATTTTAAACGTCGAAAATAATTTTCAAATATTATTAAATCCTCCTCACGATTCTTATTTTTCACATTTATATTGTCGGATTCATTTCCACACATTAACACACACACACACACACACACACACACACACACACACATATATATATATATATATATATATATATATATATATATATATATATAATATATAAGATAAATCTAATGAGTCAGACAAACCTACTAAAAGTTTCGCTTAATGCTCTTCAGGGCTAAGATCTGACTTTTGTTGCTCTTCTTAGGTATTGAGCACTTTTTACTTATTAGCTTTAGTCTCCTGGCGGTTTTATATGATATATATATATCTTATATATATATATATATATATATATTATATATATATATATATATATATATATATATATATATATATATATATAATTGTTTTTTCTTTTGGCCAAAATATTGTACCAATAGATTATTTTTTTGTTGGTATGATTATCTTGGTCTTTTTCTTTTTTCCAAAAAATTTTTTCTCCCCGGTTGATGTTTGGTAGTATATTTTTACAATCAAACTATTTGCTGTTTTTTTTCTCCGCGAGGATTTACCAATAAGTTTTGGTATATATATATATATATATATATATATATATATATATATATATATATAAATTCCCCAAGAATCACCTTTAATTTACTTTCTTTGGATTAATGCGCAGGGCCTGCTCAATTTTCCGTCCCGTCCCCCTCACATAAATTCAGCGTGCTTTGCTTGTATTAATCCCAAATGTACTGTTTACGATATGAAAGCTTGGAGATAAAATACGTAGCCAAATTCCGGGACATCGTAAGTTGGAAAAACAACTTTTGCTTTTCCACTCTTTAAATTTCAGATATCAATTTCTATATCATGACTTCACGTGTAAAAAAAACAATAACAAATGTCATGAATTAGTAAACAAAAAACAACAACAACAACAACAACAAAAGCCTGCTGAGGGTATAGATGTGTATTATCCGCTAGAATATGGATTATGTTGAATAATTTGCATTTAAAATAGGACGCGATGATACGCAGAAGATTATATATCAAAAACAGGGATGGTCGAAATTCCCGCTAAATGACTTACGAAATAAACTTTAAACATTTCACTGAAACACGTGTTCCTTTTTTTTTTTTTAGTCATGCTTATAAACATTTATTAACCTTGAAATATTCTGAAAAAAGATCAACAAAAGAAGAGAAACAAATGAGAAAATTCCCCAGCAATAGCTTCAAAATCATCACCCAAGAGCAGATGTGGACAAAAGTTTCAATAATAATAATAATAATAATTAATATAATATAATAATAATAAATGTACAAAATTTCCAACAACATCATAAACTTCATTAAAAAAAAGCCATGGAAAACTGGAGATTTCAATTAAAAGCTGGAAAGCAATCCCTGGCAGAAGTAAAAATCCAGAGAGGTATCTTCCAAGGAGACTCGTTATCACCACTACTCTTTATTATAGCAATGATGCCTCTCAATCATATACTTAAAAAATGTACAGGGGGATACAAATTCACGAATGCACAAGAAAAGATAAACCACATTATGTACATGGATGACATAAAATATTTTGCAAAAAATGAAAAAGAATTGGAGAGCCTTGTACAAACTATTAGAATATAAAGCCAGGATATAGGGATGGAATTTGGAATTGAAAAATGTGCTATGCTAGTAATAAAACGGGGTGAAAGAAAACTAATAGATGGAATACAACTGCCAAATCAGGAAACTATAAAATCACTTGATGAAAATGGAAGCTACAAATACTTAGGAATTTTAGAAGCGGACAATATCATGCAAGCAGAAATGAAAGGAAAAGTTAAAAAAGAATATCTCAGGAGAACTAGAAAACTTCTAGAAACCAAACTTAACAGCAGAAATCTGATCAAAGGAATCAATACCTGGTGTCCCCATTAAAGATACTCAGGACCATTCTTAAAATGGACAAAAGAAGAACTCAGACAGATTGACCCAAGAACGAGAAAGTTAATGACCATGCACAAGTCTCTTCAACCTAGAGACGATAGAGATAGATTATATGTGTCAAGAAGGAAGGGGGAAGAGGCTTGCCAACATAGAGGAATGGTAGAAACCACAATCCAACAACTTGAAGATAACACAAGAAAAAGCAAAGACAAAACTACTTATGGTGGCAACAATAGTAGAAGTGACAGATGGACAAACAGAAAACAACAAAGAATAGAAAACAAAAATGGGAAGAAAAACAATTATATGGACACTTCAAACGACAAATCGAAGAGGTTGCACACGAAAAGACCTGGACTGGTTAAGAAAGAAGAACCTTAAAGAGGAAAAGAATCATTAATAATTGCTGCACAAAATAATGCCATAAGGACAACTATATCAAAAGCAAAAATTGATAAGACCCAACAAAATAGTAAATGTAGACTTTTGTGTAATAGAGATGAGACTGTAATTCGCAGAGTATATGGATAACTCTGCGTAATGTAGCAAACTAGCACAACGAAGAATACAAAACTAGACACGACTGGGTTGGGAAGGTGGATCCACTGGGAATTAATGCAAAAAATTAAATTTTGACCATACAACAAAATTTTATTATGCATAAACCAGAATCTGTTCTTGAGAACGAAACGCATAAAATTCTCTGGGACTTTGAAATAAAACGGATCACCTTATCCCAGCAAGAAGACAGACCTAGTGTTGATTAAACAAAAAAGAATAACGTCAACCTGGTGGATTTTGCGTGCCAGCAGATCACAGGTGTGAAGCTAAAAAGGAAAATGAAAAAATAGACAAATATCTGGACCTTGCCAGAGAACTGAAAAAGTTATGGAAATGAAAGTCAAAAGTGATACCAATTTAGTTGGTGCACTTGGAACAGTCCCGCAAAAAGGATTAGAAAAAGGCTTGGAAAGTTTTGGAAAATCAGAGGAGGATTGAAACCATTCAGAACACTGCACTGCTGCTAATCTGCAGATACTCAGAAGAGTCCTGAGACCTGAGGAGACTTGCCTGTCACTCAAACTCCAGTGAAAGACCATCAGTTATGCTTATGTGAAACTCAAAAGGAATAATAATAATATATAATAATAATAATAATAATAATAATAATAATAATTTGTGCAAAAAATGAAAAGAAACTGGAACCTTGTCAGACTATAAGAATATCAGCCAAGGATATAGGAACGAAAGAAAAAGAGGTAAAGAGAAAAAAGGAAAGAATCATTCTCATCACAATTGTGTCTGACAGCATGGATTACCATTGACCAGCCCCTCTCTCTCTCTCTTCTCTCTCTCTTCCTCTCTATCTCATCTCTCTCTCTCGTCTCTCTCCACCAGTCCCTATCGCTCATCGCTACTATAAGGGTCTCAACTTGACATAAAAAGCAACAAAAACTGGAAAACAGAAATGGTAAGTAAATCAACTATGTGAATTAATCCAGCAACAAACCTGAACATGACTAAGAAAGAGAAATCTTAAGAGAGAAACTGAATCTCTCAGCATAAAACAATTATATCTAAGCAATATGCGAAGACAAAGACGAAACTATTAATTGTTAAGTACATTGGCCAGTTGTAAAGAACTTAAAGTAAATAAGTAAGTAAGTCCTGAGTTATAGAACTCCTGAGTTATAGAATCCTTTGGTAAGTGTCCTGAGTTATAATCCTATGTTCCGTCGTCCACGAAGATCCAAGTAGTAATGATTAGGTATGACCAGAACAGCCAGTATAAATAATAATATCAGCAGCAGAATACTGCCAGTGACTGGCCAATAGGTTGGTCACATGATTATCGCCGAGTCTATAAATAAGAGTAGGCATCTATGACACACCTTATAACCAGAAAAGTCAACATAATGACATAAGACGTGAATGCAGAAAACTAGCACAAAAGGACTAGGCACGACTGGTGGGAAAGGTGATCCACTGGGAATTGTGCAAAAGATTCAATTTTGACCATACTACCAAATGGTATATGCACAAACCAGAATCCGTCCAAGAAAATGAGACGCATAAAATTCCATGTGATTTTGAAATACAATTTAATCCAAGTTAGAAGACAAGACCTTGTTATAACTTACAAGAAATAAAATGAACTTGTCATCTAGTGTATTTTGCCGTTCCAGTGGACCACAGAAAGAAAGCGAAAAGATAAATAAATAC
>CM042140.1:30048526-30068526 GCA_023376005.1 Doryteuthis pealeii
TATGCTGTTGTCTCTATTTAGAAAGGAGGGAAACATTCTAATTAGTATTGCATAATTATCTGTTATATCCAGAAAATGGACGATTGAAAATGTCTTTATAATGCACATGTTAATCCCCTAAAATAATTAAGTTTCAAATTGGACTGGAAATTGCTTTATTCTGTGAGATAGAACATTTTAATTGTAGTGTTTTAGTGAAATAAGACCCTGTATTTAAAAAAAAAAACTCTTAAGACCTGTATTTAAAAAAAAAACTCTTAAGAAAAAATGTAAATAATAACGTACAATGAACGCGATTCCCTAACCTCTATCCATAAAACAACCCATTAAAAATTATAAAAAGGTCCGCAAAATGGATTATGTTTTTTAAAAGATTTTTATTTTATTTTACATTAGTGACACGTGTTTCAGATCACCTGGTATCTTCAAGTTTCGATTAATCACATCGAAGCCTGAAGAAGATACCAGAAGATCTGAAACCCGTGTCACTAATGTAAAATAAAAAAAGAATCTTTTAAAAAAATAATCCATTTTGCGGACCTTCTTTTTTATGAAATATTTCATTCTCTCCCGTTGGCCTCATAACAACAAAACAACAATCAGCATTTATCAACGAAAAGTCCTTTATTATTTTTAGTGTTTATTAAGTTTTCACTAACAAGTCGGCTGACAGAGAGAAAAAAAAAGATTTTTGAGAAAGAGTTAAAGAGACAGAGAGGCAGAGAAAAAATATTTACCCTACATGTAGGATTTGGCACAAGGTCACAAACATTGGGCATCCAGCGAGGATCGAACTCACTTTTCAGTAGTAATGGATTTGCGAGATTAACTTGCAAATTATTAAACCACGACGAAGGAGAGAGCGAGAATGAAAGTTCGATACAAAATGGATGGGAAGGAAGTAAAGTAAGGAATTATATCCGACAGTATGTGGAAAATAGAAAACGTTTCGGTTTTTACAACCTTCACCAGGACTTGAGGGAGTTGAAATGTTGTGTGGTGCGGTGGGTGGCTTCCGACATACATACCAGACCGATACCATAACTTGACCTTAGTACATAATACATGAAACCGATTAGACAACTCTATAACATATTGGCATAAATCCTACCTTAAACCTCTCTCACTATAGTTTAATGATAATAGATTCTGTCAACTTAGATCCTTCTCGTCTCATATCCATCTACCCTCCATCAAGCCTCAACATCTTTCACCACTACTTGAAAATCTTCATGAGTCCCAGAACTAACGCTAGATCGATACAGGTTACTGCCTTTTCTTCATACACAACCAACAATTCACCTATTTTTCGGAAATCCTCCACCCTCATCACCCAACATTTCACTTACCTCACGTCCCGATGAAGGTTGTAAAAACCGAAACATTAAGCCGACTTCACCATCAAAAATAAAACTTATCTTTTAGAATAAGTAAAAAGTCGTCGGGGCGGCCTAAAGTCGGTATCAGACAATCAGCGAGGGAGTCTATCCCCTTTCTATAGCGCTAGACCAAGAAGATTATTTTAGCGTATGAGGTGGTGCACCACACCTACCATCAGCTCCTTACTTTACCGCACAGATCCCTGTGCTACTCATACGCTGAGTTGGCGAGGGACGGTATCGAACTAGGAACCTTGTGGTTTCTAGCCGAACGCTCTACCGACTGAGCTATGGATATAAAAGTATATACGGCCGTACGCAAGCAACAGCATGACATGTGTTTAACTTTAAAGAAAGTAAATAAAAAAAAATATATATTTTTTTTTTATTGGTACATCTGCTTCTATGAATAACATTTTTAATCGCAATATTCAGGTCAGTGTTAAGCGGATAAAGGTTTATATGATGAAATATCACTAAAAATCAAAACATTACATCACAATAGATAGATAGATAGATAGACAGACTGACAGACAGACAGCGTTGTAAATGATAGTTGTTTACAATCTAACACACCATAGAAAACGTGAGAGTGCCGAAGCGTTCGTAAATCTTACTCTCGTTTACATAGCATTTTCATTTGGTCAAATCACATGGGATTTTAGTGAAAGTCTTCCACATGTTGAAATTTTCTTCCAATAATTTGTAATCTTGACTGGGTTTTTTTTGTTGTTGTTGTTTTTTGTTTTTTTGTTTGGTTTTGTTTGGTTTTTTAATTTAGGTGTTTTCGCTAATATAAGGAAAAGAAGAAAAAAAACAGAAAAACTTTTTTTTTCTGCAGTAAGAATATTTTGTGCATTAAATATTTTCAGCGTGGACTTAATGTTTGTGTGCATTGTCTTATTGTTGCATCTATCTATCTATCTATCTATCTATCTATCTATCTATCTATATATATATATATATATATATATATATATATATATATATATATATATCTGTCCTTGTATCTCTACTTTTATCTTTCTCTTTCGCTCTCTCTTTCTATCCATATATCTACATATACACTAGCTGGCTTTCCCAGATAATATAAAATAAATATCTACATATCTATTTATCAATACCAGTCTACATTTATCTATCTATCTATCTATCTATCTATCTATCAATATATATATATATATATGTGTGTGTGTGTGTGTGTATGTATGTATACATATATCCCTTCTTACTCTCTTTCTCTCTTTCTCTCGCTCTCTCTCTCTCTCTCTCTCTCTCTCTCTCTCTCTCTCTCTCTCTCTCTCTCTCTCTCTCCTTTCGATCTGTCTGTCTGTCTTTCTATCTGTCTCTCTCTCTCCACACACACACACATACACACACACACACACACACACACATATATATATATATATATATATATATATATATATATATATATATATTGACTCAAACATAGTTGGACACCCAGTTAGAGACAAATTCATTATATGAGTGAATAGGCCTGCGAGACAAGTTTGTTATCTCTCTCTCTCTCTCTCTCTCTCTCTCTCTCTCTCTCTCTCTCTCTCTCTCTCTCTCTCTCTCTCTCTCTCTCTCTCTCTCTCTTCTTTCATTTATATTCATTCTCCCGCCATTTCTTGATTTACGTTCTTTTCGCTTTCTCGAAAATCTATTATTTCAGTCTAAATTTGTTTATTTAAATCCTTCTCTCAATTATTTAATCACTACACCAACCAAACAATTAAATCACGAAATTAAATTGATGTCTTTCTTTGTTTCTGTCTCTTTTTTTCTCGTGTCATTTCATTTTCAGATTCAGTCATATAAATGCGACCAATTAGATCATTACTTTAATCTCATTCTTCATTTATCTTGGAAACAACTGTCCAATTATAACACATACTAATGTTTTTTCTTAATTTGTTTCTTAACATACTTTGTGAACGTTAAATTATTATAAATTTTGACAAAAGGCAGAGGTCTGCCTAAAATATCAGGATTAAAAATAAGATTAGAAATAACATAATATTCAGCACTTTGAATTTTGGTTATTATTTCCTTTTTTTTAATACTTTTCCATGCTTCCAATACAATCAAAAAGGTTCCCAACATTCCAACATCCCAATATATATCTACAAAGAAGCATACGAATCTTATTATAATGGAGATTGTGGGTTTTTATGTCTGTAACTGAAACTACATTACTATTCAAGTCACAATTTCCTTAGTTATTTACATCACATTCTCCATGATTTTATTTTTATTTAAACTTCAATTATTAACAAAATTGCTTTATATCATTAAGACTGTTGACCATATCTACATACTAATAACATGCAATTGTATTTATATATACAACAAAATAGCGGTTTACAGTGTGAATGGGAAGGCTAATTGATAATTGCATATTGATCTTAAAAAATTGATTTTAATAAATATATGCTTAGTATTATTGATTTCTAATTGTTTGGTTTTATATCAATGAATATGAGCAAAAATCTCGCGGATAAATCTTAAAAGAAATTCATTAAAAAGAAGAAATAACTGTAATTTTATTCTTTACTTCTTATTTTAACTAAATAGTTAATTTAGGAAAATTTACCAATGAAAGACGGGAGTAAGGGAAAATGATGGAAGGGTTAGTTTCAAAGTTGTTCTATTTTTCAATCATACCCCCTCTGTTCAAATATTTTTATCTGAATTCTTATTCAGTTTCTTTGGCTTTTCTAATTTAACATGATATTTTATTATATCAAAACTTAAATACTTGCACCTGGAGGGTGCATATATTTGCTAGTATTAATAATTCAATTGAAAAATAATCTGAGTACACTTAGATATCTGTGCCTATTGCAACTATCTATTTCAATCGCAATGATGTATCTTATGTGTTTGATAATAATATGTATTTAAATGAAGATACAAATATTCTTGGATTGTCTAATGATTGAAAATTTGAAATTGTTCATTGTTAAACGGCCACCACTTCTTTTCTTTTTTTAATAAAGTACCGGCGGTAACCAATTTTATGCAATTTCAAATCAGTTGTAAAGAAAAAGTTTACTGTTTTTTTTTGTTTCGTCGTGGTGTCAGGGTTGGCAAACTAGTCTCACTAGATCCATTTTTACTATGGTTCGCTAGCTAGTCTCGCCAGATTCATTACTACTAAATAGCGAGTTCGATCCTCACTGGATGCGCCATATTTACGACCTTGTGTCACACCAAACTCGGGTTGGGTAAATATCTACACAAGGTAACTAAAATGACAACAACAGTTAAACACGTGTAAAGTAATCTTAGTTTAAATCAAAATACGCGCCATTTGCTTAAAGTTTATATTGTTTCGTTCACAATCAAATGCACTTTATGCTTGGCAATCCTGACAAATATCATTCAACTGGGCCAGGTTAAGAATTTTAAATGGTATTTAAGGAAACAAAACTGACTAATACAAAACAAATTCATTAAACTTGGAGAGATACTTGTAAAACTTGAAATAACGCTGAAATATACTAATTAATATTGTGTCTACTGCCATGTAATTTTATTCGTCTCTCGGTTTCTCTTTTGTTGTACAAAACTGTGGGACTCCCCACGTGGTAGAGTTGCTAGTGAGCTAAACTAGCTGAACATTGCTAGTAAATTTGATTCTTACCGGGTGCCCTATATTTTGTGTCACAACTTTTCTTCAGTAAATAATTACTGCATGTGTGTGTAAATATATGGAGATATTTAGTTATGCGTTTTTAGTCGGAATATTTTAGAAGTAAATGAACAGATCAAACTTAGTGCATTGTCAATGTAAAAGACTTGTCCATAGTTCATGAAGGGGGAAGATTTCAAACAAACCAGATTAAACCAAAGCGATAAAATCATTATATCATCGATCAGTGCCAATATGGGGACTCGACAATGGAAGTGGGAGTTTTTTCTGCAGATTTCAGATTATCGATGCGATCTAACAAAATAATATATAAATAGAAAGTTCACAGTAAATTGAAGAAAGAAAGGAAAAGATGTTGATGACTTCATTTCTTTTTTAATGGCATATATAGAAGGACAGTAGTAGTAGTAGTAGTAGTAGTAGTAGCTGGGGGTGACGACATTTACTAATACAAAATAATTAAATCTTTATAAGAATAAAAGATGTAAAAATGTAATCACTACGGAAGTTTATATATATATATATATATATATATATATATATATATATATATATATATAGGGTCATCCACGACACGTGTTTCGAATTATCAAGTCTCTTCAGTGTGGCTAGACATTTTGTAAGCTACCTACAGCCGGACTTGAACTCCGGTCGGCACCTTAACCATTAGGCTGTCTTCACTTACAGAATGGGAAGGGGATTTTAACTGTTTTAATACACACATCACTTTGTGTGTAAAGGCCGTTACAGAGTGCTCCATTCAGAGAAGAGCGTTGCGTTTACGCTTGAATTGGCGGCCGTCAGCGAGTTCCCCCCCCCGAGTGCTCAATCCTAGGGGATGGGGAGCATATATATATATATATATATATATATATATATATATAAACGTGAGTTTGCTCCAAATCTCTTTAATCGGATCTTAGCCCTGAAGAGCACTTAGCGAAACTTTTAGTAGGTTTATCTGACTCATTAGGTTTATATATATATATATATATATATATATATATATATATATATATATCGCATGACTTGCTCGCTTTTTGGAACATCAATGCTTTCGTTTTGAACTTAAATTATTTTCTGCTTCTCTCTCGATGAGTCCGGATTAAAAACAAGCTCTGGTGATTATTTTTATAAATCGAAATATTGTTCAATATTAGCTATGAATATGATATAAAATATGTTCATTTTAACAGCATTGTGTGTTTTCATATCCTTTTATCTATACTTATACCGTCGGATCCATTTCCTTACTCTTAACACATATATAATATATATATATATATATTATATATATTATATATATCTTAACATATATATATATATATATATATATATGTGTGTGTGTGTGTGTGTGTGTGTGTGTGTGTGTGTGTGTGTCTAATTTCGTCACTAGAACGCCGCTTGATAGAGCATATATTTGATGAGAATTATCCAGGGAATAGCAACAAAAAAAAAAAAACTACTAGTTTTGCCAATATGAAATTTGATATTTACTCAACCAAGTTCATCTTTGATTTGGTTTAGTTTCTTTTGTTTTAATGCCATATCAACCTTTGTGGATTATTTAATACCAAAGCCATCCTTGTAGAAGAACAGTAGTTGTACTATTTAACCAATAGCTAGTGGGATGAGGAGGTCGTATCTTTTTCAAGGATATTACGTTAATCCAGCCTGGTGGGAAGTCAGGAAAATATTTACCTTTTCAAATGATATTAGTTCGAAAGTAAACGTAATAGCGCGACTGGGGTTCGAACTCGCTTACTACGATGTCGTAGTCAAGCATGTCAGCCACTACTGCACGGGAGCCCCTCCAGTTCACTTTGGAATAAGATCACAAATGTTGGTACTGAGTGAGGATTGAACTCAAAAAGTAGTCTGCAAGGTCATTGCTCCAAAGCTAGTTTGTCTTTCAAATATCTCTTATTATAATGGTGATTGTGTATTTGTCTGTCTGTAACCGAAACTATATCACTACTCAAGTCACATCTCCTTTAGTTATTTACATCACATTCTCCATGATTTTATTTTTATTCAAACCTCAATTACTAATAAAATAGTCTTTTATACTGTTGGACTTATTTGCAACAGTAATAAAATGCTATTGTATTTATATATACAACAAAATAGCGGTTTACAGTATAAATGGGAAGGTTAATTTGCATATTGATATAAAAAATTTGATTTTAATAAATATGTGCTTAGTATTATGGATTTTTAATTGTTTGGTTTTATATTAATGAATATGAGCAAAAATCTCTTCCATAAATCTTAAATGAAATTCATTAACAAGAAGAAATAACTGCAATTTTATTCTTTACTTCCTATTTTAACTAAATAATTAAACTAGGAAAATTTATCAATGAATGGCAGGATTGATGGAAGAGTAAGTTTCAGTTGTTCTAATTTTTTTTATTATACCCACCTCTGTTTCAAATGTTTTTATCTGCATTCTTATTTAGTTTCATTCGCCTTTCTAATTTAATATAATATTTTATTACATTAAATACTTGCACCCGTAGGGTGCATATATTTGCTAGTATATGTAATATCTGTCTGTCTATCTGTCTGTCTTAATGTATGAGTCTATATACGTGAATATATTTACGTTTGAAGATTTTTGTAGAGCACTTTTGTAAGCATTTTCAGAGAACTTTTGTAGCATTCTAGTGAAGTTTGATGATAGGTTATTATTTCATGCCTTGCTGGTTTTTCACATCTGATTGAGCT
Organism: Doryteuthis pealeii; assembly: GCA_023376005.1. Taxonomy (NCBI): domain Eukaryota; kingdom Metazoa; phylum Mollusca; class Cephalopoda; order Myopsida; family Loliginidae; genus Doryteuthis; species Doryteuthis pealeii. The sequence continues at coordinate 30,056,300 of CM042140.1, forward strand.
GGTGCTTTTCCCTTAAGTTTGAGTGACAACAAGTCTCCTCAGATCTCCTCAGATCTCCAGGACTCTTCTAAGTATGGATGGTGTCGACTCTTCCTCTGATCTTCAGTTTCATCCCCCGTCTCTTTTCCAGGTCTTTGGGGACCATTCCAAAGATACCAACTTTTGGGACCATTCCAAGGGTACCAATTACAAATCGGATCACCGTCACCCTCATGTTCATGTATTTTTCTATCTTTCCGATCTCTTTCATTTTCAGTGATCTTTTGGAATGGCAAAATCCGCTAGATGATAAGTTATAGCTTTTGCTCTTCAGCAGGGTTCAAGTAAGAGCAAGTCTCTTTTGTTATCCGACATTATACTCATCATTCTACCCAATCTTAACATTACTTTAGTCTGGATGGTTTCAATCCTGCTTTGGATTTCCAGTTTCCCTAGTTTGTTTTGATGATTTTGTTTTGTTTTTGCTCTTCCAAGGGCTCTGTGGTCTGCTGGGACAGCGAAATCCTCTAATTTCAAGTTATTTTCCCGTTACAAAACCGACCTGGGTAACCCATTTTTACTTCAAATCTCGGATAATATTCTGCTTTTCTTTTTTTAGAACAGATTCTGTGCTTTGCACTGGTCATTCATTTGTATGGTCAAACTTTAGTCGTTTGCACAATTCCTAGTGGATCACCCTCTCCTCACACGTGTATGTTTTTGTACTTATTTTGAGTAAGTTTACTCCTTCACTTATGTCGGTGATTGCTTCGCCCACCCCCTCTCCGGACAGCGAGGGAGTCTACCCCATTTTCACTAGCGCTATACTAACGAGATTGTTTTTTGCGCCTGGAGTGGAGCGCCACACCTACCATCAGCTACACACTTTATCACACAGATCCAAGCTGCGCTACTCGTGCACTGAGTTGGCGAGGGCCGGTATCGAGCCAGGAACCTTGAGATTTCCAGGCTGATGCTCTACCGACTGAGTTAGTATGTAAGTAAGTAAAGTCGTCGGGGCTGCCTAATGTCGGTATCAGCCATGCAGCGAGGGAGTCTATCCCCTTTTCTATAACGCTAGACCAAGGAGATTATTTTAGCCTCTGAGGTAGTGCACCACACCTACCATCAGCTCCTTACTTTACCGCACAGATCCATGTGCTACTCATACGCTGAGTTGGCGAGGGCCGGTATCGAACTAGGAACCTTGTGGTTTCTAGCCGAACGCTCTACCGATTGAGCTAACCCGGCCCCTTGATCTTATTACTTGTTCTGGATTGCTGTATGGTTTCTCTTTTTAGGTTTCCTCTGCGTATGCATGTTTATGTCTTCTCATGTTTAATGTCTTTAGTTTTTCTTTTCAAGTTTCTATGTAGTAATTTTTCTTCCCATTGATTTTTTTGTTTTATTTTGTTTTGTTTTGTTATTCTATTGTTTCATTTTCTGTGTGACCATGTGTTATTTTGGTTTATGTTATTTTACTGCTACAAGACTAGAAAATAGGGGGAAAAAACAAGGTATTCCCCCAAAATATAAAATTTCTTATGGATGGTGAAATCGACGTTAGAACATTTCGGTTTTTATCAAACCTTCATTAGGACATTTGGATGAAAAAGTGTTGTCTTAACAGTAATGAAAATATTTTCAAAATACAAAATGTTACAAGTCTCTAAATTTGAGATATAGTCTGTCCATATCATCTCTCGGGTGTAAGGCCTTGTGTGTTGTCATCGGTTTTCTCGTTCTCTAGTCCAGATTTCTGGGCTCATCTCTTGTCGAGTTTAAGGTAATTTAAACTCGACAAGGTAATATGGTCTGGATGGTCTCGATTCTTTTCTGATCTTCAGTTTCTCAGGGACCATTCCAAGGGCACCAATACCATTGGGATCACGGTCACAGCTTTTTCAGATCTGACAAGATCCAAGTATTTGTTTATCTTTTTGCTTTCTTTCATTTTTACTATAGTTCACTGGAACGACAAAATCCACAAGTTCACATTTTTTTTTTTTTGTTAATTAACATTGGATCTCTTCTGGTCTGAATTGGGTGATCTGTGCGTATCCCAAAACAAAAATTGATGATATTATGCGTCTCATTTTCTAGGACATATTCTGGTTTCTACATACAACACAGGCCAACATGTGAGCATGGTTAAATTTTCATCTCTTACACAATTCCCAGTGTATCACTTTTTCCACCCAGTCGTGCCTACGTTTGTATTCCTTTTGTGCTAGAATGTTGCGTTCACTTATGTTATTAAGTGTTTCGTCTCTGTCTCCACATAACCTAAACTTGCTGCGTATTATTATTATTATTATTATTATTATTATATTATTATTATTCTCTTGTGACCTTGTGCCAGAATAAGCTCAGCTTAGTGAATACCAGTACACACACACACACACACACATACACACACACACAGGCGCGTGCGCGCCACTCACGTGGAACTCATCCTTCAATATATATATATATATATATATATATATATATATCGAGAGAGAGAGAGAGAGAGAGAGAGAGGGAGAGAGAGAGAAAGAGAGAGAGAGAGAGAGAGAGAGAAGAGAAAGGGGGGAGAGGCCAGAACAGAGAGAAAGACAGTCAGAGAAACAGAGAAACAGACTGATAGAGACAGAGTGAGACAGACAGAGACAGACGGCAGAGAGAGAGAGACAGACAGATAGACAGTGAGAGAGAAAGAGATTCCCTCTCTCTCTCTCTCTCTCTCTCTCTCTCTCTCTCTCTCTCTCTCTCTCTCTCTCTCTCTCTCTCTGTGTGTGTGTGTTTGGAAATGAAGATTATTCCCATAAACATATTTATCTAAAATATTTTGTGATATACTATATACTAACAATCTGAAACATCTCGTAAATAAAGATATCCACGCATGTTTTTTTTATTTATTTATTGATATTCTCACACGCTTCTTGATTTATTAGAGTCTGCTTGATGGCCAAGTTAGTTGTACACTTTACGCCACCGTTAATCACCCTTTCTCTACCATCAGACCACCCCCACCCCCTCACCGAGAAGAGTAATACAATCTCTTCTTTCCCATTTATCCGTATGACGAACGAAACTAGGCTTAGTAAATAATTATTGCACTAAACTATTTCATTTAAAAGCACTGACTGGACCGATTTATGATTTTTTTTTTTGTACGAGTCTTAAAATCAGCGACTTTTAACTATAAATTTAGCCTTTTGATTTGTTTCCCTGTAATCTTTACTGAATAAAATACAGTGATAGTAGAAAAACAACTCGATGATAAGGAGATTTTCTTTTGTGTGTGAATGGGAGCATAACATACCAGACAGTACGTCGTAGTAGTAAGGAAGGGCCCAACAGCAAACAACGTGACCGAGTTGATGAATGGAACAGCTAAATGAATGAATAGTACCGCTCTTCTCACTCTCATTCACGGACTCATTCACTCAGTCGCACCCAAATATTCCGACCAAGACCCATCTTTCTAACAACCAGATTTAATTTCTCTAAACGGTGTCGGGAGCTATTTGCCATCTCCCTTACCTAAGTGTCCTTTAATTTACAAGAGCTTACTCTCTCTCTCTCTCTCTCTCTCTCTCTCTCTCTCTCTCTCTCTCTCTCTCTCTCTCTCTCTCTCACACACACACACACACACACACACACACACACACACAAACTGTAGGTTAATGTGTACGCATGTTTATGTGTGTATATGCGTGTTTTAGGCATCTGTGTATGGATTTTCTTTTTCCAAGAGAAAAGTAAACATAGATAAAAATACATACCACTACATAGGGATGTGCAAACCGCGGACTTTCAAAATGTCCGCTTAATTGTTAAAAAATATTTTAAAACGTCAATAAAAAATGGAAAATTAACTTTTTAATGTTTTCTTTTACGTTTAATATAAAGAACAATTCCAAGTTTATGTGTTATAAAAAAGAAAAAACAAATTTCTCTTACATAAAACCTAAATCAATTAAATTCCCGCAAATTCTTAATCATTGTTGACAGTTATCGCATCTTGACATGTGCACCTTTTGTTAGCATGGAGGACTATACGTATAAAAAATCATTTTCTGAAGCAAAAACAAATGACTAATTTAGCATTTCCTTGATGCCTCACGATTTAACTCTTAATATTATTGAAAAAGAAAGTTGGGAAAATCAAAATTAAAATGTTAGAAATTATTTATAATAAAATTTTAACTGAACGGTAATATCTGCTTTCTGGATATAAACGGAAGAATTATTTGTTTCCAAATAAAATAATAAATTTCTTCAAACACAGTTTGTTTGAGTTTTCTTTTACAGAGTATAATTATACACGCGTCACGGATTCGAACCTATTAACTTATGTACCCAGAACACAGTGAAAACAACAACAACAGTTTTCCCCAAAACCCAGTTTTTATTTCTCTTAGATCCATCCGTAATAAGAATGACAACAATTTTTAATTCAAACATTATTTTCAAAAATTTATAAAATAAAAACCGACATATATTATGTCATTATTTTTAGCAAGATATTTTTTATACAATATTTTCTCTTAGATCCATCCGTAATAAGAGACATCATTATTTTTAGCAAGCAATATTTTCTTTGATTGAATAAATACGATTTTGCTGTACATTAAAGAAAAGTATTTATTTTACATTTTATAAATTTTTAAAAAATCCCTGAAAAAATAAATAAAAATGTAGACAATAGGAACTTTTAATATAAAATTCTTTTGAAAATAATCTAAAATTTAAAAAAAAAAAAAAAAATACATATTTTTTTTTATTTACGAGATTTAAGTTTCAATGTTTAAGATGCCCTATTTCCAAAACCGATTTATTAGCGAATTTTCCTTTTTTACATATGTTCCGTCATTAAATTGTCTTTCGAAAAATGTAAAATTTATTTATGTACAAAAAAAAAAAAAAGAAAAGGATCTTGGTGCGCGAAACAAAAACTAACGAAAAAAATTATTAGCCTTTTCAATTTAGTAAACATTTATTTACAATAAAAGGTCGTCTTTTGTTACTTCATATACCGAAAGTTTTATTAAAATCGTATAGTTAGGAATAAAAAAATTTGCATCGACTTAAAACACACGTAGAGGCATATCAAAACAACACCGAGCAACGGATACAAAAAATTCAACAGAACCCATACAGGCTAAATTGACAGTAAATCTATCGTCGTACTGTCCGACGAATGTACAAACCTGGTTTGCGCAATTAAACGCAATTTCTAGCGCCCGAGGTATCGTGTCACAGAACACACGTTTTGTCTACACAGCGGAAAAACTCCCGACAGAAGTCGCAACCGATGTGATAGAGGTATTAACCAGTCCCGGAGAAAGTTACAGCAATACAACAATTTCCACAACCAACATCAGTGCGACACTTGGGAGATACCTCAGTATGATTACCATAGATTTATTCCAGGTTGTTCCAGACTTTTGACCCCACTCTCAAACTTGTTTCAGAAACAAAAAAATAAGAAAGCGAAAATAACACTGGAAGAAGAAACGATAAATGCAAAGAAAGCGTTAGCCGATTTTACTAAACTGTCGTATTTCATTGAAGGGGATCATTCGACGCTCTCATTGACGACCGACACTATGGAGATTCAATAAGATCAGTGCTACACCAGAATCAAAATAGTTCGAAAAAAAAACAACAATTTCCTTCTTCAGTAAAATTGAATAGCGCTAAACAAAAATACACCGCTTTCTCAAAGGAGTTACTCGCAATTTACCTATCCATAAGGCATTTTCGACATCTCTTCGAAGGACGAGATTTTACTGTTTTCACGGATCCCAAGCCTCTCTCACTTACGCTTTGCACGTGAATACGGATAGATATACGCCCAGAGATGCCCGACACCTAGATTACATATATCCAAATTCACCGCGGATATTCGGTATATCAAGGGTTCAGACAACATTGTGGTAGATACACTCTCACGCTTCACAATACAATCCATAGACCCTAGAACACTTGATTTCGACTTCATCGCCGAGGAACAATAAAAAGATCAGACATTGGATCGGGTAAAAGAGGACACTTCCTTGATATTGAAAGAACACCCAGTACCTTTCGGAATGAAAACACTGCTTTTCGACGTAGGAACAGGCTATTCAAGGCCTTACGTACCATCTTCACTAAGAAATGCAGTGTTTAAAGATTTCCATAACTTTTCACATCCTGGACGATGAGCTACTGCCAAATTGATTAGCAATCGTTTTGTTTAGCCTAAAATGCGCATAGATATTCTTTTAAAAAAACTGGACTCAAACCTTTTTGAATTGCCAGAAAAGCAAAATCATTAGACACACATAATCCCCCCCCCCTGGACAATTCATCAAGCCTGTAGAAAAATTAATCGTTGAACACTGGTGACCCAGGTAGAGCAAGCCGACGAGTCGGGGTTGCAAAAGGAATAATCTTTTGCGACCCACTCCTGCCTAGGGTCTGGTAACAAGTAGTAAACACTCCGTAAAAAACTTCTTTAACCGTAGTTGATCACGGGAGCGAAGAAGATAGTTGAACGGGGAAGGAAAGCACATTATATAGGCGCTGCCATGTCTCGCCACCCCTCCAACTTCCGACAGGAAAACTACATAATGCAATCTCTCTCTGGTCTCGTGTTCAATCACAAGAGTCAGAACTTCCTCAACCCAACCAGCAGCTCCAGACGGTAAGCCACCAGTCCTCACCCTTTTTTTTTCACAAGCCAGACGGGAGGTTTATGAACCTACATATCGATATAGTTGGACCGTTGCCAGAAACGAACGGCTATCATTATCAATTCACGATAATCGACCGTTTCACAAGATGGCCTGCCGCTATAATTCTGAAGGATACCTCCGCTAAGACTGTCTCCAAGAACATCTTACGACACCGAATCGCAATATTTGGTTGTCCTTCGATAATTGCTACTGATCGAGGCTCCCAATTTCAGTCAAAGCTTTTCGATGAGTTCACGAAATTACTGGGAGTTAAGCATATATTTATTTATACAAATTTATTCTATTGACAAAGAACCTCAGAATAAATTTATTTGTTAATTGTTAAATATATGCCATGTGTTTGTCATTTCTCCGTATTTTCTGCCTAAACTGTGTCTTGTTATTTTATCGTCATTTTAAATATTATTTGTGAAGTCAGAACACGCAACACCGACCTCTACAATATTGACAGTATTAAATAATATTCATTGATCAAACTACATATATGGGGAGGAATTTTAAAAAGATTGGAGGATAAATCTTTCCTGTGCTTACCCCAACCTCAGTGAAATTATATTCTTGAATAAAACTCAGTGAGACAGATTGTTTCTTAAAAAGTAAAACTTTATGAAAATCTTTACCTAATAAAAATGGTTAATGATATTCAAGATTTCTTTATTTTACATTTAACTCTTTGATGGTGTTAAGACAAGGTTCCTGATAATTAATTCTTCAGCCTTCATCGGTTGGATAAGAAAAAAACAAGCTAATTACTTCAGAAAATAACAACTGAAAAAAATTATTAATGTACCAACCAGACAATATGGATGTTTATGTTTAGTTATTAGATATTCTACGTTTAATCTTTAACAGTGTATTAAATGCGAAAAGTTGACTGCGTTGTTTAGAATTTCAAATGAATTAAGTCATTCAAGGATGATTTTTATTGTCATCTGGTCTTTGAGTTATTTTTAAACCACTGAAAATACATTGTTTAATTCTATATCAATAATTTAGAACAGTTTGTTCTGTCTGTCCTCCCATAGGCAGCCAAATTAATTAATGTAGAGATATCAGGAGCTTCGGCATCTGAACCGGTTAGAAAGGTAAAATTAATCGCGGGATCCCAGGAGGCCTGCTCGTTTAAAAGTAACAAAGCTAGGTTTATTGCCCGGTGCCTGAGGCGCCCCAAAATGAAAATGACGAAAGGTTCACGCACTTTTTGCACTGGAAAATAAACTTACCCAATTTGGTATGCATGGTTATTAGAACTAGGAGAAGATTTCAACGTTTGTTCCTCATGAGAAAAGAAGCGATCATCATCCAGAAGTGTGTGGGAATCGATTCCATTTTCACTGGCATTAGACCAGGGAGATTGCTTTACTGAGGTGGAGCACCACATTTACCGTCAGCCCCATACTTTACCGCATATATCAGATTACCCAAGCTATGCTACTCATGTGCTAAGTTGGTGGGTAGTGGTATCGTACCTGGAACCTTGCGATTCTCTAGGCGTGTGCTCTACCGACTGAGCTAAACCGGCCCAGATTACTAAAACGGTTTATAGGTTGTTCTTTAGGATGGAGAAGTGAAATAATTACATAGCTAGATTGCTTAGTTAGAACTAACATTCCAAACCAAAAATGTTTAAATCTATCATAATCATCATCATCATTAGGTCGCGTTGACAGCATGGATACCCATGACCCCCCCTCTCTCTCTCTCTCTCTCTCTCTCTCTCTCTCTCTCTCTCTCTCTCTCTCTCTCGTCAACCGCCCTATCGACCATGGCCCCTGGCAGGTCCACCGCGCAGCATCCAGAATCCGCACAGAGATGATTGATGTAGGCCTTTGGTGGTCGGCTTAAACTGATGTGACCATGTATTAGTTTTCGTCTTTGCTTCTCCAACATTGTCCAGTCTGTCTTGTTCGTCTTACATGGATGGTCTGTGTGATAAGAAGCAAGTGGCTGTTCAGCTGCTTTCTTGTCGGGTGCTGCTTCCAAAAAGATAATACGTCTACAAAATTCTGTGAATTTTTTTTCACAGAACAATATAAACTTGATAAGATAATATAAAAAGAATCGATTATTTTTTTAATTATCTACATTTAATTAAGCATTACTAATAAGGTTTATAGGTAGTTCTTAAAGCTGGAGATGTAAAATAAATACGTTGTATTGTTAACTGGAGAAAAAAACAAAAATGTTTAAATCTAAGTGTTGTAGGGGGTTATGAGATGTGTTCAATAATATTAGGAATGACGAATAAAAATATGACACAGTTAGGCAGAGAATACGGAGAAATGATAAAACAAATGCATATAATTATAAAATAACAAATAGATTTGTTCAGAGAATAAATTTGCAATAATATGTGAAATGTTCAAAAGGAATAGTGTAGATATGATATGTGTAATGTAAAATGTAAAAGTTCTTGTGTTAAGTTTGGAAAAGTTCGTTTAGATGTGGGCAGAAATGAGAATCAAGTTTGTATATACAACCTGCTGAAACAGATTCCTGATGTTGAATGCGGTGGTACGATTAAATGGTAATAGTAGTAATTGTGTTGACTTGGTCGTATTCTATCTGGCAGCGAGACGGGATTCGTGTGTTTGTTTGTGGTCGTCGGATGTGTCCGGTTTGAACGTGAGATGAAGTCTGTGTGTTTGTTGATTTCTTCTGTCTATTTATAATATCTAGTCGGATCAAAGAGTAATTAACTTTTTGGCGCAAACGCACGGACGTAGTAGAAAGCAATACTAACCTAGCCAATCGATTCTGATTTTTGTGTAAACATTTGTTTTAATCACTTTTCCTTAAATTTAGGAAAAGGATTTGTGTTCGTGTGTTGCTTTAATCTCTTTTCCTTAAGTTTGGGAAAAGGATTGTGTTGTGTTTGTTTTAATTTCTTTCCCTTAAGTTTGGGAAAAGAAATGTGTACGTGTATTTATTTAAAAATATAGAATTGTATTCTATAGTGTCACCCAACTAAATTACAAACTGGTTGGCATCATTCCGTCTAATAAAGACGATGGCGTAGAGTCCACTTTTTGGTATTTTTTTACATTTAAAAAAAAAAATGTTTTATTAATATCTGCAACTGCGTGAGTGGTCGAGCAGCACAATTTCTGAATGGCAATCTCTGGTGCAGTGACTGCGAACACTTCGGGTGGCCAGGTCGGATGCCTTCGTTAGGTCCATCAATGCGGTGCAGAGTGGCATCCGCTCTCCCGGCACCCCTCCTGCAGCTGGCATAGTGAGATCATATCCACGGTTGCTCAGAAGCCACACTGTGTTCCTGTATAGGTGCAAGATGCAAAGTCTGCAGAAGCGCCAGTGTAACACGCGCAAGACTTCTCAAACTATGCTGAAGTCGCTCCAATCTCCTTTGTTTCTGTGTTCCTGTATAAGGGGACGATGGTAGCGTCCCGCTTGTCCTGAGGGATGTGTCCATGCTCCCAGAAACTGCAGAGTCGCTAGTGTAGTGGTTGAAGCAGTGCTGCCCCGTGCATTCAAGATATTTGCTGGTATGCCGTCACTCCCGGTTGCTTTAACTATTTATTTATAAAACTACGTGGAATTTTCCCCAGAACAATATTAACATCATAAGATGATATAAAAATATAATTGGTAAATCTCTTTTTTGCTTATGTACAGTCGAATTCTGTGCAGCTCTCTCAGTTGAAGAACCGGACTTCTATGCTTCGTTTGACCATAAAAAAAAGGGTATGGACTGCACGATGGAAGTGGGCAAAGATAATAAAATTACTAGCTGCGACTCAAATTTTAACCTCTTTCCTAACGTAAACGGATACGTCAGCTAGTTCTATAATATTCAATGGTTATATATATATATATATATATATATGTGTGTGTGTGGTGTGTTGTGTGTGTGTGTGTGTGTGTGTGTGTGTATATACTAGCAATATATGCAAAGTATTTAACTTTTAATGTAATGAAATATCGTAAATTAGAAACGCTAATGAAACTAAATAAGAATGCAGATGATTTTAAACAGAGGGGATATATCGAAAATAGAACGTCTTTCATTGTTATTTTTTCTAATTTAAGTATTTAGTTTAAAGAGGAAGTAAAGAATAAAATGACAGTTATTTTTCTTGTTAATGGATTCATTTAAGATTCATTGAAGAGATTTTGCTTATATTCATAAAGCCAAACAGTTAGAAACCAATAATACTAAGCATATGCAAATTAGCCTTCCGTTCACACTGTAACTGCTATTTTTTGTATATATAAATACAATTGCATGTTATTAGTATGTAGATATGGTTAACAGTAATTAATGTAAAACAATTTTATTGATAATTGAGGTTAAAATAAGGATAACTCATGGTGAATGTGATGTCAATTACTCAGGGAATTGTGACTTGAGTAGTGATTTAGTTTCGGTTACAGACAGAAAAACACACAATCTCCATTATAATAAGATATATATATATATATATATGTGTGTGTGTGTGTGAAAACGCTTCTTTTTTTCATTTTACTTAATCTGACATTTTATTTAACAACTATTATGCGACCATGAACTATTTCTAAAGTACTCAGTGTGAGTCAAGGTCATTCTCAGTAATAATTTCATCTCGAATAATCCCAATACTATAAACACTTTTTTTCTAGTGACGATTAGTTTGTATTTCTATAATATCAGTTTTTATTCATATAGTGCGTTCATCTGTTGATAACGAGCCTTTTTTTTTTTTACTTTGTCCTTCACGTCAATATTTTTTTCCTCGTTGACAACAATCATGAATAATCAAACATCAAATATATATATATATCGGTCATGCGATCTGTAGACATTCCATTGCTATGGTAACACAAACTAGTGTAAGCAAATGAAAGAAAGATAGAAGATTTAAGTATAAAAAGTTATATTAAGAAATAAAAGAAACTATAGAAAGTTATTGTGAAAAGGGGAAGTGATTGTGCAAGAGAGAGAGAGAGAGAGAGAGAGAGAGAGAGAGAGAGAGAGAGACAGACAGACAGACAGACAGACAGAGACAGAGAGAAAATAAATGCCGATTCATACGGAAATAATTCCGTAGATTTATGACAGGAACTGCATTATTATAATATAAATAGGAAACTGATGTATTGAAAATCGGTGAAAGTACACTAATGCAGACATTTCCTCGGCTGTTTTTTCTGGACAAACTACCTCAACAGTCTTCACGAACACATATTTACTAAGACCTCTACACGAGTAGGATGTGACACAAGGTCAATTTCTTAAGCGGAGTTTAACATGTTTGAATTTAGAATTTTCATTTTCCTTGACGCTTGCCTAACAAAGGTCAAAGAACCAATCTGCCCTACTATTTACCCATAGTTGTAGAGAGAATTTTTAAATTCATATCTATCCCAAAGGTATTACCGCTATGTGAAATGCAAACAGCCTCGTATCAGGACTTGAACTCGTCTCGCCGTGTCCATCTACTACACGATAACCATTACACCACGCCATCTCCACAAGAGCTTTTACGAATAGGCATTTCTTGAGATTTTAGGGTTAAT
>CM042140.1:30073526-30098526 GCA_023376005.1 Doryteuthis pealeii
ATCGTTCATATTCTATAAGATAGTATTCATCCTCAGATTTAAAATAGTTCTTACCTTTTTACAATGCTTTTCGGTAGTGTGTTGGCATTATTCCAATTATATTGCTCATCATGGGTACATCAGTGGAAGCGACTGGGCCCATAACCTGTAAAGTTTTTAAGTGCCGTCCTTGGCCAGTTGAAATAGGGCTTGAAGAAAGTCCTATGTTATGGAATCCTTTGGTGATCCTTTGGTAATCGTATACGTCCTATCCTGCGTATTGGTAAAGGTCCAGTGATTTAATCCTTGTCCGTCGTCGGGCGCTCCAGTAATTATGACCAGTAGGGTGGGGGTTAAGTATTGTATCAGCCTCAGAGAACTGCCAGTGATTAGCCAGGGATAGATCACATGATCTCGACTAGTCTATAAGTATGGGCGAGGATCTAGCACATTCCTTATATACTAAAAATATCAACAGTTACCTTTCTGATCCACAAATTTATCTTTCCTCTTGCAAAGTCCAGATACCTTTTTTCAACTTTTTGCTTTATTTTGATTTTACTCCGTGATCTGCTCGTATAGCGACATTTACAATCTGAACGTCTTTTTTCCGTTCACAATTAGTAGATCTGATCTTCTGTCCTGTTACAAGGTTGTAGCATGTTGTCTTAAACAAATCCTGGAAGCAGTACCACACAAAAGAGCAACTGTACGGCCATTTGGCTCCTATCACACAGATAAGACGAACAAGATAGGCTAGACACTACCGAAGAAGCAAGGACGAACTCCTTAGTGACGTTCTATCGTAGGCACATGCACATGGACATACTAGTGTGGGTTCGGCCGGCAAAAACCTACATCAATCGAAAATACTGGATGTTGTGTAGAGGATCTTCCAGGAACAATGGTCGATATGGGCGGGTGGCAAAGAAGATTCTAACTGGCGGTTTTCAATGAAATCTGAGTGTACCCCAAGTCTTTTTCAGGTTATTGAGGACTGCTCCTAGTACTCGAACAACAATTGGTATTAACGTCACCTTCGTGTTACATTACATTTCCAGCTCTCTGAAAAGGTCTTCGTCCAGTTTTTTTCTTTTTTTTTCTTTGCTTTTTATTTTTACTCTGGTCTGTCTGTTGGAACGAAAGAGTTCACTAGATTGGCATTAAATAACCTACGAATGTTGATATGCCATAACAAAGAAACCAAACAAAACCAAATAACGATGGTTATCAACGTCGCCTTCATGTTTCACAGTTTTTAAAGCTCTCTGGTAAGATCTAGGTATTTATCCAGCTTTTCGCCTTCTTTCACTTTCACTCTGTGGTTTACTGGAACAGCAAAATCCACGAGATAACAAATTCTTTTCTTATTAATTAATTCTAGGTCCTGTTTTTGTTTGGAATTGGGTAATCTCAAAGTCCTAGAGAATTTTATGCGTTTAATTTTCAACGACATACTCTGCTTTTTTTACTCTTTGTTAGTATGGTGAAATTTCAATTTATTGCACAATTCTCAGTGGATAATCTTCCCCACTCAGTGATGCCTGTTCTCGTATTCTTCTTGTACTAGTTTGCTGCATTCACTTATATGATTATCTGTTTCATCTCTATCTTAGCCTACACCTGCTATTCTCCTGCGTATTATCAATTTTTGCTTTCACATGATTCGACCTTGTGACATTATATTGTACTGCTATTAATATAGATTCAGTTTCTTTCTCCATGAATCCTCTTGTAAGCCATATCCCGTGCTTAGTCTCATGTGCTTAGTTTACATATGAGATATCTGGAGAAGGATAAACTGATAATAAGTCTCCACAAATTTCTTACGCTTTACTCAATATTTGAACGTTGTAGTTTTCAAAGTTCCGCCGATACCCAAATCCAGAACAGAAAACTGGATTTAGTTATCGTAATCAAAGAGGAAAACATTTATTAGTGGATTTCGCTGTCCGAGTAGACCCCATAAAAAATTGAAAAAATAGATAAAAACCTGGACGTTGCTCGAGGTGTGAAAAAGAACATCAAAAGGTAATCGTCATCATAAATCGTTTATATTCCTCATATTCTATAATTAATATTATTTAATTTATTTTTTATTTTTTTTGCTAATATTGAGTAGATTTTTGATAATTATCTAGTTTCTGACTTTCAGTTTCACGGTGTATTTATCTGAGACGGTTGTACCTAGTATTTGATAGAAATGTCTTTATCTTTTTTAACTGGGTCTTCCTGGATCAGATAATCCGATAATTCTCAGGACTCTTACATGTTCTATTCACAAGAACAGTTTTTGTTTTGTGCTCATACTATTAGTTTGTAAACCCAACCTATTTGCATAGTTACCAGTGAATAATTTTCCTGTCTTTTATTTATTTATTTAACCAGTTTCTTTTTTTATATATAATTACTATTCACGTTAGAATTCAACAAAGGGTATTACAAATTTTATTGGACAGTTACAATACCTGTCTTAATCTTGTTGCTTTCTTTGGGAGTGCTGTATTATTTCTTTGGGGTAAAAATGGAAGGAAACAAAAGCAAACCACATTATCTTACCTATACGATTTAACCAACACCCCCGCAAAAGTAGGATGAGGCACGAGGCCAATCTTTAAGCGGAATTTAACAGGTTTGAATTCAAGTTTTCCTTTTCCTTGACTGGTTGCCTAAACAAGGTTAAATAGACCAGTTGCTCTACTATCTTCTCATAGCTGGAAGGAGAATAGTTGGATTCATACCTAAGTGTATTAGCACTATTTGAAATGCAACCAGCCTCGTCCAGGACATGACCTCGTGTCACCGTTCCATTTTCTACGACGATAACCATTAAACAATCTTACCTGTATTGACAAAAAATAGCTTTTACAGCTATAGTTAACCTTGGTAGTGGATTAAAAGAAACCACTTCGTTTATTTCAATCTATTTTACCTAAGTTTATTTTGGCTGGACGCATATTCTCCAATCTGTCTCAACACGTGCGGTTCTTCAAAGGTTAATTGTAACTAGCAAAATAAAAAAACACCCTCCGGGCGATGTAAAAATAGATTTTTAAAGTTGTAGATTGTAGATTTAATCAGTGATTTGTTGGTCTGAAACATTCTTTAAATGATTATTCAAAATTATTTTTTCGTTGACTTCTGGAACTTTATATATATATATATATATATATATATATATATATATTATTAACATATAGTTTAACATTTTTATGTCAACATAATAATGATTTTTATTAATAAATAATATAGTTTAACATATTTTATTTTAACATATAGTTTAACATTTTTATATAGATGTTTGCATACACTATTGTAACATCCTAATCTACACTATTTCTAATAAATAACATTTTTTATTATACTTATATAGAAAACGATTGTAGAAGAAATAGTAGATATATAGTTATATATATTATAGTTACTAGTACAGAATAAAAAAATACACTCCGGGCGATGTAAAAATAGATTTTTGAAACATATTGCCTGAGGGGTGGGAGTTAAAAATTCAATGTCAACGAGTTTGTACCCTAAGTAAATAAAATCATCAAATTCATTAAAGGATTTTAAAAATAAAGCAATTTGCAATGTAAACTTTAAATATGTATTAAAATAAAACAAACTATATATATATAATACCAGTCGTGTATTTATTTAAACTTGTTTTAAAAAACAATGAGGACTGTCTAATGTTGCATGTTGAAATTTTGAGTGTATTTATTCTATGATATGACGATTTGGGGTAATGTGACGTAAGCAGTGACGTAGTTTTTGTTACAGACAAAAAGCGGAAGCGAATCTCCATTATTAATATATATGTAATAGATATGTAATTTTATAACTGCAAAAGAATTGTAAACTGAAACTGAACATTTCCCGATTCGAACCACAGAATTCAGATTAGCGACAAGGTGCGATCCAGTGTACAAACATGTGTCTTTACCGTTCATTCCCGCCCGACTTCTTTCGTTTCTCTCTTTATCTGACTGACTTATTGTCGCGGTTTCCTTTGACGTGACGTTCAAGCATGTAGGTCCATTCTTTCGGTCTGTCTGCAGCGTAATCGTCGGTGATAGAACCCTCTCTTCGCTCGGCTGTGGGTAGCCAGGCGATTAAAGAGATACACCCCCATTCTCGCCAGGTGAGACAGAAATGATTAATGAATTTTATTTAGGCGGTTCTTCAGCTTTCCTCTATAATGCTGAGGTTTGCAGTTATATATATATATATATATATATATATATATATATATATATATATATATATATATATATATATATATATATACGGTCAAACAACACTATGAATATGTGCATAGCCTGTCAGTTATTAGCTTGAATTTTAACTGTATAGTGTTAGTTTTTTTGTGATAGATATTCACTAATGTTTTAATTGTATTGCCAAAGAAGATTATTGTTGTGATGTTAATTCAACAGTAAAAAAGAAGTCAAGTCGAGGTAGGGTAAAATGAGACAAGTGTATTTACAATAAGGTACAAGAACGGCTAGCTTGCCGCTAAACGGTAACAGTACAACCTTTTCACTCGGTGTCTCACTATTTATAGTGAGAACCGGTGTATATTCTCCACTGTAGGAACGGCCGATACAACAATTATGATGAAAACTAAATGTTTCTTGCCTAAAATATTTTGTCTCGTTATGGTATGGGCTAACTTAGCATTGCGCCCAAAACTACGTGAAGCACTATATATATATATATATATATATATATATATATATATATATATATGTGTGTGTGTGTGTGTGTGTGTGTGTGTGTGTGTGTGTGTAAAATAAAAGGATATTTAATCCGACAATGTGAATTTGATATATTGAAAAAACAAATGATGTTTACAAATGCATTTGTAAACATCATTTGTTTATAGTGCTTCACGTAATTTTGGGCGCAATGCTAAGTTAGCCCATATATATATATATATATATATATATATATATATATATATATATATATTATTTATATATTGCTTGAAGGCAATTACAATGCGTATATCACATAAAATTCAATGATTATAGAAAATAATCATGACAAGTGAATCTAGGCAAAAAATTGTTCGGTGTGTAGAACATCGTACAGACTGTTTCAACTTTATTGAGTCTCATCAGCGATGTATGCTGATGAGATTCACTTGTCATGATCACTTGTCATGATTATTTTCTATAATTATCGAATTTTATGCGATATACGCATTGTAATTGCCTTCAAGCAAAATATGAATAATAATATATATTTTATCCAACAATGCTTCTAAAAAACAAACATCCAAATAAATTTTATGACGTCACAGTTGTTATTTGTATGCATGTACTCATGAGCCGTGTCAATGAGTTGAGTGTACTTGACTTCGTATATATATATATATATATATATATATATATATATATATATATATATATATATATATATATATAAGTTAAACAGTCCTCAATATCGTAGGTAGACCATTTACATCTAAGTTAGGGATATGGAGCCAACGGTGCTTGGTTACTGACAGTTTGAATAATCGCGTAGGTGATAAACTGTTAGTAACCAAGCGCTGTTGACTCCATGTCCACGTTACCTTAACACACACACACACACACACACACACACACACATACACACACACACACACACACACACACACATATATATATATATATATATATATATATATATATATATATAGTTTTTAATATATGTATTCGAAAACTATATTATATAGTTTCGAATATATATATATATTTGTTAAATTCATAAATAAACAGCGTTCAATGACAGAAAACAATTTTGGGGAGAATGTTCAAAAGATTTGCACAACAGACTTATTTTCATTAATCTTTCTATACTCCAGCACTCTCTTCAATATTCTAACTTATTTTAGGAATGTTGTTACGAGTTGGATGTGGCCCAAGGTCGCAAATAAGGGGCATTCGGTGGGGATCAAAATCAGTATCCAGTAGTAATGCATCTACAAGACTAGTTTGCTAACTATTACACAACGATGGAACACACTACCCCACAACAATGAATCTCATCAGAAAGGAAACGACACTTAATGGGGTAAATATGAATCTTCGGGGGGGGGGTCTTCATTTGGAGATTCCGTGCAATTAATACCAAAACCGAAGACATTTTTTTAACGTCAATTTCACGGTGAAATTTTAATATTAATTTTTTTCAAGTTTTTATTCATTTTAATAGTAAATTTTGGCTAAAAAAAGTATTTTTCCTTACAACCAGCCATATGTAGAGGCATAATCGTAATTTTTTCTGTCTAAATTGCGGCCTGAAAATTACCCTTTCGCATGTAATACCGATAGGTTTATTTATTTTTTTAAGATAACGATGTAATTTTTCCCAATCGGATAATTTGATCTTTTTCTTTGTAACGACCCTGTATGACCTTTAATTGTTTTTTACGAGATTTATATATAAACAAAGTTCGGAAATATTTATTTCCGTTTTATTCAAGACGGCCTAAACTGATCACATGACCTTTTTGGTGATACCTCGAAATGAGTAAAAACAGAAATCTCCTAAAAGTAATTATTTATTATTTTTTACATTTTATTTTCCGATTTTCGGTACTTATTTTCTTATGATTGAATGAACAGTTACAACATTTTAGAAAGAGAAAGCAAAACAGGAAATGTATTTATGTCTGTATCAGCCAAGCAGCGAGGGCGTCTATCCCCTTTTCACTAGCGCTAGACCAAGTGGATTATTTTAGCGTCTGAGGTGGAGCGCCAAACCTACCATCAGCTCCTTACTTTACCGCACAGATCCCTATGCTACTCATAACGCTGAGTTGGCGAGGGCGGGTATCGAACTAGGAACCTTTTGGTTTCTAGCCGAACGCTCTACCGACTGAGCTAACCCGCTTTTTAAGACCAATTTTTTTTTACCTCAAAAACAACGGATTAAAACACTTTTTGAGGCTAAAAATTAGGGGTCGTTCAGTACACGATGTTGTTCATTACTCGAGTGCATACGATAATTCTTTTTTATTTCTTTAAACCATTCGCTTGTTCTTTTTTATTACATCGTTAATTAGATTAGTTAATTCGATAAATCAAGATCAAACAAAATCGGATTAATGAATCCGGACTCACGACTCCGGATTTATGAGTCCGGATTTAAGATGAATAAAAAAAGCTTTTTTGCACCTAGTGAACATCGCTTGTTTAATCTCTTTCTGGACCATATGACCTTTAGGCACCCCTTTTTGATCTCGATTTAGAAGGACATGTTTTTCATTTACACCATCAATATCCGGTTGTTTGTTAGGGGTTAGGGTAAGGGGTTAGGGGTTAGGGGTTAGTTTTATGATTTTTTTAAATCTCTAAAAATTGTCTGTTAACAAACAACCGGATATTGACGGTGTAAATGAAAAACATGTCCTTCTGAATCGAGATCAAAAAGGGGTACCTAAAGGTAATATAGTCCCTCTTTCTTCTTATCTGGGGGAGTCCTCGTGGCGTAATAGGTAACTTGCTGGACTGTGACATTATAGTAAGCGAGTATCGAACTCTAGTCGCGCGATTTTGTTCACTTTTGGAGTAATATCCTTGGGAAAAGTATAGACCCCTCAGCTATAGTTTAAATAGTACCACTACTGTTCTTCTACAAGAATAGTTTGGTATTAAATAACCCATGAAGGTTGATATGGCATTAAACAAATCAACCTCATTTATCTGGGTTTTTTTTATCCTTCCCTCTCATTACCCCTTTTTACTCATTCCTTTCCAACACATTCCGTCTTCTTTTTTTTTTACTTCTCCACCGTTTTCTATATCTGTCACCATCTTTCTTAATGTCAATTTTATCCCTAATCGTTTCTTGTTTTCGAACCAACAATACAAAGTTGTTGTTCTACATTAGAAATTAAACGTACTAGTACAAAATAAAAAAACACCCTCCGGGCGATGTAAAAATAGATTTTTGAAACATATTGCCTGAAAGAAAAAATTCATTGTCAGCGAGTTTGTACCCTAAGTAAGTAAAATCATCAAATTCATTAAAGGATCAAAAAATAAAACAATTTGAAATGTAAACTTTAAATATATATTAAAATAAAACAAACTATATATAGATATATAATACCAGTCATGTATTTATTAAAGCTTTTAAAAAAAAAACAAATGAGGACTGTCTAATGTTGCATGTTCAAATTTTGAGTGTATTCTATGTTATGACGATTTGGGGTAATGTGACGTAAGCAGTGATGTAATTTTTGTTACAGACAAAAAACCGGAAGCGAATCTCCATTATTAATAGATTAAAAGTGTTGTTTTTTTTTAAATTGTTTGACATTTACTTTAAGATTTTTAAAATTGTCATTTTTGGTTGAGAATGTTTTACAATTTTTCATGCAACTTCAGAATTCTAGCATCTCAAAACTTTTAATCTTTTTCAGTGAAGGACTATTTAAAGTGCCTTTTGAAATCTCAAATATTTTTATGGAAACAATTCTCTAAAAGTCGGTATAAATGATAAATTGAAGAATGCCATATCTGAACGAAAACTTCCAAGCCGAGCTGTAATCATTTTGCCTGGTCCCTCCAAATCGACCATTGTCCTCATTTAATATTACGTCCTTTTTCTTAATTTCAAATAACTTTGATATTAGAGTTATTGGAGGCGTAATGTTTTCCCATATAGGAAATGGATAAATTCCGAGACGAGTTAAAATTCTCCATGTGGCTACTTGCATTTCACATAACGCTGTTACCCTTGGGAAAGGTACGAATCCAACTATTCTCTCTCCAGTTTGGGTAAATAGTAGACCAGACTGGGCTCATTAACTTTGATATAGTAACCTGTCTAGGAGAAGGAAAAATCTGAATTCAAACCAAATGGGTTATCTTTTCGTTAGTTAAAACTACTTTGAGAGTACCTCCTCTTTCCTCCAAACAGAAAAAAAATTTTGTTAGAATTAATTGCTTTTGTCACCTCAGTCCCCCAGCTATGGGTTAAATAGTACCAATACTGTTAATCTACAAGGGGTTGAGTCCACATTGTATAGTGGCTAACGGGTTGGTCTGTATATAATAGTTAGCAAGTTTGAAATTCAGTCATGCTACTATGTTCACTTTCATACTAATACTCTTGGGAAAGGTATGAATCACCTCATTTTATTTGAATAAAAATCAGAATAATGAATGTCACTTCCAATCTCAGTATAACCTTGTATTGGTTGAAGACCGGCATTTTCTATGTTTAAAGGCGTTTCATTTTAATTTACTCGGAATCTTTTTACTTTTGATTCACATTCTTGTTGATTGGATGATTGGTTGGGTTGTTTTACGGAAGATCAAATCATATATATATATATGAGAGTAAGTAAATAAACAATGTGTTTATTTGATATGGCTTTTAGCCGACAATTATTGGAGGATATGTGCTTAATTGAAGTCATACCTAATTTTGAAAATTAATTTCTTTAGCTTACATTTGAACATATATGCCCGCCTAAATTCATTAATTATTAACTAATTTTTTTTTAAAATTAGGTACGACTTCAATTAAGCACATATCCTCCAAATATATATATTATATATATATATTATATATATATATATATATAATTAGTTTAGATATTCTTATATATATATATATATATATATATATATATATATATATATCAGGATTTTGCATTAATTAACCCACAATGGTTGATATACCGTTAAACACCAGCCATCAATTTTGACCGAACAAATTTATTTTTGTGATTTTTTTTTTTTTTTTTATAGACTAAACATTCTAGAATAATTTTTCTTGCTCGAATTTGGTTGATTGATTATTTTACGGCATATCAATCCATTTCGGGTCATGTAAAGCCGAATTAAGTCATTTTGATAAACAAACAGCTCAGATTGCTTACAATACCTGACATTGCTTAAGTTATCACCCAATTAAGTATTCAACAGACTCATTGCTGCTTAACTTCGGTAATCTCGTGGGAACCGGTGCTTTTCAGTGTGCCTTGATCGTAATGATTCACTTTTTGGTACGACGTTGTTGTAAAGTAAATCACCTGAAATTCAATCTAGCAAGTGTTTAGTTCATTATGGAATTCAAAGTGATTTACGGAATCATTATGGGATAGATATTTTTCAACAATTGATTTTGATATTTTAATTATGTAATCTATTTGATGTATTTGCCCAATCTTTCCGCCACGAACAGGATGTGACACAAGGTCAAATTTTGAAGCGAAGTGTAACTGGTTTGAATTCAGAGCTTTCATTCTCCTAGACAGGTTGCTTTAGCAAGGTTAAAGAGCCCAGACTGCCCTACTATTTACCCATAACCGGCCTCCCCAACCGTGGAGCATCATTCAGTGAGAAATTCCTAGCATGAAAGTTCACAAACCATTTTTGACAAGTTTAATCATACGCTGAACCTTCTCCATAAACTTTTAAAATTGTGTTGTTTTTTGTTTTTTTATTTGAATCGTATTTTAACTTTCTTACAATAAAAGAAGCATGATATTCCAAAATACTGTTTATTTTCATTCATCTTCAATGTTAAAATCAATAAACAAGATACGCAATTCCTTGCAACACTAATATGATAACTGTTAAAAAACAAACCGATCTTTTGAATGAATTAATTAATTGATTGATTATTTGATTGATTGATTTTAATGGCATTCCAACAAGTCTGGGGTAATGCTCTTCAGGGCTAAGATCTTAGCCCTGAAGAGCATTAAGCGAAACTAATAGTAGGTTCGTCTGTCTCAATATATTTATATTATATATATATATATATATATATAAGTGAGGATAGAGTAGAGATCGAGTCAACAGTCAATATATATATATATATATATATATATATATATATATATATATATATAAGATAACAATGACTACGAAAAATCAAATTGAACTGTTTTGCAATAAGGTTAGCTTTATAAGAAAAAACTCAAAAACAATGTCTACACAGAGCAAGAAGGTGAGAAGCATGCTACCTTTAATATATACATATATATAAATACATATATATATATATATATATATATATATATATATGTGTGTGTGTGTGTGTGTGTGTGTGTGTGTGTGTGTATCATATGTGTGTGTATGTGTGTGTGTATATCTCGTATTGATTAAGTGTTGAGCCTCATTATATGAGTTGTTTTGTTTCATTTATCTATCGTTACATTTTTTAGTATCCAAGGAGGGTGTGATACTTACACATACATAGATACTTTATTCGTGCATAAAAATATGCAAAAGAGGATTATATGTATGTGTGTGTATATGTGTTTGTGCACGCGCATGTGTGTGAGTGGGATATCAAATAGGATGATGCTAATCCTGATTTAGTTTAATAAATAAATCGCGATTAATTTCATCCTCTTTGTTTTGAGATGTTAAAACAAAAGTGGATTCACAACGGATAATGAATGTTCTTTAAAAAAAATGTTTTATGATAAAAAGCTTTCAATCGTTCAGCTTACTTGGTTTATGTAAGTTGTTATTCAATTGTGATCTGTCTTTTTATAATCCGAATTAGACAAGTCCAGCTTTTTGATTTTCTTTGTTTATTTGTTTTTTTTATTTGAGGATTGTTTGTTTTTCTTAAAGATCTAATGGATCAGTAGAATTATATATATGTGGTGGTGGGGGGGGAGATTCTGGAATAATTGAAGGTTAAGTGGTTTCATGGAACAATGGGGATTGATGCATTTGTTGAAATTTGAAAAAGGGATCAAATGATGTGTTTGTAAACACCTTTTAGTTTTATTTCAATTTGCTTAAAGTGGATCTTTAAATTGAAATAAAACTAAAAGTCATATTTATAAATGCAATAAGGAGAAGTACTCTATAATTAGCATTTAATTCTTATATTTCTTAAGTTATGATTAAGCTGAGTGCAACTTTGACCTACATTATTATTATAATTATCATTATTAATGATCAGAAATTGTTTGATTCGCTTAGAGAATTTTAATGTTATTAAAGAAATATTCAATGTATGTTATATTCATAAACAGAATAAAGAAACAAAATGAGAAAAGAGAACTTGAAAAAAACAGTGACTCAAAAAACAAAAAATTTACTTAGAATGATAATTACTAGCAGGATCTGTGGATATACCACAGTATGGGAATTTGATTATTACAATGTTTGAGATGTTTACTTAAGAGCTATTGCATTGTTCAATATGTAAAAGTATAATAATCTTACTTGGTTTATGTAAGTTGTTATTCAATTGTGATCTGTCTTTTTATAATCCGAATTAGACAAGTCCAATTTATTAGCACTCTTAGCTTTTTGATTTTCTTTGTTTATTTGTTTTTTTATTTGAGGATTGTTTGTTTTTCTTAAAGATCTAATGTGATCAGTAGAATTATATATATTTGGTTTGGTTTGTTTTGACTTCACGTATTTCGCGGGCTTTCTGTAATCTTCCATGGAAAGTCCCGCCCGTAATATGAAAAGGGGCCATCCCTTCAGAAATACAGAGGGTTGACAACAATCCATGCATAGATTATGTAACAGTAGCTGTATAATATGTTACTGTTCATTTTCAAAAGTATCTCTTTGGTTTGGTTTGGTTTGTTTTGTTTTACGGCATATCAACCTCAGTGGGTTATTTAATGCCGATAAAGTTTTGAAATAAATCAATTCTTAATGGATAATACAATTTTTTTTATAAATACATTTTTCTATTTAACCCATAGATGGGAGCCTAACAGGTACTACCACTCCTGGTCAGAGTGGACCAGGGAGCAATGGGAATATAAAGGGGAGCTCCACATTCCCCAAACCTCCAAAACTGGAACCTCACCATCAGATTTTAACGTCATTCCAAGGACATGTAGACCCGCAGCCACCGCCTTCTAGCACCCATATGATAAAAAGGGGTTGGGGCTTGCCATAAGGGCAATAGGGTTGGGAAGATCATATAGGTGCTAGGACTTGACGTGACCAGCCGATTGATCGGAGGGGGCCTCTCCGACCGCCCGTCTAGCCCAAGATAGGGCCAAAATGGAGTATTGCATGTCATGAACTGCTCATCAACTGGGCTCAATCCTTAAGCATCACGGGTCGCCACCCACGGCCAACAGGTGGCCCCATTGGGGGAGTCTTACCCCTCTGCAGAGGTGCAGTCGGTGCATTCTAACGCCCCACCGACAGGGCGGAATTATATATATATATATATATATATATATATATATATATATATATATATATATAGATGAGAGGTATCCAAAACTTAGTGAGGGAAGATTCTATATGTGATTTCTAAGATACACTGTATTATTATTGTATGATCCAGTATGTATAAATACAGTGAATCTTTAAATCACTAAAGAGAGCTCAGTGTATATAAACTTTTTAGAATATATACAGAGCAATATTTATCTTAAAAAGGAAGGAGAAACTCAACACCGTAATTCCATAATAAATTTATTTCGGCCAAAAAAGGGGCCTGTGACAGTCTTACAATGTATAAAAAAGTTTTTTAATTTTTTAATTTATTTTTTACTTTTTTATTTTTTATTTTATTTTTTGAGAAGTAAAAAAAAATTGCAATTCAGATAATTTGATTCTCCCATCTGATGAGACTGGATTTTGGGGAGCTATATTAAATCAACTTAGATTTATATTAGATTTTTTGGTCGAAATAAATTTATTATGGAATTACGGTGTTGAGTTTCTCTTTCCTTTCTAAGATATATATATATATATATATATATATATATATATATATTATATTGCTTGAAGGCAGTTACAATGCGTATATCGTATAAAATTCGATAATTAATGAAAATAACCATGACAAGCGAACTCGGCAAATATCGCCCCCTACGTAGAACATCGTACAGCTGTTTCAACTTTATTAACTCTCATCAGCGATGTTTACTTACGATTTCCCCCCGACAGAAATCGAAACCGGGAACTCAGCACGCAGAGTCAGAGACTTTACCACTTGGCTACCGATACACAGTAAACGATACATGCGAAATTAGCTTGTTAAGGGTAAATATGTCACAAATACTACTACTATAAAAGTAGAGTGGACGTTGAGGGAAATCGTAAGTATACATCGCTGATGAGACTTAATAAAGTTGAAACAGCTGTACGATGTTCTACGTAGGAGGCGATATTTGCCGAGTTCGCTTTCATGATTATTTTCATTAATTATCGAATTTTTTACGATATACGCATTGTAACTGCCTTCAAGCAAAAAATTAAATAATAATATACTTTACTCAACAATGCTTCTAAAGCAAATTATCTTTATATATATATATATATATATATATATATATATATATATATATATATATATATATATACTACTCTGATGAAGGTCGGCAAAATCTGTGTACGGAACATTTTATGCATTTTTCCTATTATTATTATCATCATCATTTCAACTCCATCTGATTATTTTAATAATAATAATAACATAAATCCGTATACATTTTGATAAACAGACCGAAACACATGTGTAAGTGATATCGATTAAAAGTGATATCGATAAAACTCATTTTTATCCATCTACATTTCTTTTCTTTACTCATTTTTTCCTCACATATATATATATATATATATAGTCCACTATAATGTAAGGTTTTGAAGAGATAGTTACGATCGAAACCGCGATTGATTCCTTATTCTTCCACAATTATATATATTGTATGCTATTTTCACTCGTTGTCAGGATTGAACCTGCAACCTAAAGATGATTAGTTACTTAGAATTATATTAACTCAACCCTTATATCTGTTGTGCCATGTGTCCATCTGTGAATTTTTGTATTCTATAAACGTAAAGATGATGACAGCAGTTCGAAAAATCTAAATAATACAAATTATTAAACCTCATCTCAAAAATTCAAACAAATAGCAAACTTTTATTTATTTATTCAGAAGCATAAATCTTGTTGAATGGTTTTTAAGTCAAATTGAAACAACCCGAATAGTACAAAGAATGGAGGCAGACAATCACCATTTTATATCCTTCCCCATGACTACGCATGTGCATCAATAAATCGGGACTTAATGATGAACAAAAGCATTTATTTCTCTGAATGTTTGAGATGAGGCTTGATGATTAGTATTATCTGCGTTATTCGGACTAGTGTCCCCATCTTTATTGTTATTTGTACAACGTTTCGGCCGATATGCCCTCCGGCCTTCTTCAATTGGACTAGTAGTGGATAAGGTAGTTAGGTTAAGACAGTTCTAAGTGACAGTTATCTCTGGATTCCGGGTTCAATCCTGAGTAGAGGCAGTTACATAGAAAAATAATTAACACAACTCCTACCCCAGCTATGGTTGGCGGAATGAGAACAGGATACCCCCGTGGAATAAATAAAGGGTTAGGTTTAAAGTTCCGTGATGGCTCCCGATCACGACAAGAAAGTTGAAAACCTGTGCATCACGTCACCATTGAAATTTTACAAGTCCCGACTGTCAAATTAGTTTTACTACCTAGTTATTCTAGTTCAGACTATTATTTCAAATAATTAGGACAATGGCCGAATCATGTTCATTCTTGTTTGTTTAATCAGAATTTTATTCCTTACCAAACAGACCAAACCTCAAAGGTAATTGTAGGAATTCTACTTCAATTGGTAAAACCTTTATACGAATAGCTAAAATACCAATAAACATTTTCGCACATGCTTACACGTTTCTTTTAAGGTTTAAGTATATTTTGATTACTGACAAGAATGTACGTCATCTCGTATATACAACGATGTACATAGCTTGACACATAGCTGAAATGTTCACTGTAAAATGATTCACATTTTCTACTGAATTAATTGCATTGACAAGGAAATAGAACATATTAAAAAATATTTGTGGAGGCACGTGGTGTAATGGTTACTGTCGTAGGAAATGGGCACGGTGACACAAGTTCCAATCCTGGACAAAGCTGTTTGCATTTCATATAGCGCTGATACCCTGGTGAAAAGGTATGAATCCAACTATTCTCCCCCTCCAGATATGGGTAAAATAGTAGGGCAGACTGGGCTCTTTAACCTTGGTTAGGCAACCAGTCTTGGAAAAGGAAAACTCTGAATTCAACCTTCGCCTAAGAAGTTGACCTTGTGATACATTCTACTCGTGCGGACGGGTTGGGTAAATATGTATGTTAAAAATATTTATGTAAAGTAAATGCTTTTAGTATTATCTGCGTTATTCGGACTATTGTCCCCATCTTCATTGTTATTTGTACAACGTTTCGGCCGATATGCCCTCCGGCCTTCTTCAGGTATTTCTTCTCGGACTCGGGAACCTTCTCGAACTCGGAAACCTTCTTTTCGAACTCGGGAACTTTCTTGTCGTAATCGGGAGCCATCACGGAACTTCGAACCTAACCCTTTATTTCGTCCACGGGAGTATCCTGTTCTCATTCCGCTAACCATAGCTGGGGTAGGAGTTGTGTTAATTATTTTTCTATGTTACTGCCTCTACTTATATCGGCCGAAACGTTGTACAAATAACAATGAAGATGAGGACAATAGTCCGAATAACGCAGATAATACTAATCATCAAGCCTCATCTCAAACATTCAGAGAAATAAATGCTTTTGATCATCATTAAGCCCCGATTTATTGATGCACATGTGTAGTCATGGGGAAGGATATAAAATGGTGATTGTCTGACAGTAAAAGCATTATTGCATTTATCTTATTCATACTACTACTACTACTACTACTACTACTACTACTACTACTACTAGTAGTAGTAGTAGTAGTAGTATAATGACGAGGAGTGGTAGTAAAAAGTAAAGTCGGTGGAGTGGCCTATTGTTGGTATCAGCTGGACAGTGAGGGAATCTATACCTTTTTCACTAGCGCTAGACAAGGGAAATGTTTTGGATTTTTTTTCATCTGAGGTTAAGTGTCTCACCTACCATTAGCTCCTCACTTTACCGCAAAGATCTAAGCTGTGTTACACATGCGCTGATTTGGCCAGGACCAGAACCTCGTGGTTCCAAGACGGATGCTCTACCGACTGAGCTAAACTGAGTAGTAGAAAAAGTTATCACAAGCTAGGTCCTGGTATTTTTTCGATTTTTTTTTTCTATTTCAGATTATTTCTGTGATCCGTTAGTATTGTCACATTTAATACTATTAATATAAAAAATAAGAAGACACATAAATACCTATGAATGTGTGTGTGTGTGTGTGTGTGTGTGTGTGTGTGTGTGTGTGTGGTAGACGTGTGTCTATATCAATTGAATGAGGTAAATTTAAAGAATAAGTGGTTTTAGAAAACATGACAACAAAAGAAGAAAAAGAGAAGGAAACGAGAAAAGAAAAACCAACAAGAAGATAAGGATGCAGTGGGTGAGAGAAGACGTGAACAAAAAAGAAAGAAAAGAAAGAAACAAAAAAAAGAAAAAAAAAGAAAGAAAAGAAAGAAAAGAAAGAGAAAAGGAATTAAAAAAGATGGCGACCAGACGTACTTAAAGCAATTATGTCCGCTCCAATAATTAATTATGCTCTCCTAAATATCTGCGAATGTTGTCTGGGTTTGTTCACGGCAATAAAGACAAAGTGGGATGGTTTTCAAGAAAAGCGGGAACAGCTTCTTTTTGATCATCCTATTTATCTACACTCATTTTCATGAGAGGAGGAGAAGGGGTAAAACCTTTTGCCTGTGTATAGCTCACCCACACCACAAAAAAAAAAGAAATAACTCTTAGATATTTTGACCACATATATGTTAAATGCAGACGAATAAACCTATCCTGAAATTATATCAAACAATTCTTTATATATATATATATATATATATATATATATATATATATATATATGCACACCCGATTAAAATTTGTAAAGTCACCGCTAGATAAAATCTAAAATGTTATATAATAATATCTAAAACGGTCGCAAAACCAGCAAATTTATTACAGTGCTATATACACAAAACTGCAGGGCAAGTTTATCCCAATATCTCTTATATTAATGGAGATTGTGTGGTATTCTGTCTGTAACCGAAACTATATAACTACACAAATCACAATTCCCATAGTTATTTACGTAACATTTTCCATTAATTAATTTCTTTTTAAAACTCAGTTATTAATAAAATTGTTTTACATTTACACGGTTGACCATATCTACATTAAAGTCCCTATTAACGATGCAGGTAAAAAATTGCGTATATTAGGGGCGCCTCAGGCACTGGGCAATAAACCCAAAATCGAGGGGGCAATGGCCCCCTGGGACAATGGTCCATGTAGACCATATCTACAAACTAATAACATGCAGTTGTATTTATATATACAACAAAACAGCGGTTTACAGTGTGAATGGGAAGGCTAATTTGCATATTGATTTTAAACATTTGATTTTAATAAATATGTGCTTAGTATTATTGATTTCTAATTGTTTGGTTTTATCCTAATGAATATGAGCAAAGATCTCTTCAATAAATCTTAAAAGAAATTTATTAACGAGAAGAATTAACTGTAATTTTATTCTTTACTTCCTATTTTAACTAAATTATTAGAATACGAAAATTTAGCAATGAAAGGCTGGAGTGATTGCAGAGTAAGTTTCACTTGTTCTGTTTTTTTATTATAGCCCCCTATGTTTCAAATAGTTTTATCTTTATTCTTATTTAGTTTCATTAGTCTTTCTAATTTGATATAATGTTTTAATGCATGAAAACTTAAATACGTACACCCGGAGGGTGCATATATTAGCTAGTACCAATAATAAAGTATTAAATTGATTCTAAGATATGACTCAGAGTTGAACGAAAACGATCTCCAGGTGAGTCTATGCAATATGAAAACAGATGTGTATATATATATATATATTGTATTTATAAATATTTTCTTAAAGGAATTCTTAACTTGTGATTAGGTCTTAAGATAAATCACCTTTTAAAATAAGATTTATTTAAATATATATATATATATATATATATATATATATATATATACATTGAGATTTTTTCATGTATTGAAATTGTTTTAATTCATAGCAAGGAGACACACCAAAAAATAGGCTGGTATTTGAACTTAGTTTGACCTTTAGTTTAATGCAAAATAACTGAAATATAATATATATATATATATATATATATATATATATATATATATATAAAGACAAATCTAATGAGCCAGATAAACCTACTAAAAGTTTCGCTTAATGCTCTTCAGGGATAAGATCCGACTAAAGAGGCTTGGAGCAAACGCATTAATATATAGTACCTACCACCGTGATTCAAATAAATTAGCATAAACTAAAACGACCAATAGAAAAACAAAAAACAAAGACCGGACACCATTAAATCTATTATTTTATTATATTTTATTTATTTATTTAAATTTTTTAAAAGTAAATTTGAATCTAATACTTCAGTTCTAACGTATACCCTAAATAACACTATTATCCCATATTACAAACAGGTACCCCGTCGCTATCGTTATCCCCCCCCCCCCAACGAATAGAAACCCAGCATGCCGTATATATATATATATATATATATATATATATATATATATATATATATATATATATATATATATGGGAGTAAATATGGAAAATATTTTTATTATTACATAACTAAAAAGATTTTCATCTCCTGTCACATATAAAAACATTCATCATACTTGGACGTAACATAAATTCATCCCAATTTCGGAATACTTGTTTTTTCAAATTTTCTTTATACTGTCGGATTTAATTTCCATATTTACTCCCATTTTGTCCTTTTGAAAAACAAATTCCTGAATTCAACAACATCGCAACAATGGATGACTTCAGATTGATCCGTAAATACAAAAGCCTACTGATCTCTGCCCATTCACTTCAAAACAGGAGAACATTTTTGAACAACTGTATCAAATACAGTTACATAACTAAAAAGATTTTCATCTCCTGTCACATATAAAAACATCCATCATACTTGGACGTAACATAAATTCATCCCATTTTCGGAATACTTGTTTTTTTCAAATTTTCTTTATATATATATATATATATATATATATATATATATATATATATATATATATATATATATATATATATATATATATACCTAATTTGAGTTAGCCACTAACTACTGAGGTTTTACCCAAAGGATTTTCAGGATAATAATGAGTCAGTATTATCCTGAATATCCTTTAGGGGAAATCTAGGTAGTGTCTGACACGAATTAGGTTATATATATTTTTCACCTTTTACCTATTACCATAGTATGTTGCTATTTCTTTTTGCCGCTCATTTTAGTGCAATTTGATTTTTTCGGTTTTCTTTTTTCTTTTTTGCATTTTCCCTTTTATCTGGCTACACATTTGTAAAATTTCTTTATTTGCGAAGTGGATTATCCTTTTTTTTTTTTTCACTGTCCGAGCCATAGCAATAATAATATATATATATATATATATAGAGAGAGAGATAGAGAGAGACAGGCAGACAGACAGACAGACAGACAGACAGATCTAAGTTTGAATAGTGTGAACGGTGCTTGGTCTGATGATTACATACGTGAGAAATTGATTCACACCACGCGCCGATATTGAGCACGGTTTATTTATAAATATAGCCAACAATATAACTACCATTAGATCACTCCTTGCGAGATCTTTTACTCCAGTGTTACCTGTGTAGTTTCACTGGAGTGACAGCATGTCTCCACAGCATGTCTCTTCTTCTGAGTATTCTAGCCGATCTTAACAATACTTTTATCTGGAGGGTCTTCATTCCTCCTATGATTCCTAAGCCTTTTTTCCGAACCTTTGGAAACCGTTCCAAGGGCACCAACTACAGTCAGTATCTCCATCACCCTAATGTTCCACGTTTTTTTTAGTTCTCTAGCAAGGCCCAAGTATTTTCGCTTTCATTCATTTTTACTCTGTGGTTAGTTTGCTGCATTCGCTTAATACATGGGTGATTGTCACATCTCTGTCTCTATACACCCTACATTTGTTGTTATGTTGTGTCTTATAAATTTTGGCGTTGATATGATTTGTTCTTATGGCGTTGTTTTGTGCTGCAATTATTAGTGATTCAGATTCTCTCTTGAGGTTTCCTTTTCTTAACCGTATCTAGGTCTTTTCATGTGCAATCTCCCCAATTTGACGCTTGAAGTATCCATATGATTGTTTTTCCCAATTTCTGTTTTCTTGTTTTTGTTGTTTTTCTGCTTGTCCATATGTTGCAACTGCTGTTATTGGCTGCTATAATTAACCTTTCCTTGCTATTTTTGTGTAATCTCCGAGTCTTGGATTATGGCATCTACGCAATGTTGGCGAAAAACCTCTTTCACCATCTTTTCTTCATAAATATAGCCTGTCTCTATCATCTCTCAAGTGTTAATACTTTGTGCATCGTCATTAATTTTCTTGTCTTTTAGTCAATCAGTCGAAGATCCTCTTTTGTCCATTTTAAGAATGGTCCAGAGTATCTTATAATGGGGACAGACCAGGTATTTATTCCCTTGATGAGATTTCTGCTGCAGAGCTTGGTTTCTGGAAGTTTTCTTTCTTTTTTTTTTTTTTTGGCTTTTTCTTTCATCTCTGTTTGCTTGATAGATACTATCCATATCATTGTTTTTCCTAATTTCTGTTTTCTTGTTTTTGTTGTTTTTCACAATTCCTCGTGAATTACATCCCCCCCCCCAGTCGTGCTTAGTCTTGTAATCTCTTTGTGCTAGTTTTCTGCATTCGCTTATTATACGATTAACTGTTTCGTCTTTTTCTCCACACATTCTACACTTGCTATTCCGTTGCGTCTTATTTATTTTCACTTTTATATATTTTGATCTTATGGCATTTCTAAAATTCCTAAGTATTTGTAGTTCTCTTTTTCTCCAAGTGTTTTTTTATTTTCCTGATTTGGTTCTTCTATTCCGTCTATGGTTTCTCTTTCCCCCTCTCTCTCTCTCTCTCTCTCTCTCTCTCTCTCTCTCTCTCTCTCTCTCTCTCTCTCTCTCTCTCTCTCTGTATTTTTCGATGCCGACTTGCATCTCTATATATTGGTTGTATATTCTTATGGTTTATACGAGAGTTTCCAATTCTTGTTGTTTGTTTTTGCAAACATCTTGATATCATCCATGTACATAAGGTGGTTTATTTTTTCTTGTGATCTAGTGATATTTTAGTCCCCTGTACATTTTCTAAATATACAGTTGAGTGGCATCATTGCTATTACAAATAGTAGTGATGATAGTGAGTGACCTTGGAAAATGCCCTTTTGGATTTTGACTTCTGCTAGGGATTGCAAATTAACTGCTGTTAATTGTACTTTCCAATTTTCCATAATCTTTTGATGAAATATACGACATTTTCGGATATTTTATACATTTGTAATCATTTATTATTATTACTAGCAAAATAATAATTGTCTTATCACCTTTTTCATCTTTTAAACACACACATACAGAGAGAGAGAGAGAGAGAGAGAGAGAGAGAGAGAGAGAGAGAGAGTCACGCACACATACCTATATATATATATATATATATATATATATATATATATATAAGGTAGCGTACACATGGAATTAACGACGTTTGGTTACTGAAAGTTTATCGCCTACGCGAACTTCAAACCCGAAAGGTTCTGAAGATCGCATAGGCGAGAAACTGTCAGTAACCAAGCGCCGTCGACTCCATATTCACGCTACCTTAACTTATATATAGATGCTCTATCAATTATATTGAACACTGTTTACTTATAAATACACTGCGTTTCAAATTATTTACGAGGTGATATTTTTTCATTTTGTCTAAAAACTATCCGCCGGAATTTAACGAAACTTTCACAGTATAATGGGAATGGATATATGCGTTGGCTGTATAAAAAATCTATAAAAATGCATTGGGAATGATTTTTACTATAAAAATGCATTGGAAATGATTTTACTATAAAAATGCATTGGGAATGATTTTTACTATGAAAATGCATTGGAAAGGATTTTTACTATAAAAATACATTGGGAATGATTTTTACTATAAAAATGCATTGGAAATGATTTTTACTATGAAAATGCATTGGAAAGAATGTTTACTATAAAAATGCATTGGAAATGATTTTTACTATAAAAATGCATTGGAAATGATTTTTACTATGAAAATGCATTGGAAATGATTTTTACTATGAAAATGCATTGGGAATGATTTTTACTATAAAAATGCATTGGAAATGATTTTTACTATAAAAATGGATTGGACAATAATTTTTACTATAAAAATGCATTGGACAATAATTTTTACTATAAAAATGCATTGGAAATGATTTGTACTATAAAAATGCATTTGCAATGATTTTTACTATAAAAATGCATTTGAAATGAATGTGACCATTTGCAATATTAACATGATATAGAAATGTTTCTGTCTATAACCGAGTGTTATTATAATCATGCAATTAAGGGTTGCAAATGTGACTTGACCCTTCTGAGAAAGATATATAACATCTTAACTTTTTAAAGGTAAATATGTTGCATACCTCTTTCTTTACTTACTTCTTACTTCTATTCTTCTTCAGTTCTTCTGACATCTTAAGTTCTTCTAGGTCTCTTCTAACGTCTGGACTTCTCTTGGGGACTTCGTGTCTGGTCTTTCATTGGGGATTTCTCTTTATCAGAAGCCCTGTGTCATTGGTAGTTTTTAGATAATAACACAAGACTTCGATTTACTTAGATCACATTTTATTTCGAAATCCCCACAAGACTACCTGCGCAGATCGAGTCGGAGCGTGTATAACACGACTCACCACCATCGTGGTTTCTCGCCGACTGACTAAAATCTATTTCTAATCTAAACCGGAAGAGGGTCTTCTCCACCGATTCTCACGGTATCCACCGGAAGGTTAGGACTGAGGTCAAGCCTTGTCATTCAAACTTCAAGGCCGTGGGCTGCAACTTATGACAGCCATTTTGATTTCTACACTACTGTAAATAATTATTAGGAATCTAATAATTATGTAACAAATATACATTAGAAATATCCAAAATAATTGGAGGATATCACCAAACTGTTAAAATATTTGTTATAGTTCCTACGAAGGTAGGTAAGAGGGCTGATAAGGGTCACGCTGTTGTATACCCTTCATTATTTCTTTACTTCTAGTCGTCTTCTCTTCTGGCCGGCTTTGGTTCTATCTTCTATCATCTTGGTCTGGAATCTTCTAAGGTCTGGACTTTCTTGGGGACTTCGGGTCTGGTTTCTGTTAGGGATTTCTCCTTATCAGAAGCCCTGTGTCATTGTTAGTTTTTAGTAAACACAAGACTTCGATTTTCTTTTAATGTTACTTTATTCGGTAAATCCCTAACCCAGACATAACATAGCGCGCGTATGCAGAGTTACAGTTTAGACAGAGCATCATGGCCGACTGCTCTGTCAGACGTCCACTGCAAAACTAAACTAAAGCTCCTTACTATTCTTAAACCGGAACAGGTTCTTCTATGCCTTCCGGTTCCCACGATTTATCCCCGGAAGGCAAGGTGAGAGTGAGGTCAAACGCCGTCACTCACTTTCAGGGCCATCAACTGCACTGATCGCCACCATATCTCTATACTACCTTACATAAGTATGAAAAGGGTCATCCCCTCAGAATTACAGGGGATTGACAATAATCTTATGCCACCGCATAGATTATGTAACAACGCGAAGTTTGTTTGCCGACGTTCTTTGTCAAGAGTGAAACTTGAAGCTCTAAATAAACTTGGCCTGACCAGTAGAGCACTTTTCAGGAGCATTGAGGAAGCAACAGTGTTCTTGAGTACTACCGACAAATGTAGAAGCAAGGATGACTTGTGACAGTGAATAGTAAACGTATCACGTGAAAATACATCAGGGCAAATTCAAAAAATTGACATGTTCGATGAACCAAGGCCTTTTCAAGTCATTTTTTTTTAAATCTGTGAATGAAGCAATTAAAGTTTTGTATTCTTTTTTACAGTTTTTTTATAACGCCTCACTAATAATTTGACACACTAATAATTTAAGCAAATTAGTTAAAATACCGTAACTTCTGCACCCTAGGTTATAACTTTAAAACTTTTACCGCGTAAGTGTAT
>CM042140.1:30108526-30113526 GCA_023376005.1 Doryteuthis pealeii
GAACCGAGGTTCCACAAAAGGTGAGTAGTAGTTGAATAAAAAAAAGTTATTGACTGAGACACAGAGCTTAAAACAATGGATTAGATATATCAAGGTACCACTGGAGTCTACTTCAAGAATTCAGAATCCCTGAGTTTAATATGCTTTTTTTTCTTTGGCATTCGATTCATATTTAATAAACCAATTCTTTAATTATATTTCCGATTGTT
This sequence comes from Doryteuthis pealeii, assembly GCA_023376005.1. Taxonomy (NCBI): domain Eukaryota; kingdom Metazoa; phylum Mollusca; class Cephalopoda; order Myopsida; family Loliginidae; genus Doryteuthis; species Doryteuthis pealeii. The sequence continues at coordinate 30,108,736 of CM042140.1, forward strand.
TTTAAATGTTCTTATATTTATTTGTTTGTATATTGAATTTTGCTTTCTTTTTTTTTTCTTCAGCTTCCTGTAAAAATGTGAGGTGTGGTCCAAACAAGACTTGCCGTATGCGTGGAGACCAACCTCGTTGTATTTGTTCCCCTGACTGTACGCCTCCAGTTCGCTTTCGAAGATACAGAGGCAAAATATGCGGTTCAGACGGTCAGGAATACCGCAATTACTGCAGTTTGTTAAAGCACAATTGCCGTCACAGAAAATCTGTCAGCATCGCCTATTTTGGATCTTGTAAAAGTATGACATTTGACCTTTTATACTTCAATTTTCTTACCCCCCCCCCTCTCTCTCTCTCTCTCTCTCTCTCTCTCTCTCTCTCTCTCTCTCTCTCTCTTTTTTTTTTTTTCACTTATTCGATCAATTGCACATTCACACGATGTGATGTAACTTACTATTTTATGAAAATTATATTATAATTACTAGTACAAAATTTTTAAAAAACACCCCCCGGGCGATGTAAAAATAGATTTTTGAAACATATTGCCTGAGGGGAGGGAGTAAAAAATTCAATGTCAGCGAGTTTGTACCCTAAGTAAGTAAAATCATCAAATTCATTAAAGGATTAAAAAATAAAACAATTTGAAATGTAAACTTTAAATATGTATTAAAATAAAACAAACTATATATAGATATATAATACCAGTCATGTATTTATTAAAACTTGTTTTAAGAAACAGTGAGGACTGTCTAATGTTGCATATTCAAATTTTGAGTGTATTTATTCTATGCTATGACGATTTTGGGTAATGTGACATAAGCAGGGACGTCATTTTTGTTACAGACAAAAACCGGAAGCGAATCTCCATTATTAATAGATTTACAAATATTAATTATCACTAAGCTTTATCTATATATTAATACGCTAGTACCTACCTATGTTTTTTTTCTGTGAATCAATAAAAAAACAATTTATTTTAAAGCAAGCTTGAGGTGACAAAGTGTAGTTATGGGGAGATTTTTTAAAAAATGAATTAATATATATTTAAATACACGTGCACATGCGCGCACATGCGTGCACGCACGTAGGTGTTCAACGTTGCTTTCTACACGTTGATCAATACAGGTGGCCGTCTCTCTCTCTCTCTCTCTCTCTCTCTCTCTCTCTCTCTCTCTCTCTCTCTCTCTCTCTCTCTCTCTCTCTCTCTCCATATACGGTACATTTATCAGTCGTTCGTCAGGTTAATTCGACGTTGCTTTCTACACATTGATCAATACAGGTGGCCGTCTTATTCTCTCTCTCTCTCTCTCTCTCTCTCTCTCTCTCTCTCTCTCTCTCTCTCTCTCTCTCTCTCTCTCTCTTCCATATACGGTACATTTATCAGTCGTTCGTCAGGTTAATTAATCTTATGATTTCACGCTGTGCAACAGACGTCGGCTGACACCACGAAGAGACAATTCTAACGCTATATCATATAAATTTACGTTTTAAAAATGTTCTCACTTATCTTGCGAATAAATTTCTACGTGAGTTTTTGGTGCAAATGAAAAGGCGGGCTGGCGTCATGGTTACTATCTCAGGAAACAAAATCGACGAGCGAAGTTCAACATTCGGATGAATTATGTTCACTTTACACAAAAGCTCTTAGGAAACAAAAAATATAAACCGACTTCTCTCTACGCCTTTTTGTTGACAAAAAAGTTTCGTCACTAGTATTTTGAAGTCAACGAGAGTGGGAAAATAACATGGCGTTCTATATTGAAGACTTTTTCATCGAGCAGGTAAATTCGAAACACGGGGGCCGACAATTTACTTCTGGTTTGAGATTTCACTAGTTCGCTTCTGTAGTCGACTTACGAAATTTAAAGAAAGCTTTGTGTTACGTAGTGCCTTTTCTGTGACGGCACTAAATATCTATATGTTATATACTTCTCTCTTACGTCTTACTCTATCTATTCTTCTGTTCGGGTCTGGTTTCTGTTGGGGATCGTTCCTTATCAGAAGCCTTGTGTCATTGATAGCTTTTAGTAATAAACACAAGACTTCGATTTACTTTTGATGTTACTTTATTCCAGATCCCCAGACCAGACAATCACGCAGTGAGACTCACATCTTGCTAGCTTCGCTTCTAAGTTCTAACTCTTACTGACTAAGTTGCTTACCCCTTAAACCGGAAGGGGGCTTTCTATCGGGGTTCCGTTTCTCACGTTCTCCCCAGAACGCAAGGTGAGATCGAGGTCAAGCGCTGTCACTCACCCTCAAGGCCATCAGCTGCACTAATATGATTTCTACACTATTGTCATAATCATTAGGTATCTAATGATTATGTAACATTTGCTTTTAAACTTGGAATAACTTTTACCCTTATTCAATTGAATTAAGCATAAGATCTAATTATTTTATATCATTCGGACGTAAGCATATTATTTTTCATTTATTGTAAAAAAAAAATGTTTGGTACGAAATTCACTACTCACAAATGATTGGTATCAAGTCCCGAGTAAATAAATACAATTCTGCATGAAATCCAGAAAGAGTATAGTTCAAAATAGGCAAATCTAATTATAATGGAGATTGTGTGTTTGTGTGTCTGTAACCGAAACTAAATCATTACTCAAGTCACAATTTCCTTAGTTATTGACATCACATTCACTATCAATTTATTTTTATTTAAACCTCAATTATTGATAAAATTGTTATATCTTATTAATACTCTTAAATTAATCTACATACTAACAACAAGTAAGTATATTTATATATTCAACAAAATAGCGGTTTACAGTGGGAACGAGAAGGCTAATTTGCATATTGATATTAAGAAATTCATTTTAATAAATATATGCTTAGTATTATTGATTTCTAATTGTTTAGTTTTATCTTAACGAATCTGAGGAAAAATCTCGGGGATGAATCTTAAAAGAAATCCATAAACAAGACGAAATTGTAATTTTATTAAATACTTCATAATCTAACTAAATAGATAAATTAGGAAAAATGAAAGACGGGAGTGACGGAAAATGATGGAAGAGTTAGATTTAAAGCTGTTCTATTTTTCGATTATACCCCCTCAGTTTATAATTTTCTAGATAGTTTCTAATTTGATACAATATTTTATTACATCAAAACCTAAATACTTGCACCCGAAGAGTGCATATATTAGCTAGTCCAAATAATGAATCCAACATCAACAAGATGTCTTTTTTCATGCAGGGGGCGTCGAATTAAATGGCTTATATCAGTTCCGTTTTTGAAGCGCGTGGTGTAATGGTTAAAATCATGGGAAATGGACTTGTCACCCCGAGTTCAAATCCTGGACGTGCTAATTGCATTTCACTTAGCGCTAATACTCTTGGGAAAGGTATGAATCCTACTCTCCCTCCAGCTATGGGTAAATAGTAGGGCAGACTGGGTTCTTTAAGCTTGGTTAGGTAACCAGTCTGGGAGAAGGAAAACTCTGAATTCAAACCCGTTAAACTCCGCTTAAGAAATTGACCTTGTGTCGCATCCTGCTCGTGCGGAGGGGTTGGTAAATATATATATTAGTTCCTTTTTTCCCAGAATGCCGTGTCGATGGCAATTCATTTAAGACAGGAAGTTATTTATGGCTTATACCAAGATAATAATTGGCGCTAATACCCTTGGGAAAGGTATGAATCCAATTCTCCCCCCAGCTATGGATAAATAGCTGGGCAGACTGGACTCTTTAACCATGGCTAGGTAACCAGTCTAGGAGAAGGAAAATTCTGAATTCAAACCTGTTAAACTCCGCTTAAGAAATTGACCTTGTGTCGCATCCTGCTCGTGCGGAGGGGTTGGTATATATATATATACCAAGATAATAATCTAACATGCCTAACTTTGTATTTCTAAGTTAATCTGCAAAAAACAGATGTGATAGCGGATATGTCTCTTGCCTACCTAACTCCATTTCGAAAGATCGAGTCAAGTATGTTCACTTGCTAATTCTTTGTTAATCTGTTTACTTTACTGTGACCAAAATTAGCGGGAAACAAAGAAACAAACAATAAAAGAGATCACACAAGTCATTATAATAAACATTTATAGCAATGTTTAGTAATCCAGACTCGCAGACAGTTACTGTGTTTAATGAGTTCAATTCACATTGGTTACCCGAAATCATATGATTTTTCTCGGAATAAAATAAGTAAAAGTAATCTAGATGCATCAAGTAATCGAACACAAATTATAATATAAAAAAAACAAATATATTCAAAATCAGTATATATATATATATATATATCATCATGTCGCGCAAGTAGCACGGATATCCATGACAATCTCACGCCAACACTCCCTATCATTTTTTGCCCCCGGGAGATCCTCTGCGCAGCATCCAGCATCCTCACATAGTTGGTCAATATAGGTCCTGGCTGGGCGGCCCACACTAGCACGCCCATGTGTTGGCTTCCACAGGAGTATGTCGCTTATGAGCTCATATATATATATATATATATATATATATGTATATATATAGTGACTGCCACTTCTTTACAGAAGTAGACCATCTCGTCAATCCAATAAAAAGGTGCCCGTGGGAACGCACGTGATTCACCCTTGCAATCCCTCCTGCATATGCGACAAGCAAAAGTAGTGTTTTTATTGTTGACATTAACCGCGGGTTTCTCAAATCGATAAACTTTGTCACAGAATTGATACGAATTATCTGTAGGTTGCTGCAGAAGTATCTGTGTAAAATTAGCCTGTGATTGTTTACTGTAATAAAATTTCATATGACTAGCAAGTCTGGCTTTGGACAAACAGAATCTACTGCAAACATG
>CM042140.1:30118526-30153526 GCA_023376005.1 Doryteuthis pealeii
AGAGTCGTAGGAAATGGACTCGTCAACGCGAGTTCAATTCCTGGACGAAGCTGTTGGCATTTCACATGGCGCTAATACCCTTGGGAAAGGTATGAATCCAATTCTCCCTCCAGCTATGGGTTAATAGCAGGGTAGACTGGACTCTTTAACCATGGCTAGATAACCAGTCTAGGAGAAGGAAAACTCTGAATTCAAACCTGTTAAACTCCACTTAAGAAATTGATCTTGTGTCGCATCCTACTCGTGCGGAGGGGTTGGTATATACATACACGCACAGACGTACAAACACATAGACACAAACATAAGCACACACAATCATAAACACATACGCGTACACATACATGCATACACTCACACCCCCAAGAAGATACACATTTACACATGGGCACATACACATACACCTACATACACATGACACAGACAGATTATTTTTGTGTCTATCTATCTATCTATCTATCTATCTATCTATCTTTTGTGGAATTGCAGAGTTTAATACTACGATGGTCTTAATAATTAAAAAAAAAAAAAAAAAAAAAAAAAAACCAGCAGAAACACCTAAACTTACAAAAATGCACTAGACAAAAAACTGTTGAATATGAAGTTAAAGATTGTACCAATTGTGATTGGTGCCCTTCGAAATCTCCCTTATGTGTATGTATATATATGTGGGTATGTGTATGTAAGTGGGTGTATACAGGTGTATGTGTGTGTGCATGCATATGTATATTTATATATATATGTGTGTGTACATATGTATGTATATGTATGTGGGTATGTGTGTGGATGTATATATATATTTGAGGCGCTCGTCGTTTATGGTTATCGTCACAGGAAATGTACAAATCTTTTCTGGACAACTTGTTTTACAATTTATTTTCGTTTTGTTTATTCATTTATTTATGCATCTTTTTGTTGTGTGTTTTACAGATTCCTGCCAGAATGTAAAATGTTACGGATTGGGAAAGCGATGTTTGGAAGATCGTACAACTCTACCTCATTGTGTCTATTGTAATCAAAGATGTGACGTGTCAGTCAGCGACAGGAATTCTCGGGTCTTGTGTGATGAATATGGTAATACACATCAAAGCTTTTGTCACCTGATTGCTGCAGCCTGTCGACTCGGACAAAGCATTCGATTAGCCTACTATGGCAGATGTAGAGGTAAGACTCAATTGAATTCATATCAAATAAACTTAAGATGAGATGAATCAAATCGATTATTTTTGCGTGATAATTAGCAACGGTACATCAAGAAAGTAAAGTTAAAACAGAAACCATAAGGGGTTACTGGTTGTAGAAATTAAATCCATTAGTGTTCATGCCATGGATGTTTCGATAACATATCTTCACTGGAACTATCAACCTAATCAGGTTGATATAAACTTTTAAAACACTTTCGTAGGTGTTGTGAGGTGTGGTTTCGTATTCTTTGTTGTAGTAATAGTAGTAATTCTCCGAGCGTATCTTAGCTCTATGTGTTAGCTTCTCGTAGCTAATCTCTCCCATGTCCTCTAGACTGTCTCTATATATCTCCCGCTGTAATGCACATATGTAAATGAGATAACACGCCATTGGCTACCTCACTACAGTAAGATTTAGAGAATTTTATCAGGAAAAATACTTACTCTGACACTGAGTTTCATCGGACGTCTTCGTAGTTTCCTTGGATATGTATACAGCCGACCTACAAAGAATACTGGACACAAAGAGTATTTTCCCAACCTTTTCACCACGGGCTGGATGTGACACAAGGTCATTTTAAAGCAGAGTAAAGCTGGTTTGAACTTTCAGTTTTCCTTCTCCTAGACTGTTTGCTTAACCAAGTTTAGATAGAACAGTCTGCTTTACTATTTACCCATAGCTGGAGAGAGAACAGATGTAAAACTTAAACAACCTCGACCACCACTTGAACTTGGGTCACCGATTCCATTTCCTATGACGATAAACGTTAAGTTAATTGCACCTCACAAAATAGCGGTGTTACATAATTATTAGATACCTAATATTTATGTACAATAGTGTAGAAATCAAAATGACGGTTATAAGTTCAGCCGGCGGCCTTGAGGGATGAGTGACAAGGCTTGACCTCAGTCCTGATCCTTCCTTCCGGTGGATACCGTGAGAATCGGTAGAGGAGACCCTCTTCCGGTTTGAGATTTGAAATAGATTTTAGGCAGATCTGCCAAGACCACGACTGTGGTAAGTCGTGTTATGCACGCGGCCGACTCGATCTGCGCATGTAGTCTGGTGGGGATTTCGGAATAAAATATGATCTAAAGCAAATCGGAGTCTTGGGTTATTATATAAAAACTACCAATGACACAGGGCTTCTGATAAAGAGAAATCCCCAATGGAAGTCCAGACGCAAGAAGAGACCTAGAAGAACTTAACATATCAAAGACACTAGAAGAAGAATAGAAGAAGAACCTAAGATGTCAGAAGAACAGAAGAAGAATAGAAGTAAAGAAGTAAAGTAGAAGGGTATAGAATAGCGGCAAATAACCGTACTATATTCAGTTTAGACACGCTGCTCACAAAGGATAGCGGCAAATAACCATACTACATTCAGTTTGGACACGCTGCTCACAAAGGATAGCGGCAAATAACCGTACTACATTCAGTTTGCACACGCTGCTCACAAAGGATAGCGGAAAATAACCGTACTACATTCAATTTGGACACGCTGCTCACAAAGGATAGCGGCAAATAACCGTACTACATTCAGTTTGCACACGCTGCTCACAAAGGATAGCGGCAAATAACCGTACTACATTCAGTTTGGACACGCTGCTCACAAAGGATAGCGGAAAATAACCGTACTACATTCAGTTTGGACACGCTGCTCACAAAGGATAGCGGCAAATAACCGTACTATATTCAGTTTAGACACGCTGCTCACAAAGGATATCGGCAAATAACCGTACTACATTCAGTTTGGACACGCTGCTCACAAAGGATAGCGGCAAATAACCGTATACATTCAGTTTGGACACGCTGCTCACAAAGGATAGCGCAAATAACCGTACTACATTCAGTTTGCACACGCTGCTCACAAAGGAAAGCGGCAAATAACCGTACTACATTCAGTTTGCACACGCTGCTCACAAAGGATAGCGGCAAATAACCGTACTACATTCAGTTTGCACACGCTGCTCACAAAGGATAGCGGAAAATAACCGTACTACATTCAGTTTGCGCACGCTGCTCACAAAGGATAGCGGCAAATAACCGTACTACATTCAGTTTGCACACGCTGCTCACAAAGGATAGCGGCAAATAACCGTACTACATTCAGTTTGCACACGCTGCCCAAATTCTCCGAATTTTTGAGTCGAAGTTTTTATGTTTAACTTTTTCTATCATTTATCAAGTAAGATAAATAATGAAAATGAAATATCGCCTGGCGTTTACTATTTAACCGCAGGTGATTTGAAATCTCCACAGAAATCACAGAATCGAGTCAAATGCAAACCACAACTACTTTCATTATTTATTATTCCTACTTTCAATCGTTTGTCACTAAAATCACAGCAGGTTCTTTAGAAATTATTCATGTAATAGATCATAGAAAGTTAAGTTAAAGAAAGTACATTCGAAGGTGGGAGGTGGGGGGAGACTGAAAAGCTCATGGGCTGAAAAGTCCATATATATATTTGCCAACCCCTCCGCACGAGCAGGATGTGACACAAGGTCAATTTCTTAAGCGGAGTTCAACAGGTTTGAATTCAGAGTTTTCCTTCTCCTAGACCGATTGCCTAATCAAGGTTAAAGAGCCTAGTCTGTCCTACTATTTATCCATAGCTGGAGGGAGAGTAGGATGCATACCTTTCCCAAGGGTATTAGCTTTAAGTGAAATGCAATTACCACATCCAGTATTTGAACTTCAGTATTTGAAATCATCATCATCAGAGCTTGTTTTTAATCCGGACTTATCGAGAGAGAAGCTGAAAATAATTTGAATTCAAAACGAAAACATTGATGTTCCAAAAAGCGAACAAGTCATGCGATCGTTTCGTCATTAGCACGATTTTTGTACGCTTTTTGGAACATCAATATTTTCGTTTTGAATTCAAATTATTTTCAGCTTCTCTCTCGATAAGTCCGGATTAAAAACAAGCTCTGATGATGATTTTTATAAATCGAAATATTGTTCAATATTAGCTATGAATATGATATAAAATATTTTCATTTTAACAGCATTGTGTGTTTTCATATCCTTTTATCTATACTATATATATATATATATATATATATATATATATATATATATATTATATATTCTTTGGTGGGGTACCAATTCCTTTGGTATTAGGATTATTCTAAACTGGCCCTTTCCTCCAACTGTTGTGTGTTGCAAGGTTCCGGTCTAATTTGAGAGCTCAATGTTTATTTTTTATAAACAGAGCAAAGCAATTTGTAAAAAGACCGGGTATTCAGCGATTATGGTCCATTTCCACCCGTGGGTATCTGAGACCCTACGAGTTTCTTCAGATCACTTTCTTTATTCAAACTTGTAAGAAGAACCTACCAAGGAAAGAACCGACAAAACATCAAAGAACTACCACCCTAAAATAGTGCAGAGGAAGTGAAGCCCGATACCATCACTGGGAGAATGGAAAAATCTATAAATATAAGCTGAATTTAATTGTTTACCAGTTTGAATAAAGAAAGTGATCTGAAGAAACTCGAAGGGTCTCAGATACCTACGGGTGGAAATGGACCATAATCGCTGAATACCCGGTCTTTAAGCCTTTTTCTTTACACACACACACACACACACACACACACAATATATATATATATATATATATATATATATATATATATATATATAGAGAGAGAGAGAGAGAGAGAGATAATGCTCTATTTATTAGTAAATAGTACTCAATATCATTGATAGAGTAATTATATATAAGTTACAGTACCGTGGCCATAAAGTCAACGGGGCTTGGTAATAGACAATTTCTCTTCTATGCGATTTTCAAACCAAGATTGAGCAATCAGACTTGAAAATCGCATAGGTGAGGAACTGTCAGTAACCAAGGGCCGTTGACTTCATATACACGCTACCGTATATATATATATATATATATATATATATATATATATATATATATAATATATATATATATAATCCAAAAGTCCAGAGAAGAAATCTTCCTTACGACATAGGTCTTTTTTTTTAAACAACTTGTCGCAGTTTGAGAGCTCAATGTGTGCTCTTATTGTTAGAGTCACAGAGCAAATTTATATTTAAATAAATAACAAAAGACTTAGAGATCTTGCATTACAGACTATTTCAGGGAGCTTAGACAGAATGTCTAATTCTCCCGACTCATCAGATGCGAATGATGAATTCTTTATTACTTTTAAGGCATTTGAAAACAGATTTTTTTCCTTCCTGTAATAGTCTATAATGCAAGATCTCTAAGTCTTTTGTTATTTATTTAAATATATATATATATGTATATATATCTTATTATAATGGAGATTGTGTGCTTTTCCGTCTGTAACTGAAACTATATTCCTACTCAAGTCACAATTCTCTTAGTTATTGACATCACATTCTCCATGATTTTATTTTTATCTAAGCCTCAATTATTAATAAAATTGCCTTACATTATTAATACTGTTAACTATGTCTACACACTAACAACATGCAATTATATTTATATATACAACAAAATAGCGCTTTACAATGTGAACGGGAAGGTTAATTTGCATATTAATATTAAAAAATCGAATTTAATAAATATGTGCTTAGTATTATTGATTTCTAACTGTTTGGTTTTATTTTAATGAATATAAGCAAAAATCTCTTCAATGAATCTTAAATGAAATCCATTAACAAGATAAAATAACTGTCATTTTATTCTTCACTTCCTCTTTTAACTAAATACTTAAATTCGAAAAAATAACAATGAAAGACGAGAGTGATGGAAGAGTAAGTTTCAGTTGTTCCATTTTTATTATTACTCCCTCTGTTTCAAATCTTTTATTAACTCCCTCTGTTTCAAATCTTTTTATCTGTATTCTTATTTAGTTTCATTAGCCTTTCTAATTTAATACAATATTTTATTACATTAAAACTTAAATACTTGCACCCGGAGGGTGCATATATTTGCTAGTATATATATATATATATATATATATATATATGAAGAAAGAAAGAAAGAAAGAAAAGAAAGGGGAGAAGGAGAGAGATGTACGTATACGAAGAACATGATATATGCATTTAAAATAGTGCGTATATGAATGCATTTGGATGCTTCTGTCTTATTTTGTAATCATTTTTTTTTATACTAAGCCTCACTTAACTTGCACTTAGATTTTAACTTCTGATTGTTCAATCATAAAGGTGCATATCATTTGCTAAGTAAATCCTATAAGTGCAATTGGCACTTTTGTTGTTCTTAATTTGATGACCTCTGACACGGAAAACGCAAAAATAGGTGTGTCTGCTGCTCGGTTCTGTAACTAATGATGGCATCAAGTTGGCATTGGCAAAAATGTATTTTACTTCTTCTAAACGATGGAGGCAGACTAATCTATCTCCAAACCGCTTCCTGTTTCTATTTCATGCTGTTATATTTTGAAAGGTTATGGTCGAATCTATTTATTCGTGTTTTATTATCAACGCAACGTTGCAAAGTGTACATTAGAAACTTTGCAGTTTTGTATAGCTTTTTAGACACATGATAGAAATATATCTTATTATAATGGAGATAGTGAAAAGGAAGTGAAGCCCGATACCATCACTGGGAGAATGGAAAAATCTATAAATATAAGCTGAATTTAATTGTTTACCAGTTTGAATAAAGAAAGTGATCTGAAGAAACTCGAAGGGTCTCAGATACCTACGGGTGGAAATGGACCATAATCGCTGAATACCCGGTCTGTAACCGAAACTATATTACTATACAAGTCACAATTCCTTTAGTTATTTACATCATATTCTCCATGATTTTATTTTTATTTAAACCTCAATTATTAATAAAATTGTTTTACATTATTAATACTGTTGACCATATCTACATGATATTTTCCACGTACCCCACTTGTACGGGTCAGGCACAAAGGCCCTATTTATGTGGGACCACCCACAAGCCGAGACTCATGGGTGGCGGGTGAAAAATTGCGTCGATCCCGTCGGCATTCCCCTCAAGGGGCGCCTCAGGCGCTGGCAATAAACCCAGCCCTGCCCCTTTAAATCAAGGGGCAGGTGTTGCCTGGGGGGATGGCCCCTGGATCGACGCCGTTAATTATAGCAATGGTCCAGAGGCCGAAGCCACTGTTGACCATATCTACATACTAATAACATGTAATTGTATTTATATATACAACAAAATAGAGGTTTACAGTATGAATGGGAAGGCTAATTTGCATATTGATCTTAAAAAATTGATTTTGATAAATATATGATTAGTATTATTGATTTCTAATTGTTTGGTTTTATCTTATTGAATATGAGCAAAAATCTCTTCAATAAATCTTAAAAGAAATCCCTTAACAATAAGAAATAACTATAATATTATTCTTTACTTCCTATTTTAACTAAAAAGTTTAATTAGGAACATTTACCAATGAAAGACGGGAGTAACGAAAAATGATGGAAAAGTTAGTTTCAAAGTTGTTCTATTTTTCAATCATACCCCCTCTGTTCAAAATCTTTTTATCTACATTCTTATTCAGTTTCATTAGCCTTTCTAATTTAATATGATATTTTATTATAAAATTTAACTAAAATACTTGCACCCGAGGGTGCATATATTTGCTAGTATATATTAATATACTTCAGAATATTTATATATATATATATATATATATATGTGTGTGTGTGTGTGTGTGTGTGTGTGTGTGTGTGTGAAAATGGAAAATGGAAATTGGAAATGAATCCGACATTATGAGGAAGAATGAATAAAGAAAAGAAAGAACAGAATGGATAATAAAAGATGAATTTAATCAATATCACTTACACATGTGTTTCGGTCAGTTCATCTGTGTGAAAATATTCTGCACACAGAGAAGATTCGACCTTCATCAGAGTGAAATTTTATTTTGAATGAAAAAATTCGTTAAGGAAAAACAGAGAATTTTTTTTTAATTACATTTGGAACGTTGAAATAGACCGTTAGAATTTGGATATTTGATTTTTCTAAGGGTTATGGTAGAAACAATTTTGTATTGCAAAAATAAAGTGTTATTATTTATCCCTAACATGTTGAAAATTCCCGGAACCTAGTGTATGTTATTGTTTTGCAAAAAACGGTGAAATCATTAAAAAGGTATTCGTTTATAAAAAGAACCTAACTTTGATAATAGATAATTTTTTTTTAATGTTATTTTTTCTAAAAATTCTCCGTTTTTCCCCAACGAGTTTTTTCATTCAAAATAAAATTTCACTCTGATGAAGGTCGAATCTTCTCTGTGTGCGGAATATTTTCACACAAAATGAACTGATCGAAAACACATGTGTAAGTGATATTGATTAAATTCATCTTTTTATTATTCCATTCTGTTCTTTCTTTTCTTTATTCATTCTTCCTCATTATATATATATATATATATATATATATATATATATATATATATATATATATATATATATGTATATATATATATATATATACATAAAATGGACTTCCGTCGATTTTCGACGTATGAGGGTTCATACACACAATGAACATCCACACAGGGATTTGTTTATAGTGGTGAAGGCTTGTGTTGGACCATCCACACTTTTTGGCACAGTCGATAGGAAAGAATTGGTGCATCAAGGGTTGCCACAAACCCAATCAACGACCGACCTCAGGAATTTTGAATTCAGAGTTATCCCTCTCCTAGACTGGTTACCTACCCAAGGCTGAAGGGCCTAGTCTGCCCTACTATTTAACCCATAGCTGGAGGGAGAATATATGGATTCATACCTTTCCCAAGGGTATTAGCGCTATGTGAAATGCCAACAGCTTCGTCTAGGAATTGAACTCAAATCGACGAGTCCATTTTCCACGACTCTAACCACTAGACCACGCGCCTCCATATATATATATATATCACAACACACGTTCATATCAGCAAACAAAAATGCACACACATTGACATAGATACAAGTCACACAAGTACTTATACAGATGCATATACGCACACATCTATGTATTCTAAAGGAACACTTACAAAGTGCTATATAGAATTCCCGGGAGTTTTAACCAAGCACTCGATCCGAATGTAGTACGGACTTTTGCCACTACTCTTGGTGAGAAGTGCTTTAACCTCAAATTTCCACCATCGTCGAGGTAGTATTTCTAAAGAGACGAAAAACATAAAGGTGCTCCCAGGTGAAATATAAATCAAGGTTGAGATTTTTCTTTTTATTGGGAGAAAGCCATATTTTCTTTTAAATGGTCTCAGGGTGAATGGTGAGTGTTGGGTGTTTCCTGGTAAGAGAACATGATTTTAAGATTACGTTACTTAGATATACTAACTGCTATTGGGGAGTGGTTCCAGAGATATGCACTTGTGTGCATTATGACTTAATTACATTCAGTTCCTTTAGCCAATATAAATTTCTAAGTAACACATGCACGCATATATCACACAGACACAAGTACACATGCAAATTCAAAACCGTTGTTTGCTAGATTTTCTCGTTACTCATTTTCACTGAATTCAATCCTTATTCTATGCTCACCAATAATAAGTTTGTTTCGTTTGGTTACTTTGTTTAATGACATTATCGACATTGGTGGCTTATTTAAAATCAAAGCCATCGTTGTAGAAGAACAGTAGTAGTAGTATTTAACCCATAGCTAAAGGGAGTTCATATATTTTTCAAAGGGGTTCTTTTCTCGTTAGCTTACCCTCACCCTCACTCTCCTTATAAACTGAAATTCAATTGGCTGAATTGTATTGAGGCTTTCAAAATCCTTTTTATCTTTTCTCCAAATCTTATTTCATGTACACATCTAAAGACTATACTACTACTACTAGTAGTAGTAGTAGTAGTATAAATCTATATTTGCGTGTATATTTACCACGTACCCCACATGTACGGGTTAGGCACAAGGCCCTATTAATGGGAGACCACCCACAAACCGAAGCTCATAGTGTGGCAGGTGCAAAAAATGCGTTGATCCCGTCGGCACTCCCCCTCAAGGGGGCATTTTCAGGCACCGAGCAATAAATCCAGCCATTTCCCTTTAAATCGAGGGGTGGGTGTTGCCTGGGGAGATGGCCCCCTGGGATCACCGATATTAATGGGGGACCAGCGGCCGAAGCTCACTGGACCCTGGGTGTGTCAAAAGTACTTTCATTGTATAGTTATGTTCTCTGATAATGATTTCATATAAAATGGCCAACTGTTATAACCTTTTTAAGGGTCAATAAATAAATACTCAACACGGAGATAAAAGTAAAGAACAGATGTATTCAACATACATCAATGTACAAAATGAGGAGGGTTCCTTGTTACAGCGTACACGAAGACATGTATCTGCTACTTCCCACTTGAGTAGCTTTGCTCTGCTAAATTTACCCTTTGGGTAAGTCCATTGTTCTGGTCATAGGTGAGTCACCTACATCACAAACAAATAATGAAAATAATGGCAATAAATTCTTAGATGTGTATCTACGAATTTGTTGTCATTACACCCCATGAGTTTTTCACATCACTTTTAACTTTATCTGAGTGATAACAAGTCCTCAGTTCTCCAGGACTCTTCTAAGTATTAGTATTATTATTTACTTAAACGCCACCTTCAATGGTCATTCAGCTCAATGTTGAGACACTTTCTATTTTATGAAGTTTATGTTGTTATAATTTTCGGTTATACTTGCAAATCGGTCGGAAAATTAGGGTGACCAGAAAAAACAGAACCCACATTTTTTAATAAAACTGTTAATTTTAACTGGGGGGGGTAGGAGTTAGGGTTGGGGTTGGGGTTTAGGGTTAGTTTAATGGGAAAATGAATAAATAATTTGGGTTCTGTTTTTTCTGGGTCACCCTGTAATATGTCTTAATTTTCACACTAGTTTTAACTGGTGGTTTTTTTACCCAGATGTCTAAATGGTATCAAATCTCTTCAGATCTTCAGAACTCTTTCTAAGTATTCTAGCTGATCTTAAAAATGCACCAACTAGAATTGTATTCTCCATGCTCCACAGTTTTTTTTCGCGCTCTCTGGCAAGAAAGACCCAAGTATTTGTTTATCTTATCACTTTCTTTTATGTTCACTCTAAATGATGACATTTTAATAAATAGAAAAACTAATAAATTAAGTTAATTAAATTCTTCGTGTAAATGAATACAAGGTCTTGTCTTCTGGCCGGGATTTTTAGGTTCGTTTGTATCCCAAAGCCCCTGAGAATTGTATACGTCTCATTCTATAGGACAGAGTCTGGTTTGTGCATATAACTTTTTTTTCTGCATGGTCAAATTCTATTTCTTGCATAATTCTCAGTGGATCACCTTTCCCACCCAATCATGCTTGGACTTGTATTCCTTTTGCACCAGTTTGCTGCATTCACATATTACATTAATAATTTTAACATTGTGTTAGCATTATTGGGGATTATGTTGTATGATATTGATTTGTTTCATGTCTATATTCAATGGTATAATTTTATTTCCCTCAAAAAAGAGAGAATATTTTGTACCAGTTTGCTGCATTCACATATTACATTAATAATTTTAACATTGTGTTAGCATTATTGGGGATTATGTTGTATGGTATTGATTTGTTTCATGTCTATATTCAATGGTATAATTTTATTTCCCTCAAAAAAGAGAGAATATCCTCCATGTTGACATTTTCAATATATATTAAATAACAAATTGCACTTATCTGTTTGGGTAAAGAGTTTCTTTGACAGCTTCGTTATAGTTGTCATTTGGTTAAATCGAACTTAACGGACCTAAATTCCACCATCGTATGTCACCCCGTCGAAAGAAAAAAAGACTAAAAATCAGGGAATTAACCCGAATTTAATAAAATTTTCAGTGTTGATATATTAATGAATAAAAGATATAATCCACCAGTTATTTTATTTCAAAACTTTTACATTCTTTCAGCTCAGTTAATTTTGAAACACATGAACTACATTACAGCTATTCTTTGCGCATAATGCTTTGAGATTATCATTACTATTCGTCTGTATCAAATATCAAATGATCAATATATATATATATATATATATATATATATATATAGGCAGCATTTGTTTTTTTATTTAGATACTATTAAACATCTGAATATTTTCTTTTCGATCCGCTTGAGTTGACGAGCCAATCATTTAATATTGGGGTTAATGAATACACCGTAATTTTCCCCAAAACTCTCGGCATTACAAAGGGCCTTCTTCAGGGGTTAGATGTATTTATATAGAGGTAATAAGAAATCTTTTATCACAGAATACCTTCCATATACCAACAAATGCCATGAAGATGATCTAATTCATAGATCGAAACACTGCAGCGTCGGCCAATAAACTCACCACTTAACCCATTTAAACCTGGGTTTTTTTTCATTTTTCTTAATATACTACATACCGTCGGATTCAATTCCTTTCTTCACACATCCCTTTTTACTCATCACCTCTAGTTTTTTAGATATGCATACTGTATATTTGTACACATACTGTACATAAAGGCGTATATGCATTCAGGGGTAATTTTTAATAGTGTGTGACTTATGTCTTCTTTTTTAGTTATTATGCAATAAATGTAAGAGATAGCATTACATTATATATATAGCTATATATCAAGACGGATTTTGGCAGTTAAGCGTAGCCAACACGTCTCAATCAACAGCCAGTAGTGCACTGGCCAGTAGTGCACTCAGCAGATCATCTAAGAAAACACATTTCTAACTGTCTGCGGTACTATGAATTTTGTACATTGTGTCATCCAAGTATATTTATTCCGTCAATGTTCTTTATCTATCCTGTTTTATGCTGAATTCAGATTTGAAATCCTTTTTTACTCATCACCTCGAGTTTTTTAGATATGCATACTATACATTTTGTACACATACTGTACATAAAGGCGTATATGCATTCAGGGCTAATTTCTAATAGTGTGTGACTTATGTCTTCTTTTTTAGTTATTATGCAATAAATGTAAGTGATAGCATTACATTATATATATAGCTATATATCAAGACGGATTTTGGCAGTTAAGCGTGGCCAACACGTCTCAATAAACAGCCAGTAGTGCACTGGCAGTCAGCGCAGGAGGCTGTCGTCCCTCGCAGCACAGGAGGAAGGTGTCCCTCGACAATTGTGTTACACAATTATATATTTGTATTACAATTTCCAACGACGCACATTTTATTGCCTTACATAGGATTTAATTTTACTTTGTTGGATGCTCTTGCGTGACATCCCGGAGGCAAAATTCAGCAGATCATCTAAAAAAACACACTTCTAACTGTCTGCGGTACTATGAATTGTGTCATCCAAGTATATTTATTCCGTCAATGTTCTTTATCTATCCTGTTTTATCTGTAATAAGCTGCTGCAACTGTTGAAATAAGCACGTATATACTCTGTATATACTAAAATGAGACTATTTAAAAGAAGACAGAAAAAGAGGTGATAGAGCAAAACTGTTCATAAATTTGAATTCAGCACACCCAAATTAGTAAAAAAAAAAAAAAAAAAAAACACTTATTCACATTCTTGCCTCAGATAAAAAAATATTTTTTGAAAACCAGTGTAATCATCGCTACATGTAGCATGTCGCTACAGAAAATTAGCGTCTGCAGTACTATGAATTGTGTACATTGTGTCATCCAAGTATATTTATTCCGTCAATGTTCTTTATCTATCCTGTTTTATCTGTAATAAGCTGCTGCAACTGTTGAAATAAGCACGTATATACTCTGTATATACTAAAATGAGACTATTTAAAAGACAGAAAACTAGAGGTGATAGAGCAAAACTGTTTATAAATTTGAATTCAGCACACCCAAATTAGTAAAAAAAAAAAAAAAACAACATCTATATCACATTCTTGCCTCAGATAAAAAATATTTTTTTGAAAACCAGTGTAATCATCGCTACATGTAGCATGTCGCTACAGAAAATTAGCGCAAACATTTGCTTCATGTTTTCTTTGTTTCTTTACAGATAATGCTACATGTAATAACACAGTTTGTCCTGTTGGTAAGACATGCCTTACAAATCCCAGAGATGGCAGTCCTGTGTGTTACGCTTGTAATCGATTGTGTGATCATGCACCTAGTATCAGAGTTTGCGGTACTGACAATCGATCCTACCAAAACTATTGTCACCTAAGTGCCCAAGCCTGCAGTCAGGGTATTTTCATCAAAGCCAAACATGCAGGAAATTGTCAATGTAAGTAATATTCTTTGAGTGTTTAAAAAGCATTGTATACTCTTTTTTATATTCCAATACTCTCATCAATCTAGAATTGTTTATAGGTTCAACGTAGTGACATCTTGGTGGAGATTTAATAACGTGGAAGTATCTATCGACTGAAATTACAAATTGGACAAAGAAAGAAAGAAAAAAAAGAAAAAAAAAGAAAGAAAGAAAGAAAATGAAGTTATGCAAAGTGAGAAATATAAAGTGAGAGAGAGAGAGAGGGGGGATGTTAAATAGTGTAGTATATTTAGTTTTTACCTGTTTAGTTCAGTCCGTAAAACATCCACCTCGAAACCACAAGGTTCCGTGTTCGATACCGGCCCTTGCCAACTCAGTACATTTATTAGCACAGCTTGGGTCTGTGCGTTAAAGTGGTGAGCTGATGGTATATGTGACACACCAGACACAAAAACAATCTCCATGGTCTAGTGCTAGTAAAAAGGTCTTATTTCTGGGAAGGTCTTATTTCTGCATGTGTGAGTCCCTGTGGCGTAATAAGTAACGTGCTGGACTGCGATTTCGTATTAAGCCAATTCAAATTCCAGTCGTGCTATTACGTTCACTTTCGGGCTAATACCCTTAAAAGGTATGAACCTCCTCAGTCTCCAGCTATGTGTTAAATAAACCACTATTGTTCTTCTACAAGGATGATTTTGGCATTGAATAACCACGAAGGTTGATATTCCAATAAACAAAGAAACCTGAAGTGAAATGAAAGAAGAAAGACTGGACAATGGGATGGGAAATTAATCCAATTATCATCTTATTATAATGGAGATTGTGGGTTTGTCTGTCTGTAACCGAAATTATATCACTACACAAGTCACAATTCCCTTTGTTATTTACACACATTCTCCATGATTTTATTTTTTATTTAAACCTCAATTATTAGTAAAATTGTTTTACATCATTAAGACTGTTAACAATATCTACACACTAATAACATGCAATTGTATTTATATATTCAACGAAATAGCGATTTACAGTGTTAATGGGAAGGCTAATTTGCATATTGATCTTTAAAAATTTGATTTTAATAAATATATGCTTAGTATTATTGATTTCTAATAGTTTGGTTTTATCTTAATAAATATGTGCAAAAATCTCGGGGATAAATCTTAACAGAAATCTATTAACATAAAGAAATAACTGTAATTTTATTCTTTACTTCCTATTTTAACTAAATAGTTAAATTAGGAAAATTTACCAATGAAAGACGGGAGTAAGGGAAAATGATGGAAGAGTTAGTTTCAAAGTTGTTCTATTTTTCAATCATACCCCCTCTGTTGCAGATCTTTTTATTTGCATTCTTAGTCAGTTTCATTAGCCTTTCTAATTTGATATGATATTTTATTATATCAAAACTTAAATACTTGCACCCGGAGGGTGCATATATTTGCTAGTGTATATAATTTCATTAAAATTTGGCTTCAGAGTTGTTTGTTTTTATCAACAATTTTATTATTTTTCTTTTTACAGCAAGGACAGAGAGTCGCCAAGGAGTGACATGGCAGCCCCACGGTCACAGATCAGGAGAAGACTCCGTCGGAGGTTCGGATGAGACAAAGCGTGGAATTCTGTGAGGAGTACAGAATTTAAAAAAAAAAAACATTAACAAATAATGATTAAAAAAGATTTTTAAAAAACGTCAAGAAACTTTAATTAAACTGCGTGAAAAGAAGTGAATATAATCAACAACACCGACAGGAACTTCAAATTGATTTATTCAAATTGATTTTCTAACGGATAGAGTCGATTGTTTTTTGAAAAGAAACTAAAAAGAAGTAAAGAAAAGTAACTTTCAAAACGTTTGGGGGGGGGGTCTTGACACAGAATAATGCAGTCATTTTTATTGAGTTATCTGACCTTGGATCAAAGAAATAAGGAAAAGAAAAAAATAGAATATTATAGGAAAAGATATAGGGAAAAAAAAAAAGAATGGTGGTAAAAGAAGAAAAAAAAATAATTAAAAAAAGAAAAAAAAAGAAAGATGAAAAGCATCAGAACGAAAAAAAGACAAAAGAAAAAAAAATTTCAAATAGTGAAAAGTTACTAAAAAAAAAATTATTTTAAAATGTTGCAAAATATGGTGAGTGACTTTAGAGATGAAATAAAAAAAATAACATCTGTCACCAATTGAATGCAGCGATTCTTTTGGTGAGTTCAGTAAAATGTCTAAACCACTGCAGCAGATAAATATTCAGCTTTGGTCGGACGGAACAATCAAGATTCATCATTTTTTTTTTTTTTTTTTCAAATCCCGCACGATTTTTTTCAATTTCTTTTTTGTTATCTCCTGATAGAACAAACATCATTTTTATCGTCCAATTATTTATTGTATATAGACTTTCGTTTTCAATCTTGCATCAGTCTTTATATCTGTTATTTGTACATTTTCATGCGATTCAAACAAACAATACTTCGATTTGCTATTAAAAAATAAATTTAAAAAACAAAACAAGATATGTTGGTTTTATGATTTTTTTTTTCCTAATGACTTTTTTTTTATCTGATTATTAAAAACTCATCAATTTCTGATCACAGCATTTTCAGGATAAAGAAAAGGAAAATTCTTCAAGAATTGGTAAAGTTTGTTTTGATTTTTTTTCAATTCTCTTCTAACATCAGATATATTTTCCGATTATGAAAATGCAAATATCTCATGATGGTTTGGTTTCTTTGTTTTAATGGCATATCAATCTTCATGGGTTATTAAATGCCAAAGCCACCCTTGTAGAATAATTGTAGTGGTACTATTTAACTGTAATGGTTGTCTTCCTAGAAATTGGACTCTGCGACCCGAGTTCAAATCCTAGATGAAACTCTTTGCATATTGCATAGTGCTAATACACTAATAATAAAAACAAAACAAGATATATTGGTTTTATGATTTTTTTCCTAATGACTTTTTTCTTCTTCTGATTATTAAAAACTCATCAATTTCTGATCACAGCATTTTCAGGATAAAGAGAAGGAAAATTCTTCAAGAATTGGTCAAGTTTTTTTGTTTTTTTGTTTTATTTTTATTTATTTATTTATTTATTTTCAATTCTCTTAACAACATCAGATATATTTTCCGATTATGAAAATGCAAATATCTCATGATGGTTTGGTTTCTTTGTTTTAATGGCATATCAACCTTCATGGGTTATTAAATGCCAAAGCCACCCTTGTAGAACAACTGTAGTGGTATTATTTAACACGTGCTGTAATGATTGTTTTCATAGGAAATGGACTCTGCGATCCGAGTTCGAATCCTAGATGAGACTCTTTGCATTTTGCATAGTGCTAATACCGATGGGAAAGGTACATAGTAAGGCAGATTGGGTTCTTTAACGTTGGTTAGGCAAACCGTGTAGGAAAAAGAAAACAAGCCTGTTAAACTCCCTTAAGAAATTGACCATGTGTCCCATCCTACTCGTGCTGTTACATAGTCATCAATTAGGAGGAACATTATGCTGAATAGTCATATACTCATTTTGTATAAGTGGTTTTCTATTTAAATGATATCTTCTTCAAATGGATCTGATTTGGGTCCTCAAACGTCTATCTGGGTATGTTATATCTTATATTCTGCTATTTCTGTATCTTTGATCTGGGATGCTGAATTGCTGAATTTGTTACATAATCTATGCGGTTGCATAAGATTATTGTCAATCCCCTGTATTTCTAAAGGGATGGCCCTTTTTATATCACGGGCGGGACTTTCAATGGAAACTTTACAGAAAGCCCGCGAAATACGTGAAGTCACGTGGGACCTGGTTGGGTCTTCAGTTTCAGTTTAGACGCCAGGCAGAGAAGATGTCCTGCCTTAACTGTAACTCACTGCATACGCGCGCTATGTTAGTCAGATGTTTAGTTACATGAAATGTTTAGTTAAGTAAATAAAAGCTTAAGAAAATAACACGGTTTTGTGATTAATGAATGTATTGGTAACAAGACTGATATAGAAGAAGAAATGAGTTAAGTGCGACCGACCACCAAGATGAAGTCCAGACGATAGAAGAGACGCAAGAAGAAGAATAGAAGTAAGTAAGAAAAGGGTATACAACAGCTTTTATTTTAGTCTTGAATCACTTGGGATTTTCATCTCGGGTCTTTTTTTCTTTGTGTTCGTTGATAATTTTTAATAACAAACACAAGACTTGGTGTTTTTCTTTGAGCTCTTTATCAAATCAACCCAAATAAATGGCATCGGAGAACAGACCGTCATCTTGCGTCTGTCTTCTCCAAACACCCGGCCCAGACTCCTCATACACTTCACCAAATCTCCAAATCTTACTTTCTTTCTCTATTCGCACTCGTGGTTCTGGCTTGTTCTGCCTAATCAGAAGCCAATGTCAGTGAAATTAATCCCCCCGGTCTCACTGAAAGGATCTTCGTGATAATTCTGACATTTTTTTAATAAAATTTCAGCTTGTTCCATCATATTTAGTATAACAAAGTGTTCAATAGCAAGGCATGCTAGAGTTGAGTATATTTTTAGCAATTTTAGGAGGAACATACACACATATATATATATATATATAGGAATTAAACATTTTTTGAAAAAACAAATGATGTTGTTAGTTCGCTGACAGAATCTGTTTCAACCTTTTGATAAAGCAGTCTTCTTCGAGAGCGAAATATTTGTGATGGAGAGACGGAATAAGTAAACCGTTAAAAAAACAGGAGGGGTACCATGGATTTGTCAACATTACTAATCCTTTGAAAATTTTCCATCTTTTTTCAATTGTGCTGTAGACTTTTAACTTACTTTCTGGTAGCTGGAATCATGAACATTTTTGATACTTTTTTATATATTTTTATATATTTTTACAACAAACTTTTTTGAATTTTCTTGTGGATTATAATGCATCTGATTTTTAAAAATAAAATTTATTTTATTTTTAACACAGAATATGCATTTTTAAATTAAAATAAATTCCGGCTCCGAACATGAGCGTTCGTTTGTACCCCTCCTGTTTTTTTAACGGTTTACTTATTCCGTCTCTCCATCATAAATATTTCGCTCTTGAAGAAGACCGCTTTATCAAAAGGTTGAAACAGATTCTGTCAGCGAACTAACAACATCATTTGTTTGGGTTTTTTTCAAAAAATGCTTAATTCATACTGTCGGATTCACTTCCATTCACTTTCTCACACACACACACACACACACATATATATATATATATATATATATATATATATATATAGAAATGTGAGGAGGTTAATCCGACAGTATGTGGAGAAAAGTAGACAAACACGGGATGTTATGGAAACTTGATGTTTATTGTCGACGGTGCAACGTTTCGGTCTCTTATTAGACCATCTTCAGGACTTAGATATCTTACTCCAATGATGGAAATTCTCAAAATGCTGAAAATGGAAGGTCGTCAGTAGGGGGAGGTGTAGTTGGGGGTGGTTAGTGGATTCTTTTTCTCTCTGGAATGGGGAGTGCCGAAATCTAACACCTGTGGTACAACCATCCACCATTTCGGCACTCCCCATTCCAGAGAGAAAAAGAATCCACTAACCACCCCCAACTACACCTCCCCCTACTGACGACCTTCCATTTTCAGCATTTTGAGAATTTCCATCATTGGAGTAAGAACTATATCCAAGTCCTGAAGATGGTCTAATAAGAGACCGAAACGTTGCACCGTCGACAATAAACATCAAGTTTCCATAACATCCCATGTTTGTCTACTTTTCTCCATATATATATATATATGTGTGTGTGTGTGTGTGTGTGTGTGTGTGTGTGTGTGTGTGTGTGTGATTTGAACACAAGTTGGTATTATAATTATATGTCTGTTAGTCTGCAGCCATCGTTAGTATGAATAGAAGATATTACAGAAGCCACCTCTTCTACTCCTTATATAACTGTTTTTGGTCAGAAAAATGTTGTAGACAGGAGAGGATATCCTTGTATAGAATGGACTATTCTGAATATGAACATTGATGGTGTTGGTCTCAGCTAACCCCGTTTTTTTCCAGCTAGACAAGCAAGTAATATACTACTGTTAACAACTCATTCTTTTACGTCATGTTAAAATAAACTCTTTTCATTTGTAAGTTACGATTCCAGTTATTATTTTGATAGCCCCCCGCCCCCAGAAACATTACATCAAAAACCTCCTTCTGTGTCAAATAATTACGCATTTGTTAACTCTACATCGAATTTTTTAGCAGTCTATAAACAGTTTTAGCAGTCAAACAGTTTTTAATTGCTAATATAGATGTTTGGTTGGTTGTATGGCATGTAAAGCCTTGGATTATGTAGTGCCGAAGTCAGTCTATTTTTTTCTTTTTGTAAGCAATTGTAAAGTTACAGTTAACTAATGATAATCCTTTGTAAACAATTCTTAATATAAATAAATTGCACACATTTTTATGGTGTCAAGTATACTAATACGTTTTACACAAAAGTGCTAGATAATACCAATAATTTTCAAAAATATCTATTTAATTCTTAATATAGAAATAATATCTAATTTACCCAATCAGGATGGAACACAATTTTAAGCGGGGTACAGCAGTTGCCGTCCAATGATAAAAAGCACAATCTGTCGGAGAAGGGGGAGAACAGATGGATTCATACCTTTCCCAAGAGTATTAACGCGAAGTGAAAAGCAGACAGCCTCGTTTTAGATTTAAACTCGAGTCGTCGATTTCATTTCCAAGGACAGTAACCATTATGCCAGCACGCCTCTTAAAATTTATTTAAATTTACAATATTTAATACTTAATGTGCGCGTACGTTATTTTGCAATATTTCAGTGTTTCTCCCCAAAACACCCGTTTTGTCATTGACATCCGAGGAATAGATTAATAAATAAATATAAGCAAATTATACATTAACAAACTAACGACCTTCCCTGTTGGCGGGGTTTAGAATACTGTGACTATATCCCCTGCAGAGGGATGTCCTGAGTATGACACTAAACTGCATCTGATGGTAAGGCTCCAGTTATGAAGATCGAGTATCCCTTTGTTGCCATTACTCATATATTCACTCAAACTGGAATGGTAGTACCTATCAGGATATCCCATATAGGGATCTGTTTAATTTTTTTCGTATTCGAATGACCGTGTGTAAAAAAAGACCCCTTTATATAACAACTACAGAAAAAATGTAAATGTCAACGTACAATGAATGTGATTCCCTAACCTCTATTCATGAAATAAACCAAGATAGATTGACATGCCGTTAAAACCAATCAATCAGTCAATGGAGGTGCGTGGTGTAATGGTTAAAGTCGTAGGAAATGAACTCGTCAACCCGAGTTCAAATCCTGGACGAAGCTACAGTTCACATAGCGCTAATAGCCTTGGGAAAGGTACGAATCCAATTGTTGGATATTGTACAAACGGAAATAGGAATTTCCGGTTAGATTAAACAAAGCAAAGAAAAGACGACAAAAATGACAAAGGGGTTAAGATGCCGGAAATAGATTTGATCGTTGATAAAACGCGAACAAAGGAGGCGCGTAGGCGTTTTGAGATATACAAAAGGCAGTAGTGAACAGTCAGAGGAGAGACAGCCGACGAGAACGTGCGTGACCGGCGCGGTCGCGCACCATCGCTGCCAGCGGGCAGTGAGGTTCGTCCCCCCCCCCTCTGTGCCTCAGATCCCAGCAGTGGTAGTAGTTATTGTTAACCCTCGGTCATTTCATTGTCAATGCTCGCCGCCCACCACGTACAGCCGAGAAGAAGAATTAAAGTCAAACCTCCTCTATACTCATGTGTTGTGATTTCATTAAGCGACCACTACATATATCGTCTAAGGGTTAGAGACGACACCCGCAGTATACCAGCAACGTATACGATTCAGAGTAGCGAAGAAGGCGCTACGCAACACAACTACTCTCCCTCTAGTTATGGGTAAAATAGTAGAGCAGACTGGGCTCTTTAACCTTGATTAGGCAACCAGTCTAGGAGAAGGAACATTCTGAATTCAAACCTGTTAAATCCGCTTTGGGTGGTCACTACTAGAATATGCTCCGTCCTAATTAGTGACCTATAATAAATAAATAAATAAATAAATGGTAAGTCTTATTAGTATTTGTCCAACTGGACACATGGCCTAGTGGATAAAGGAGTTAGGTTAAGACAGTTCTAAGTGACAGTTATCTCTAGACTGCAGGTTCAATCCTGGTCAAGGGCAGCAGTAACATAGAATAATAATTAACACAGCTTAACACCTGTACCCCAGCTATGGTTAGCGGAATGAGAACAGGAAACCCGCGTGGACTGAATAAAGGGTTAGGTTCATAGTTCCATGATGGCTCCCGATTACGACAAGAAGGTTCCCGAGTTCAAAAAGAAGGTTCCCGAGTCCGACAAGAAATACCTGAAGAAGGCCGGAGGGTATATCGGCCGAAACGTTGTACAGATAACAATGAAGATGAGGACAATAGTCGGAATAATGCAGATAATACTTATTAGTATTAATTACTTGAAACCATAGAAGTGTGTGCAAGCAAATGACTATTGTGCAAAAACTTCTGAAGGAAAAATAGCACAAAAAGTGTAAATATAACTCTACAATGAACGCAATTCCCTAACCCCTGTATATATAAAATAACCCTAGATGATTTGTCAAGCCGTTAAAATCAATCAAACTAATGGTGTTTTTATAGCACTTTTCCTTTTGTTTTATTTGGTACAACCTTTGATAAGATTGTAGTGAGATAGCCAATGGCATGTTATCTCATTTACATATGTGCATTATAGCAGGAGATATATAGAGACAGTCTAGAGGACATGGAGAGATTAGCTACGAGAGGCTAACACATAGAGCTAAGATACGCTCGGATAATTACTACTATTACTACAACAAGGAATACGAAACCACACATCACAACACAAATTTTAAGTAAACCGATGTCATTTCCTGTATCACACAAAATATGAGGGAAATATTTTTGTCTCGATTTATCAAATGGTGTATGACAACCCAACAATTATAGCCAATATTTGTATGGTCTCAGTATGCAAAGTACGTCGTTCAAATATCAACTGCCTTATAAATGTCCTATTACTTACCTTTAATTGGGGTTAAAAGTGCACTAATGAATGTTCGGTTATTTCCTATAACTCCAACATAAACAAAGGAGAATCACTCTTGATTGATAAGTTATTTATTTATTTTTCCATTAAACTAACCCTAAACCCTAACCCTAAACCCTAAACCCTAACCCCGTATTCTTTTTTCCTAGTAGATCAATACATAAATAAATAATTTATCAGTCAAGAGTGGTTCCCCTTTGTTTATGTTTGACTTATAGGAAATAACCCAAGCATCTATTGCAGAGAAATAGAAAAAAAGTAGCTGTACAATGATGTAGAAATAAATAAAACTGGATTTCCCATTAAACCAACCCTAACCCGTCTTCTTTTTCCTAGTAGATCAATAAATAAATACATAATTCATCAGTCAAGAGTGGTTCCCCTTTGTTTATGTTGGAGTTATAGGAAATAACCGAATTTTCTATGGACATCAGTGCGAAGTAAATGCAAACTATCCCTGATAGAGTTTGAACCCAGTTCTCCGATTTCATAAGAATAATTAACTCTTTGCCTACCACATTTTCCCCATGGCTGTACCAAATTTTATTGGGATGTTTTTCAAGTATGATCGGATATTTCAAAGTTCACTATCTGTTTACCTCAGATCCCATCCTATTAAAATAAAGCCTTATCCTTATTGTAATCAGAGTCCTTGTGCTCAATCATAATGAAGTAACCATCAGTTTGTATAGTGGCTTACAGTAGGATCGCAGTGGAGAGGGGCGCTTTGTAACAATTGGTCTAACTAGATCAACTCAAGTTATTGGTGTGGTAATCAAAAGAAAGTTTTTATCGTTGAGTTGACAGTTCCATTTGAAGAAAATCTGGATTAGGCCCATCAGCGGAAGTTGGAAAAATATGAAGACCTACGTGAACAATGTATTTCGAGGTCGGATGTCGGGGGTTTATTGCCAACTCAACCTCGGCATTTTTGTCTAAACTTGGACTTTCTCTACCAGACAAGAGGAAATACTTTAAAAAAGATTCAGGAGAAAGCTCTAATCAGCATATGGCAGTTCTATATTGTGACATCAAACCGACAAAGCTGAGAGATGCTTTGTTGGTTGCTACTGCAGTCATTGTATGAAGATTATTTTTAATACTAAAATTCCTGGCCAAAAATATGCATTCACCACTCTTAAAAACTTTTCTTTCATTATTTTTAATCCTTGAAAAATAACCTAAGTCAAAACCGATTTTATTTAATTGCTAAACTTTCTAGCTTCATGGAACATGTTTCAATTTGGGCATCCCCTAATGGTTAGCAAGCTAGTCTCGCAAATCTATTTCTCTAATAGTGAGTTCGATCCTCGACGGATACCTCATATTTGCGATCTTGTATCAGGTCCTACTCGTGGTAAACGGGTTGGGTAAACTGGTTGGGTAAAAAAGTAAATATAAATTAGTAAAAAAACATTTAGCAACAATTTGAATTTTAATAATAAAATGAATAATAATGTATGTATACAAATTATTATAATGTTTAGTATATGTTTATGATCCGCAGATATTTTTTTAACTTGATCAGATGGAAAGATTAAAATCATATTGGTAGCCCTGGTTACTGGTGCTAATTTAAAATAGACAACGTATTTATTTTGTTAAATAGTTGCAAAAAATTAAATTATAATTGAAATGGTCCACTTCCGATGATTATTTTCTGATTAAAAAAGGATTTGTTTATTGACATAATACACGGGCAACACCGGGTATTTCCGCTTGTAATAGATAAGACGCTAACTCTTTTTAAAATAGCTAAACATTCTAACTTCATAAAATATAATTTCAACATAAAGTGCAGGAACAAATTATGGAATCACTAACAAGATTAACTCCCTATTAAGGGAATCTAAAGTGGTGAGCCCAGGGGTAGTAGTTCATATTCTTGACATTCTGAAAAAAAGTATTAACTTTTTACCTACCGATCCCGAGAAAATTCACTTTCACGCATTGGTGAAAAGCATCACACAAAAAGGTATGTTGTGCCTGTCTTTAATGAAACTACAAATGTATCATTTATAATTTGCAGTTCTGTTTCCAAGGGTTTGGTATGCAAAAGATGCAGAGTATTATTTTTAGTTTGCATACCTGGTTAAGAAGGTGCGTTTCGCACCTGCGCACTCGTCAAGGTAAAGGATTGAAATATCTTCTTATTTTTCATTTTTCATTTTGCTTCATATTACAAGAAAATCGGACCATATTACCTTTAGGCACCCCTTTTTGATCTCGATTAAGAAAGGGCATGTTTTTCATTTACACCGTCAATATCCGGTTGGTTGTTAGGGGTTAGGGTTAGGGGTTAGGGTTAGGGGTTCGGGTTATGTGTTAGTTGTATAATTTTTTTTTAAATCTAAAATCGTCTTTTAAACAACCGGATATTGACGGTGTAAATGAAAAACATGTCCTTTCTTAATCGAGATCAAAAAGGGGTGCCTAAAGGTCATATGGTACAGAAAATCTTATAAAAAGCACAACACGTATCACTAACTTTATCTTAATAAAATATATTAATATGAAAAGTAACATTGACCTTTTAGTGGAGCTAAAATGAAAAATCACGCAGGTCATCTTAACATACGTTCGACATATATAAGTAAAAATGTCTGGTTTGTCTGGTATATATATATATATATATATATATATATATATACCGATATATATATATATATATATATATATATATATATATATATATAAATGCCGTTCCGCGCCAAAAGACATACAAATATTGGTATGAGCTAAAATTATGACACTGAATCGGATTTAATCATGCGTATATCTGTGACTAAAGGTAATATTAATTATTTTAAGATGTCTGTCACAAAAGCATTTCTCTGATGACAACAACCATCTGATTTATTTGTTTCCCCTATTTTTCCCGATAGCAAAGATAAAGTTGATCTCAATTCCGAATTGCCGGACATCGGACAGACATTTTTACATTTTAATTCCCACAAAACATTAATCCCTGAGTATGTATTTACCCAACCCCTCCCCCTCACCTGCAGTATATGACACAAGGTCAATATTTAAGCTGGGTACAGTTGCTTTGATTTTAGAGTTTTCCTTCTCTTAGAATGGTTGCCTAATCAAGGCTAAATAATTCAGACTGCCTTTCTGTTTTCCCAAAGCTTTAGGAGGGACAGGTGGATTCATGCCTTTCCAAGGTCATAGACGCAAGATAAAACACAAACAGCCTTGTCCAGAATTTGATCTCGGGTTGCAAATTCCATTTCCAAAGATGATAACCGTTACGGTAAGCGTCCCCCCCCCCCCCCAAATGCATATTTTACAACTATCGGAATATTCTAGCAAACGGAAATATTTGCATGGGTGTATATTAGGCATACCCAATTTTGTCATCTGCTAGGTTTTTAAAAACAAATTAAAATTAATTAAATCTATTATTTAAGGTCAAACTTTTGTCTAAAATGATAAGTAGTAACATAATCACCATCAATAAAAAAAGAAAAATATCATTACATATGCAGTTTATTTTTAATAGATTTAAAACGATTTGTTTGGGTCAATTTCGATGCGATTCGCTATTAACGCTCTATTTCAAGGATTTTAAAGCGCTTGTTTACAATTTGAATGTAACATTCGCGATTGAAAAAAAATTACCAAAATCAGGTAATTATCCGATTTTAATGAAATTTTCAGTATTGATTTATCAATTAATGAATTTTGTAATGCATCAGTTATTTTATTTCAAAACTTTAATTTAGTATTTTTGCTATGAAAAATTAATATATAAAATTCATTTAAAATGTGAAAATCCTGATGTTAAGTTTAAAATGTTATATTTTTAGATTCTAAAGATAAATATCTATTTAATGCAAACCTTATTTTATTACATCAAAGTATACTTTTTGAAGAAAAATTCGATTGGAAATGTACCCACCCCCCTTTTTAAGCAGAAAACATATCGATGTATAATTTTTTCTTTTATAAGATAATAGCCAATTAAATAATTATCGAAATGAGTTAAAAAGAAATCCCAAAAAAAGTAATTATTTATCATTTTTTTACATTTTATTTTTCTATTTTCGGTACTTATTTTCTCATAGAAAAGCCACCATAAAAAATGTTTTTTGTTTCTATTCATAACTTCGGTCGTTTATCTCTTTATTTATACTGTAATTAGAAAATTATAAGAACAACTCGAACAAAATGTTACACCCCCAACATAAGGGGGGTCAAAGTTAAGTGACCTGAAAAAAATGAGAAAGTTTTGAAATAAAATAAATAATGCATTATAAAGATCCTTCATTGATAAATAAAATTTCATTAAAATCATTAATTCCCTGATTTTTGGTAAATTATTTTCTGTAATCATTTTGTCAAAAACGCAGTTTAGCTTCATTTTGGATATATTTTCTACAAGCAGAAATGTCAAAGATTATTCACAAATCAAGTCCAAATTTTTTTAAGGGTCCTCTTTCAAAGTAGCACCTCCCTATTGTACATAAAGGTCAGAGTAATTTCCTAATGTCTGAAGCAACCTAAAAAATATCAAATAAATGAGGTAATGTGTCTCCCTAAAACTATGTACGCGTGAGATCATTAACAATTTTTTTAAAAGTCTTTTTTGCCTTATCAGATGATTGGGTAGGTAAATATATTACATTGTTCAACAGAGAAATGCTTTTGTTGGTACCGTTCGATTAAATGCTTAGTGAATTAGGCGTGCTTAGTTTTTTTTTAAATCCCAACAAGGCATGAAACAGATTGTCGTAAGTGTTGTATATTGGAACATAGAATGTTCGGTATACAAGTACATTCTGCAGCATCATCCTTTCACACATTTTCCCGCATCAAATCATGTTTTAGTGGCACAGAAGATTTAGAAAAGAGCAAGAAATTTCGGTAATTTTCACCTTTAGTTGGCAAAATTCCTAGCATAAAATTGTTCGTGCGCATTATCTGAAATAAACTTAATTGTTATTAAGAACACATTTTGTGATATTTTTGTGTTAAAGCATGCAGTTGTATTGTTTTCAAAAAGTTTCTATGATTTGTTTATTTCGCACGGAGACTTTCAAAATGGCTACCGGCTTATTTCATAGTGAAAGTCAAGGTAGGTTACTCTAATTGCCTTATTTGCTAGGAATTTAGCCAACTAAAGGTGAAAATTATCTAGCCCCCTCCCGCATGAACAGAATGCGACGCAAAGTCATTTTTAAAGTTTTCATCTTCTAGATCGGTTTTCATACTAAGATTAAAGAGTTCAGTCTATAGCTGGGGAGAGTTGGATTCATATCTTTCGCAGGGTATGTAAAATGCAAACAGCTTCGTCCCCTCTGTTTATTATATTATACCATCTGACATGTTATTTTTAAGAACGAAATATTCGAAAGTTTTCTATCACTCCATTAGAAAAAATTCTGATTTTACCAAAACTAAGTGGGGTGGGTCAAAGTTAAGTAATCTGAAAAAAATCAAAAGGTTTTGAAATAAAATAACTGATGCATTATAGAATTCATTCATTGATAAATCAACACTGATAATGTCCTTAACATCGGATAATTTCCTGATGTTTGGTATGTCTTTTTCAATTAGAGGTAGTGATTTGATTTCTAAAATACGTCTATGATGTCAAAAATGTGGGTACCTAATAAAGACACAAACAGATTGAGAGACAGAGAGATAAACGCACGAACAGACTGAAAGATAGAGAGAGAGAGAGATAGATATAGATAGATAGATAGATAGATAGAGAGAGAGAGAGAGAGGGGGAGAGAGAGAGGGGGGAGAGAGAAATAATCTAAAAGAAAATCATATTTTTTTTTACATCTAATTTTCAGATTTTCGGTACTTATTTTTTACCAAAATCGCTCCTTTAATTTTTTTTCTATTCACACCTTCGGTCTTTTTGTCTTTTTATTTATACTATAATTAATTTCGATTATATATAAACCTATCTATATTTTGCGCCCCAAAACTAAGTGGGGGTGGGTCAAAGTTAAGTAATCTGAAAAAAATCAAAAATAAAATACGTCTATGATGTCAAAAATGTGGGTACCTAATAAAGACACAAACAGATTGAGAGACAGAGAGATAAACGCACGAACAGACTGATATATATATATATATATATATATATATATATATATATATATATAGAGAGAGAGAGAGAGAGAGAGAGAGAGAGGGGGAGAGAGAGAGACATAGATACAGAGAGAGAGAGAGAGAGAGATACAGAGAGAGAGAGAGAGAAAGAGAGAGAGAGAGTCATACAGAGAAGAGATTGAGAAAGAGAAAGACAGACCCAAACTGACTGAGAGAAAGAGAGAGTACCTAGTTCGTCGAGTTAAAATGATGAAATGTGTCAGTCTAATTTATTTCCATTTGGACCCAATTTTTACTTTATTTTTCCTTACAGTAAAGAGTTCAACAAATTAGTTGATTTTTGTTTGATTATTGAATTATATCACTTAATTAGTAAAAATCAAAAATCAAATACTGTGTATTTCTTAATTACAAGCATATTAAGGTGTGTGCGAGACTTCAAATCTGAATGACATCTCTTTTCAGAGTTATAAGTCGACACGTACATACCACGACATTCTTTTACACACACACAAACACACACACACACACACACACACATATAAATATATATATATATATATATATTATAGAGAGAGAGAGAGAGAGAGAGAGAGAGAGAGTAAACTACAGACATGTGTTTCGAGGTATCACCTCTCATCACTGCAGTTATATCATTTTAGCAGCTACCTCTGGCCGGGTTCGAGACCCGAACGAACTTACTCTCGCCAAACCTCTTACCCATACGGCCATAGTCAGCTGACAAGTATACCAGGCTATTTAATCGCTACATTTCTAAGCGGAAATGAATTCACCTAAAAGTCTCAAACTTTGTAAACAAAGTGAGTCTTAGCTGAACGCCGAATACGGTGAATTTTGCAATAAAATCCCTTCTAAATAAAGTGCTCAACCGAAATTGGGAGCGTTTAATAGAGTAAACTACAGACACGTGTTTCGAGGTATCACCTCTCATCAGTGCAGTTATACCATTTTAGCAGCTACCTCTGGCCGGGTTCGAGACCCGAACGAACTTACGCTCGCCAAACCTCTTACCCATACGGCACCTTGACTTATGAGTGCCGCAATTTATGAGTTTTAAGAGTTTTTCGAATTACGAGCTGTAACACGGTCTATTATTTGTTTTGTGTTGAGAGATAAAATTTGAGGTACGAGCGAGAAAAAATTATTAAGCCAAAGAAAAATATTATTGATAAAAGAATAAAGATTAAAACATATTACAGCACATAATTCATTATATACAATAGTGTTATTTTTCTTATTTAAAATAAAACGCAACAAGACATAGAGTGTGTTGGGGGCAGGAACAGATTAACATTATTTCATTTCAATGGGAACATTGATTTGATATGCAAAGAAATTGAGTTAGAAGCGGAACGAATAAAGCTCGTAATTCAAGGTACCACTATAATATATATATATATATATATATATATATATATATATATCTTATTATAATGGAGATTGTGTGTTTTTCTGTCTGTAACCGAAACTATATTCCTACTCAAGTCACAATTCTCTTAGTTATTTCTCCATGATTTTATTTTATTTTTATCTAAACCTCAATTATTAATAAAATTGTCTTACATTATTAATACTGTTAACTATGTCTACATACTAACAACATGCAATTATATTTTATATATACAACAAAATAGCGGTTTCCAGTGTGAACGGGAAGGCTAATTTGCATATTAATATTAAAAAATCGAATTTAATAAATATGTGCTTAGTATTATTGATTTCTAACTGTTTGGTTTTATTTTAATGAATATCAGCAAAAATCTCTTCAATGAATCTTAAATGAAATCCATTAACAAGAAAAAATAACTGTCATTTTATTCTTTACTTCCTCTTATAACTAAATACTTAAATTAGAAAAAATAACAATGAAAGACGAGAGTGATGGATGAGTAAGTTTCAGTTGTTCCATTTTTTATTATAGTCCCTCTGTTTCAAATCTTTTATTATACGCCCTCTGTTTCAAATCTTTTTATCTGTATTCTTATTTAGTTTCATTAGCCTTTCTAATTTAATACAATATTTTATTACATTCAAACTTAAATACTTGCACCCGGAGGGTGCATATATTTGCTAGTATATATATATATATATATATATATATATATATATATAGAGAGAGAGAGAGAGAGGTGGGGAGGAGAGGTTGAGTGAGATGTATATGCTTTGAGTAGACATATTTAAATGCGTATAAGAATACAGCTGTTTGCGTATACCTATATGAGCAAATAAAAATGTTCGTGTCAGTTTGTCTTAAATCTTTCAACAGGTTTTTAATATAGTTTTTCTTTTCTTTTCTTTTCTTTTTAATTTTTTTTTTTTTTCTTCTTTTTTAAAAATATTTTTGTCGGCAGCAAGTTTGTCGACTCAAGACCCTTAGAGATGCAGGTGTTTTCATATGCTAACATCTGCTCAGACACATTTTACACTCAACTGACCATGACCATATTCGATATTTCTCATTTCTTTTTTCTTTTCTTTTTCTTTTCTTTTTTCTTTTTTTATTTGAGCCCTAACTGTTCGAAAACGCTTACAAAATACAATCATGTTGTTGAGAACTATTCATTGGTCTTCCTGAAGTTTCCTTCTGCAATATAATTATATACTGTCTATGCAGGTGTTTCCAAACCTGAAGAAAATATGATATCCGAGGATAGCCAAGGGATAAAACAGGTGACCCCGGCAATCTGAGGGGGATAATTAAATTACCATTATTAGCTAGGAATAAACAAAGACATGGGATCCAACTTAGGATCTTATGTTTTTGTTTATAAACAAAAGTTTTCTTGGATAAATATTTCCGCCAAAATGAGATTCAATGGCGACTGAAAAAGGGATTAGTTTCTTTGATCTGGCTCACCAGATGTTTTAGGTGTGACGCGAAATTGAACACATGTTCGGGGGTTCGAGAATCTGGAAGAATTCTATAGAAGTTTATGGAATGTTCTAAACGGAAAAGTATTTAAGCACCTGCCATGAGAAGTCTGGAGTTAGTTGGGCTGAGTTAGTTGAGTCTGGGGCTAGTTGAGTCTGAGAGGGTCGAACCGAGGCGCTGGTATAGAACGGACGAACTAAGTTAATCTTAGCCGAAGACAGTAGGTTAATTAAGCCGACCTTAACGAAAGATACAATTTATCCTCTCTCCCGAAAAAAAGAAACTGCCGAGAGAATAAATTCGTTGAAAAGCAAAGAAGGTCCTGTTTAATACTTGTTGTCACTACGAAGGTTTTATGAATGAACAAAACAAAACAAATAGCAGTACCCCAAGCCAAGATGATAGCCAAACAGAAAGATAATCTGTTAAGTCAATTGACCGTGACGGTGACGCGTGCCCCCTGACGTCCGTGTCCGTTAACGTCCTCTCCTCTACAACCGTAACGAGATAGTTCTTGCCACTGCCCCCCAACAGAAAGAGGAAGGAAGGCCGCTGAGTACGAATTGCTAGAAAGTTGTGTTGGTAAACAAAACCAACCGTGTCGAGTTCCCTTGCTGAAAATAAGTATCGTCGCCACCGTCCACTTAGCACAGTGGCCAGTGCATATGCTGCAGGCCACGCTACACCTTCAGGGCTTTATGATATTCACTTTATTTGTGTTCTTCAAACGACGGACCCCCAACAGTCATGTCAGGTACAAATAGAAACACAGAAGGCTTTTTGTCTTTCATACAGCTCTCTTTTATCTGATGATTTCAATGAGATATTGTATATATATATATTATGGACTCTCCCGTCGATTTCCGACGCATGAGGGTTCATACACACAATGAACACCCACACAGTGATTTGTTTATAGTGGTGAAGGCTTGTGTTGGACCATCCACACTTTTTGGTACAGTCGATAGGAAAGAATTGGTGCATCAAGGGTTGCCACAAACCCAATCAACGACCGACCTCAGGAATTTTGAATTCAGAGTTATCCCTCTCCTAGACTGGTTACCTACCCAAGGCTGAAGGGCCCAGTCTTCCCAACTATTTAACCCATAGCTGGAGGGAATTTTGAATTCAGAGTTATCCCTCTCCTAGACTGGTTACCTACCCAAGGCTGAAGGGCCCAGTCTGCCCTACTATTTAACCCATAGCTGGAGGGAGAATATATGGATTCATACCTTTCCCAAGGGTATTAGCGCTATGTGAAATGCCAATAGCTTCGTCTAGGAATTGAACTCGAATCCATTTTCCACGACTCTAACCACTAGCCCACGCGCCTCCATATATATATATATATATATATATATATATATATATATATATATATATGTGTGTGTGTGTGTGTGTGTGTGTGTGTGGTGAATAGTTACTTATTATTATACTTATTATAGATTTATTGGGTTTTGTCTATTGAGTTTGTAGATTTCTGCCATAAAGGGAGGTAACCTATGTTGATGAAAATGTACACAGAAATCTACAATTTATGACAGAAATCAAAGAAATGTATATATGTAAAGGTGAGTTTATAATTAAAAACAAAAACAGAAAATGACGATACAAGAACAAAACGTTTTTATGATCGATTGATTGATTGATTGATTGATTGATTTTAACGCCATGCCAATCTGTTTAGGGTTATTTTAAGTCTTGAAGTTTGGAAATCACGTTCTTTGCACGTTCATATTTATATTTTGTGTGTGGTTGTTTCATAAGAGTTTTTATTTGCACTCGGTCCAATCGGATACGAATTATTTTCAAACAAATCTATTTGTCCAATTGATGGGACTCTAACTGGTATAACCAATCCCAGTCAGAGTGAGTCTGGAAGTAATGACAATAAAACGGTACTCCATACTCCCAAGAGCACTAGAACTGGAGTGTGTATCTTTTCCTTTAATGAATATTACTCTGTCTCGTGAAATTAGACTTCATAATGCACATGCATAGTAACATCACAGACAGATAGATAGATAGATAGGAACAGAATGAGATAGATAGATAGATAGATAGATAGGAACAGAATGAGATAGATAGATAGATAGATAGATAGGAACAAATGAGATAGATAGATAGATAGATAGATAGGAACAGAATGAGATAGATAGACAGATAGATAGATAGATAGATAGATAGATAGATAGAACAGAAAGATAGATAGATAGATAGATAGATAGATAGATACAAAATGAGATAGATAGATATAGATAGATAGATAGATAGATACAGAATAGATAGATAGACAGATGAGATAGATAGATAGATAGATAGATAGAACAAAATATATATAGATATATATATATATATATATATAGATATATATATATATATATATATATATAGAGAGAGAGAGAGAGAGAGAGAGAGAGAGATGCTCGCTTTCCTTTAAACATAATAGAAATCCTAACCTGGAATTGAACTTGTAATAATAGAAATAGGATTATAATTGTAGATAGATGAATATGTGTGGAATATCTTCCCTTACTTCGCGCGAAAGTCAAACTCTTTTTTTCCTGCACTCTCCAGCCGTCAATACCAGACACAA
>CM042140.1:30158526-30183526 GCA_023376005.1 Doryteuthis pealeii
TATGTATTTTGCATGTTTTAGACTGATAGACAAAAATTGGAATTTTTAAGTAAATTACATTTTACATTGAATTTGCACGAAGCTGCTTTTATTTGAACTATTTTTCTATAAATTTCTATCGTTATTAGGACTAGCAAATATATGCACCCTCCGGGTGCAAGTATTTAAGTTTTAATGTAATAAAATATTGTATTAAATTAGAAAGGCTAATGAAACTAAATAAGAATACAGATAAAAAGATTTGAAACAGAGGGAGTATAATAAAAGATTTGAAACAGAGGGAGTATAATAAAAAATGGAACAACTGAAACTTACTCTTCCATCACTCTCGTTTTTCATTGTTATTTTTTTCTAATTTAAGTACTTAGTTATAAGAGGAAGTAAAGAATAAAATGAGTTATTTTATCTTGTTAATGGATTTCATTTAAGATTCATTGAAGAGATTTTTGCTTATATTCATTAAAATAAAACCAAACAGTTAGAAATCAATAATACTAAGCACATAATTATTAAATTCGATTTTTTAATATTAATATGCAAATTAGCCTTCCCGTTCACACTGTAAACCGCTATTTTGTTGTATATATAAATATAATTGCATGTTGTCAATATGTAGACATAGTTAACAGTATTAATAATGTACGACAATTTTATTAATAATTGAGGTTAAATAAAAATAAAATCATGGAGAATGTGATGTCTATAACTAAGAGAATTGTGACTTGAGTAGGAATATAGTTTCGGTTACAGACAGAAAAACACACAATCTCCATTATAATAAGACTTGATCTTTATTAGGACTATTGTTCAATAGACTTCTAACACATCTTTGCCTTCGATTTCTTTGCTTAAGAAACAAATAAAATTTTCTTGATGCTATGGCAACCGAAATATACATATCTTAGCAATTAGTTATGATATGTAGAAAAAAATCAAGACAAAAGATTAGACTGATTGATAAATATTGTTTTATATTATAAGATCATCATTAATCTTTATATGCTTAAAATCATTACGTAATTATGTACACTTTCGTGCTTTCTGATTTTCCAATATACTTCGGCCAATTTTACTTAGTTTTGTGCACAATAAATGTATGACAAACATTATGCACCAATATACCGTATAATCATGTATGAAAAATCCGCAGTTTAACTCTTGAATAATCCTTTCCCGGTGCGACTTTGTCATGACAAAGCACAGGTTTTCTTATCTAACCTTAAGTATAACTTTACGCCAAGGCGAAGAAAACAATGATAATCAACAATTGGGATGCCAAGTATTGGGTTGTCCTGTTGACAAATTCGAAGGCAGCTCAACATAGACCATAGAGTAATCAGTCGTCTAGTATAAAATCATACAACTGTAAGGTTCAAGGTTACAATATAAATTATAACTGTTTCGTACTGGCTTCTTCGCGGCCCTAAATCAAGTATGTTAGTAGTCGGACTTAGAAAATCACAACACATGGGTATAGTAGGAACTTTGACTTTATTTCTTCTTCCTCGCGTGGTGGGTCGCGAGCGTTGACAATAGAAATGCTCGAAGGTTGACAATGACTACTACTGGGACGACTGGCGATGGTGAGGTAAAGGGGTGGACGAACCGCACAGCCCGTTGGCTGCGATGGACCGTGGCGACGGTTGCTCACTGTTCTCCGTCCGCCGTTTGCTGTCTAACTGACCTGGGATCTCTGACTTCCTTATGTATATAAGCCGTCTACGCATTTTCTTTTGTTATAGTTATCAGCAGACAAATCTATTTCCGAACTTATTGTTATCCTTCCTTTTTTGTTCGCGTTAAGCGGAAAAGGTACTTTGTTATTTTTGTCGTCTTTTCTTTGTTTCGATTTAAACGGAAAATCCTATTTCCGTTTTTCCCTTCTTTTAAATATCTTCAATATACAACTTAACTGGTTGAAACAAACAACTCCGACACGAGTGTTGAACATAAAATAAAGGACTTTAATAAAAGCACATGGAGAGACATTTACGACATGAAGTACATATACATGAAACAAGATACATAGTAGATAATATACACATACTAGATACATAAGAAGAGTTACATAGAAGATAAATTTAGTTATGGAGAGTTCATAGACTAAGGTCACTTACTAGTGTCTGTAAAGGCGGCCGAAGCCCCCACACGAGAAGGTGTAGACAAAAATGTCTAACCCATTGTAGTCACGTCCCGAGAAGCAAACTGAGAGAGTTTGAAACAGGCGCTTATATACAATAGACCCCTGGTGGTCAAAATAGAAACCCAGAAGAAAGATAACTCTTCCAGGCAAAGGGCAGACAACCCAACACAACTACAGGTAATGTAAAAGATAGATTGGAGATCAGAGCTCCAAGAAGAATATAATGTTCGCAAGGATAGGTTGCCCGTGAGACGTACCAGAAAATAATCTATTTCAACAAGTCACTTTCTTCAACACCAATGACATATCAACTCCAGAATATCACTTAGTACTGTTAAATATAATGATAAAGGC
Organism: Doryteuthis pealeii; assembly: GCA_023376005.1. Taxonomy (NCBI): domain Eukaryota; kingdom Metazoa; phylum Mollusca; class Cephalopoda; order Myopsida; family Loliginidae; genus Doryteuthis; species Doryteuthis pealeii. The sequence continues at coordinate 30,161,024 of CM042140.1, forward strand.
TGATGTTATTTCTTTACGAAGTTCTATCCTAGTAACACTCCTCATTTCAAGACAAATGCAAAAGTATTTACAATGGTGGAAAGCATATTTGGTTGAAATAATCACTCTTGAAAGAGGGAGCAATAAAGAGTTGGGGTATATTCAACATGACTGATTGTAAAACTTGATGAGATCAGCTAGACTACTCAGAAGAGTCCTGGAGACCTGAGGAGACTTGCTGTCACTCAGACGCCAGTGAAAACTGGTGTGAAAATTTTGCAAGGAGTGAAATAATAATAATAATAATAATAATAATAATAATAATATAATGTTAACCATATACTCTGCGAATGTAGCAAACTAGCACAACGAGAATACAAAGCTAGACACGACTGGGTTGGGAAGGTGATCCACTGGGAATTATGCAAAAAATTAATTTTGACCACACAACAAAATGGTATATGCATAAACCAGAATCTGTTCTTGAGAACGAAACACACAAAATTCTCTGGGACTTTGAGATAAAAACGGATCACCTTATCCCAGCAAGAAGGCCAGACCTAGTGTTGATAAACAAAAAAGAAAGAACTTGTCAACTGGTGGATTTTGCAGTGCCAGCAGATCACAGGGTGAAGTTAAAGGAAAATGAAAAAATAGACAAATATCTGGACCTTGCCAGAGAACTGAAAAAGTTATGGAATATGAAAGTGAAAGTGATACCAATTGTGGTTGGTGCACTTGGAACAGTCCCAAAAGGATTGGAAAAGGGTTTGGAAAGTTTGGATATCAGAGGAAGGATTGAAACCATTCAGAACACTGCACTGCTGCAATCTGCCAGAATACTCAGAAGAGTCCTGGAGACCTGAGGAGACTTGCTGTCACTCAGACTCCAGTGAAAGACCATCAGCTAATGCTGATGTGAAAACTCAAAGGGAGTAAAAATAATAATAATCCAAGAATACTCGCTATCGCCACTATTATCTATTATAGCAATGATGCCACTCAATCATATACTCAGAAAATTCACAGGCGGTACAAATTCACTAACACTCCGGAAAAAATAAACCACCTTATGTACATGGATGACATAAAAAAAATTTGAAAAAAATTAAAAAGAAATAGAAACCCTGGTAAAACCATTAGAATATATAGCCAAGATATACCAAAATATAGGGATGGAATTCGGAATCGAAAAATGTGCTACACTAGTAATAAAGAAGATGGAAAGAAAAGTAATGGACGGAATACAACTACCAAATCAGGATAATATAAAGACACTTGAAGAAAAAGAAAGTTACAAATACTTAGGAATTTTAGAAGTGGACAATATCAAATAAACTGAGATGAAAGAAAAAGAATACCTCAGAAGAACAAGAAAGCTCTTAGAAACCAAGCTCAACGGCAGAAATCTCATCAAATGAATAAATATCTGGGCCGTCCCCGTTATAAGATACTCTGGGCCATTCTTAAAACGGACAAAAGAAGAACTCAGACAGATCGACCATATCGCAGTCCCATATCAAGCTATTAAAAACTATTACTTCCTTCATCCACTTTCTGATTCTTGTTTTCAAATCAGCAGTCAAAAGAATCACGACCTTCACCTTCTTACCGGACAAAGTACTCAGCGGGCAGACGCTAAGGGTGAAACTCTTAGCGTTTATCCAAGACCGGAATTATTAAATCATGAATAAATAAGAGATTCCAGTCAATTTCAAGCAGTACTGGACGGGAATTAATAGTACACACGACAAGCTCAAGCTTGAGCGACACGTCAGAGAAAATTTTCTCTGAACAAAAATATAAAGTGCCAGCTGAGCAAGGATACTACGCCAAAGCACTTAATAAACAGCGCGTTTTGGCAGTTTCAACAAGACCCTTCGGGGGTCAGACCCCTCGGGGTCAGGTGTACGCGCCGGCCCCGGTCAAAATCACGAGCGTCGATCCTAGGGACCATCCCCCCAGGCAACACCTGCCCCCTCGATTTAAAGGGCAGGGCTGGGTTTATTGCCCAGTGCCTGAGGCGCCCCCTTGAGGGGGAATGCCGAGGGGATAGACGCAATTTTTAACCCCTCCACTAATGAGTCTCGGCTTGTAGGTGGTCCCACGTTAATAGGCCCTTGTGCCTAACCTAGTACAAGTGGGGTACGTGGATAATACTTTGGGGGACGGGTGTACCTTCGGGTGCGCCCGCCCCGGGTTAAAATAACGAGCGTCGATCCCACGTTAATATGGCCTTGTGCCTGACCTTGTACAAGTGGGGTACGACATAGAAGGGAGGATCTGTTCCAGATTCTATGCTTTGAGACATCGGCCTCGGCTGGGGGTCCAGTGTGCATCGGCGACTGGACCGGTAGAGTACAATTATTAGCGTCGATCCCAGGGGGGCCATGCCACCCGGCAATACCTGCCCCCTGCCTCCTGGACGAGGCTGTTTGCATTTCATATAGCGCTAATACCGTTGGGAAAAGAATGAAACCAACAATTCTCCCTCCAGTTATAGATAAATAATAGGGCAAACTGTGCTTCTTAACCTTGGCTAGGTAACCAGTCTAGGAGAAGGAAAACTTACTGGAAATTCGATAGTAAATTATCTCCCCCTGACGCTAGGGGGCGAATCGCCAACATCGTATATTGGCGCCAAAACCAAAAACTTCACTTATCGCATAGCAGTTACTGGAAGAGAGACGTAAAAATAAACGCTCTCATCACTTAGCCCAAAACCAGGGCCCACTTATCTACTGACCGTCGACTTGGACGGAGGCATTTTTTCACAGCACACTTTCGAAGGCATTGTGTCAGCATACTACAAGGCTGTCCCAATAGCACACTACAGAAGGCCAAAGACCATATAGTCTACTTGAGAAGGCTCCCGTCCACCGTCATTTAAAGGAATTGTTACCCGGGCGAGAAGCTTCTAAAATAACATCCCCCCCACCATTACTTATCCCCGAACCGGTTACCAAGGAAGAACGAGAAACGTCCGAAGAAGCGTCCTATCAACATTCCAACTTCTACCACGAACTGCTTAACTCACAGATAAGTCTTGTTGCAAATACCAATAAAATTTGCAACAAGTTCTTGTATTATTTGTCAATACATGTATTAAATTTCCATTGTGTGTTTGTCTTCTTTGTCCGACAATTTGCCTACCACTACGGAGAAATAAGAGCTCCTTCGAACCCCGTAAACACTCTTAAACTCTGAAGTCAAACCTGTTAGGTTCCGCTTAAAAAAATGACCTGCTCGTATGGAGGGGTTGGTAAATATATATATTGGGGAGATTGCACATGAAAACACCTGTAGATGGTTAAGAAGAGGAAACGAAGTCACTAATAATTGCTGTAAATAACAATGCCATAAGAATAAATTATATCAAAGCAAAAATTGATAAGATACAACAGAACAGCATATGTAGGCTGTGTGGTGACAGAGATGAGACTGTAAACCATGTATTAAGTGAATGTAGCAAACTTGCACAACGACAAATAAAGGACTAGGAAATTAATGACCATGCACAAGGCTCTACACCCTAGAGATGATAAAGATAGGCTATATGTATCAAGAAAAGAAGGTAGAGGGGGCATTGCCAATGTAGAGGACTGTGTAGAGGCCACAATCCAAGGACTCGAAGAATACATAAAAAAGTGAAAAGAAAGATTACTTATGGTAGCCAACAACAGCAGATGTAATATATGGACAAACAGAAAAACAACGAAGACTAGAAAACAAAGATGGGAAGAAAAACAATTATATGGACACTTCAAACGACAAACCAGAGAGGTTGCACATAAAAAGACTTGGACATGGTTAAGAAAAGGAAACCTCAAGAGAGAAACTGAATCACTAATAATTGCTGCAAATAACAATGCCATAAGAACAAATTATATCAAAGCAAAAATTGATAAGATACAACAGAACAGCATATGTAGGCTGTGTGGTGACAGAGATGAGACTGTGGCGAACCGGAAGTTCAACAAACAAAAATCAAATGACAAAAATAAATAGTTTGCGCATGGGATTACGCACCTTAGTAAAAGAAGAAAATTAAAATAAAAAGTTGTACAATTTCAACCAATAAGAGACGTTCGCGCCTAAAAGGAAATCTATCAAATAGACCCCTTTTTGGAGCCTATCCTCGGACTATAAAAAAGCCAACTTTTTCATATTCCAATCAGAAAGATCTAACTTGCCTAAGGAATTCACGTCACCCTTTTTAAGAACATTTCTCACACATGCTGAAGGTATGAACTATCTCTCTCTCTCTCTCTCTAAATAACCTACGCTTTCGGAGATAAACATTAGATTCATTCAACTTATGCCTGACTGCTTTTGTGTTGACTTTAAACTTCCACCTTTTCTTTCTCACTTAGAGATTTTTAACATCTCTGTCTATATTTTACGTTGAACTTTTCAAAAAGCACCTTTTTACAGAACTTTGCCAAGTATGCTGTATTACCTTTTGTAAACTTCATGTTAATACAATGTTGTTTGTTTTAATTGTGAGTTCTTGTCTTTTATGCCATTTGCTTATATAATTATATTCTTATAGTGTGATGTGTACTTTGACTAAATAACCTACAAGGTTTTGAAAACCCTAACCACTATAAATTAGTTACCCTTAACACGACCATCCTCTATAAGACAATAAACTATGTATTAAGTGAATGCAGCAAATTAGCACAACGAGAATACAAAGCTAGGTACGACTGGGTTGAAAAGGTGATCCACTGGGAAAAAAAATAATTTAGACCATACAACAAAATGGTATATGTACAAACCAGAATCTGTTCTTGAAAAATGAAACACAAAATTCTGTGGGACTTATTTCTTGGAGATAAAAACGGATCGCCTTATCCCAGCCAGAAGACCAAACCTAGTATTGATTAACAAGAAAACGAGAACTTGTCAACTGGTAGATTTTGCAGTTCCGGTTGATCACAGGGTGAAGATGAAAAAAAGCGAAAAGATAGACAAATACCTGGACCTTGCTAGAGAATTGAAAAAGCTGTGGAATATGATTATAAACTTATATATAGATATGATACCAAAGCGGAATATACGGAGGAACGAGCGAAGAGACAAACATGTTAATTTCATTTTCTTATTAACTATAAGTAAGTAAAGTCGTCGGGGCGGCCTAAAGTCGGTATCAGCCAATCAGCGAGGGAGTCTATCCCCTTTTCAATAGCGCTAGACCAAGGAGACTGTTTTGGCGTCTGAGGTGGAGCGCCACACCTACCATCAGATCCCTGTATTACTCATACGCTGAGTTGGCGAGGACCGGTATCGAACTAGGAACCTTGTAGTTTCTAGCCCAACGCTCTACCGAATGAGCTAACCCGGCCCTAACTTATTAACTATAATAACGATGAAAACTGGTTTCTTAGAATTTTTCATTTTCAAACCAACACCATAAATAACAAATAATATTCCATCTGCATTGACCAAGAGACAAAATAATAAAATGAGAATTTCCAATGGAAATGACTACACAAAAACCTATTTCTCCTTAGGTATGACGAAAAGTTATTTTCCCCGATTAAAGATGACACCAGAGTTATTTCCCTTACAATAATCTAATATAATGAAGAGTTATGTCCCTTGCAATATAAATATATGATTTTAAACATTACATTTTAAATAAATACATCACGGTGAGTTTCACAAGTATAAGAATTAACTTTTAACAGAAAAATCTCTTAAAAATGGCATACAAATCGTTCGAATAGTCCTTCTGATAATGTTAGATTCTTGATAATCTATTATGTTTAAGTTATAGAACCATTTTTCTACAAATGGTATTCTATATTGACAATCAAAGTTTTTAGACACGATAATTATTGTGATCATGTTGTTATCAGCAGCAGCCCAAGCTTTTATGAGATCCTAAGCAAAATTGTCTTTCCTCATTTCCAGTGTCACAAATAATGTTGACAATGCTTTGTATACGGCAACGGTATTCGAGCTGATATCGTTTTTAATCCAGTGCTTATGGGGATAGCCCCTATAAGTGCCTCACTGGATACCCTATACTTGTGACCTTGTGTCACATCCTACCCGTGGCTATAAGGCAATAAACAACGGCTTATATTACTTATATCTCGGCTCTGATAAGATTGTAGCGAGAAATAATTCAACACACTTTTCATTTATCTTAATAAATGTCGTCACTACTGTTATTTTTTAAGACAACTTTTCAAAGAGTTAATATTGAAATAAAATGAAAATATTCCGATGTCTGCATTATTCATTTATTTATTTATCTATTTTATCAAAATTTATGTTGTTAAAATTAAAATTAAAATTAAAAATATGAAGAATCTTCAGAAAAGCCCATGACGTCACGGTTGCTGCTTCGTCCCAGAATTTGACCCAAGCGAGCAACCCCTACTATACTCGTTCCTTCAACACGTACGCCTTTGGGAAAAGGAAAGGGCCAAGCTTACAGAGAAATGTGACGTCACGGATAGGGGCAAGGGAGAATTTCGCCTTTGAAACTTCAGTGTCGCGCTGGCCATTACCCTGGGTGGAACTTCGTAGCGTTTCGCTACCACACTGGGTTATGAAAATCAACCATGCCTTGAGGAATTAGAGTCTAACTCCCTCGAGAATGAAAAAAGGACAAGCCGGCACTCACTCGAAATTCAACAATCAAGAACAATAAGGAAATTTGTAGCATACGCTACCTTATTGTAACACGAAATCTACATTCAAAGAACTCTCGACATTCAACTACGAAATCTACATTCAAAGAACTTTCGACCAAAGAACTACGAAATTCATCTATCTGACAACTACGAAATTACGACAAAAATGAACACTTGTTACCGGGCTCACACAGATAAGTTCCCCGCAAAACCATCGTTTTTTGCAAACCCTTACAACTAAATCTCTTTCTCTATCTATCTATTAGTTACTACGCCACCCTCTATCAAATTGACAATTATTCCTTCTTCTTTCTTCTACCTATTTTATTTGTTACATAAAATTGTTGAACCTTAGTATTTGTTATCGTGTTTTTCTTTCATTCAGCATCCGATTTGAATTTGCGTATTTTCCCGCCCCCTTGAAATTATCTTCCCTTTGTACTTAAAAGGTTTATTCGTTTGTATATCGGAACTAGGAGAATTTCCCCGGTATATTTACAAAGCGAATTTACCCGTACTCAGGAGTTAGAAGATATCCCCCATGTTGGTATTGGTGCTTCACGGCGCTAATCCCGATAATTTATCTATGTTATAATATTCATTCTATTTTCATTCTATTTTCTTTCATTCTATTTTCTTTCATTCTATCCGATGTTCGCATTATTCATTTATCTATTTTCTTTCATTCTATTTTCTTTTGCTTTAACCATAAGGAACTTGATGATATAATTTCAAAGTCGGAAAAACGGGCTCGTACGGATATTTAAAGTTGTCTCAAGTTTTTAAGAAATAATTTTAAGCGATATTAGATTAAATTTTCGACTTTGTTATTCCAATAAGTTCTAAGATCTTTTGGATTAAAAATTATCCTGAGAGAATAACATCAGCTACAATAAATATGTTTCGCAGGACAGAGGATGATACTCAAAAACTTACCACAGTCTTTCTACCCTATGTGAAAGGCTTGGCTGAAAAGACTCCAAAATATATGTAATCCATATGACATCAGGAGTGACTAGACTCTTTGTAAACATCTCCCCAAGTCAAGCTCTCAACAGAATACAACATGACCAAGAATTGTGTGTATTCTATCCCATGCAGCTGTGGCAAAGTATACAAAGGCGAAACATGCCGTCCGCCGAAAGTAAGACTAGAGGAACACCGAAAGCAGTGGCACAAGGGGAATGGTATGGTTGACCATATATGAAATGAAAAGGGAAACCATCTGCCCTTATGGGATGAAGTTAAGATAATAGATATAAAAGAACATCGGAGAAAAAGTCTTCTCAAAGAATAAGCTCATGTGTTAGGCTATAGTAATCTCTTGTGTAATGGTTATCGTCGTAAGAAATACATACGACGACACGAGTTCAAATCCTGGACACGGCTGTTTACATTTTACATAACTCTTGGAAAGGTATGAATCCAAATATTCTTCCTCCAGCCATGAGTAAATAGTAGGGCACACTAGGTTATTTAACCTTGGTATGGCAACCAGCCTAGGAGAAGGAAAACTCTGAATTCAAACCTGTTAAACTCCGCTTAAAAATTGACCTTGTGTCACCTACTGCTCGTGAGGAGTGGTTGGTAAATAGATAATATCAAATAGTTTGGCTATTGGTACCTTTGAGACAAACAAACTCGGTTATTTCCAATAAGTCTAACATGATCAAAGGGAAACCACTCTTGACTGATAAATTATTTATTTATTTTCCCATTAAACTAACCCTAAATCCTAAACCCTAACCCTAACCTAACCCCATCTTCATTTTTCCTAGTAGATCAATAAATAAATAATTTATCAGTCAAGGGTGGTTCCCCTTTGATTATGTTAGACTTATAGGAAATAGCCACAAACTCTTTCCAATTATTTATATCGACTAGCAAGACTCGTGGATATACCACGGTGGGAAAACGTTTGATATATATACTTAAGAGCTATTGAAAATACTTCAATCTATAAAAAATATAATAATCTCCGGCAAAATTATTTAATCATTTTTTTCTTTTTTTCTTTTTTCCCTTTCTTTCTTTCTACCTTTTCTTTTCGCCTTCTTTTTTCCTACTTTATTTGTTTCTTTGGGCCATATGACCTTTAGGCACCCCTTTTGATCTCGATTAAGAAAGGACATATTTTTCATTTACACCGTCAATATCTGGTTGTTTTAACAGACGATTTTTAGATTTTTTTTTAAAATTATAAAAGTAACCCCTGACCCTAACCCCTAACCCTAACCCCTAAACCCTAACCTTAACCCCTAACCCTGACCCCTAACCCTAACCCCTAACAAACAACCGGATATTGACGGTGTAAATGAAAAACATGTCCTTTCTTAATCGTGATCAAAAAGGGGTGCCTAAGAGTAATATGGTCCGTTTCTTTTCTTCTTTCCATTCCATTGAACCAGACGATAAGCGGTATCGATTCCCCTCTCTCTCACCTTTCTTTCTTTCTTTTTCCTTCTGACATGTGGCTCGTTCTTTTTCTTCCCTTTCTTTCCTCACATTTACATTGGACTTATCTATTATTTACCTGAGGTGGTGACAAGGCGTATCACTTGAACACGCACATTCATATCCTATGAATCAAAATGGAATGGTCCATTATTTATCTGAGGTGGCGACAGGTCGAGGCACACGGAACGTATTAATATATAGATATATAGAGGATGATTATGGTTTGTTTGTTTTGTTTTACGGCATATCAACCTCAGTGGGTCATTTAATGCCGATAAAGTTTTGAAATAAATCAATTCTTAATGGATAATACAATTCTTTTTATAAATACATTTTTCTATTTAACCCATAGATGGGACCCTAACAGGTACTACCACTCCGGGTCAGAGTGGACCAGGGAGCAATGGTGATGAAGGGGTGCTCCACATTCCCCAAACCTCCAGAAATGGAACTCACCATCAGATAGAGTTTAACGTCATTCCCAGGACATGTAGATCCGCAGCCACCGTCTTCTAGCACCCATATGATAAAAAGGGTTGGGGCTTGCCATAAGGGCAATAGGGTTGGGAAAATCATATAGGTGCTAGGGCTTGACGTGACTAGCCGATTGATCGGAGGGGGCCTCTCCGACCGCCCGTCTAGCCCAAGATAGGGCCAAAGTGGAGTATTGCATGTCATGAATTGCTCATCCGCCTGGGTTCTATCCTTAAGCATCACGGGTCGCCACCCACGGCCAACAGGTGGCACCACTGGGGGAGTCTTACCCCTCTGCAGAGGTGCAGTCGGTGCATTCTAACGCCCCAGCCGACAGGGCGGAGGATGATCATGTGTAACTGATGAACGCTGAAAACCCAAAATAAAGACAACGTCTGCAGATAATAAAATCGATATCTGTACGTTTTAAATGGATTCTAAAAGCATTTAGAACAAAAACAGCTGACATGAATTATTTCCATTTGAGCAAAGTTAAAAGATAATTTTGAATTGTTTTAAGCAATCATTTTCACATATAAGATATTATTTATGCCTGTAAATAAAATATTTACATAGTCTTTTTATTCGACCTGTCGATGGGGTTTAGAATATGCCAACTGCTTCCCCTGCAGAAGAAAAAAAATCGGCTGTCCTCGCTTAACACTAAATTGAACACACACACTTACATACATACATATATAGATAGATAGATAGATAGATAGATATGTATGAGAAGTAAGTACACACGCGGTGTGTTTATGATATGGCTTTTTTTAGCCGACAATTTTCGGGAGAATATGTGCTTAATTGAAGTCGTACCTAATTTTGAAAGTTAATTAATTAATAATTAATTAATTAGGCGGGCATACCTATTTAAATGTAAGGCTAAACAAATCGAGAAAAATCAATCTCTGTATGTACATTTCGGCCTATTAGGCCTCATCAGCAGAGCTATAGATAGGAAGACCGCCTTGTGCGTGATTCGAAACCCGACTGTCAAGCTGACAGCTTTCAAAATTAGGTACGACTTCAATTAAGCACATATTCTCCCAAAAATATATATGTATGTGTGGAGAGAGAGAGAGAGGGGGGGGCGAAATATCCGTATGAATTTATATCTGAGAAACTAAGGTTTTCGTCTATTTATTTATACTATACTCCGTATATGTAAATATATGCACGTATGTGTATATGCACAAAATCCATATATGTCCGTTTGAGTTCTCCAATGTGGTTGAATCCTAGTACGGAAATACTTGATGCCCTTCACACATACACACACACACACACACACACACACATATATATATATATATATATATATATATATATATATATATATATATCCTAATGAGTCAGATATACCTACTATCTCATCAGGGCAATATTCTTGCCCTGATAAGCTAGTAAGCAAAACTAGGTATACCTGACTCATTAGGATTAATATTACTATTTGCTCTACTTAGGTATCGAACACTCTTTACATTTTAGATTTAGAGAATCCTAGCGGCTTATATATATATATATATATATATATATATATATATATATATATATATATATTCTTTTAGCCAAGTGTTAATCGATTATTTTGGTCTTTTCTTATTTTCATTTATTTTCCCCAGGCAAGGATTTGTAGTATATTTTTATTAACAAATCATTTGCCTTTTTTTTTCTTACTGCAAGGGTTTACTAATAATAATATATATATATATATATATATATTAAAGAAATGGATACAATAGAAACCTACTCGAGTTTCACCATTAGGGTCTTCAGGGTTAAATCCACTGAATTAATCGAGGTACCGATTAATCGCAGACGATTACACGTGTGTGCATTTAATAAGATATTACGTTATCTTATTCAATGAACACACGTGTAATCGGCTGCGATTAATCGGTACCTCGATTAATTCATTGGATTTAACCCTAAAGATCCTAATGGTGAAACTCGAGTAGGTTTCTATTGTATCCATGTCTTTAATAAATTTGCTCTACTTTGTATTGAGTACTTTGTATTTGTTATATCGCTGACTTAACCCTTGGATTTTGTGCACCTCCAACGATCGTGCCCATATTCACTGGTAAGCCACCTTTTATCTATATAAATACACACACACACACACACACACACACACACACATATATATATATATATATATATATGTGTGTGTGTGTGTGTGTGTGTGTGATATGAAGGGTATATAAGTATATTTTCCTGAACTCACACAAGGCCGGATTGAAACAATGACTTTTTAATATGGGGAGCCTGTGCGAAATAAACCTATTATTTCAAAATAGAGGTGTAATGTGTCGACCGAAAGCAACCACAGTAATCACTACTGTCGATAAAAGAGCAAATTCTCACTGGTCTCTACTCCAACGCACGACCCTGTTCTTGTTAGGAAAATGAAACAAAAACTGTCCTGTGGTGTGGGAAGGGTCCAATTACGCTTAGCGCTGTCCAACCTGTACGAAATTTGCATACACGCCAACACAATCTCGAAGCATTTCCTTAAATTACGGTCCACCACTCACGATCAGAAGGCTGCAAGTTCAGTCTTTGTAGTCAACTGCTACAGAGCCGAACACAAACCCAAGTGGCCAGGGGGAAAAAAAAGTGCGTGATACATTTGGCATTTCTCTTTAGGGGCACCTTAAGCACTTAACAATAAACCCGGCACTCCCCCTTTTAGACGAGGGTGCAGGTGTTGCCTGGGTGACGGCCCCCTGGAGTCACGCGATTTATTTTACCTTTACTAGCAGCCCAGAGACTCCAATCCCGGATGTATAAGTTAAGAAGTAAATCAAATATAAATCTAAGGGCGATAACTTCGTACAAAATACAAACGTTATACAATTTACAATTGACGGCAAAGAGTAAAATGTTTATTTGTGTTGTAGTTTGCCTTTAGATTTGACACTTGTTTTTGAAGACTTCTTACAAATGGATTTGTTGAAGATGCTTTTAGCAGGTCATTATGTAGAAACATCAAGAATTCTGTTGACATTTATTTTACACAAAATATTTACTTCGATTTTTAAGTTATTTTCAAGTTAAAGGGGGATAACTGATGTTTTCAAATTTTCAAAAAAATGAATGAAAAAAAATGAATGAAAAAAAAGAATGAAAAAAAATTTATGGGAAGCTAATAAGTGTAAAAATTGATACGGGAGTTAAACTGCGTAGCCAAAAGATGTACAAAAAAAATTTTAAACAATAACAATACAGCAAGGACATGCGGGATGAAACAGTTGTTGCTATCCCCAGTGTAAAATTTCGTTGACGTAAAGTTGTCGGGGCGGCCTAAAGTCGGTATCAGCCAGTCAGCGAGGGAGTCTATCCCCTTTTCAATAGCGCTAGACCAAGGAGATTGTTTTAGCATCTGAGGTGGAGCGCCACACCTACCATCAGCTCCTTACTTTACCGCACAGATCCCTGTGCTACTCATACGCTGAGTTGGCGGGGACCGGTATCGAACTAGGAACCTTGTGGTTTCTAGCCGAACGCTCTACCGACTGAGCTATTTTGAAGTAAAAAGGAGAAAAACACATTTTTCCTTTACTAGTCTTCCATAAGCAAAAATTAACAATCATTAGTGAAATTTTTTTTAGATATATAAAGTCGTCGTCAGGGTGGCCTAAAGTCGGTATCAGCCAATCAGCGAGGGAGTCTATCTCCTTTTCACTAGCGCTAGACCAAGAAGATTGTATTTTGGCATCTGAGGTGGAGCGCCACACCTACCATCAGCTCCTTACTTTACCACACAGATCCCTGTGCTACTCATACGCTGAGTTGGCGAGGACCGGAATCAAACTAGAAACCATGTGGTTTGGAAAATCTGTTGCTCAAAGCTGCACATTTTTAATCATACATTTTAGATAGATTAAATAAATCTTTATTCATGACAAAAATATTGTATACAACATGCAACTTTCCATACATTTAAAATTCACAATTAAATTTTTAAGTGAATAAAAAAAGGTCAATTAAATCAGAAAAAATACTTGAATTCAAAGAAAAATATTGTTTTTAAAACTACGAAAAGAGAAAACATACTATAAAAATTATTTTTTGAGTTTGAAAAAAATAAATTTTTAATTTTCAACTAACTTTTTACAGGTGTTCACTTTTCTTTAATGTTGTCTTCTGGTTTTGATCCTTCTAGAAATGTAAAAATTAAGGATTGGAATTGTTTTGTTTTCAAATGACCAATGACCACCCCACGTTACAATCTTAATTGATAAAAACAAATTTTTAAGTTTTTAAAAAGTAAAATCAGCTATTCAAATAAATCCTTACTTAGGCTATATGGTCAGTCAGAGAGGCCCCCTTCAATCAATCAGCTGATTACGACTAACCCTAGCATCTATATAATTGTTACAATCCTATTGCTCTTATGGCAAGCCCCAACCCTTTTCATCATTTATGTGCTAGAAGGTGGTGCTTGTAGGTCTTAATGTCCAGGTATGACATTAAACTCTATCTGATGGTGAAGTTCCAATTCTGGAGCTCTGGTTAATGTGGACTACCCCTTCATCACCAATACTCCCAGGTCCGCTATGGGTTAAATAGAAAAAAATGTGCTTAAAAAAATTGAGTTTTAAAAAAATTAAGTACCCATCAAGAATAAATAAAACAAATATCTTTGGCATAAAATAACCCAACAGGGGTTGACATGTCATAAAAACCAACCAACCAACCAAATAAATCCTTAATGAATAAAATGCTGAAAATTTCATAAAAATTAGACAATTCCCTGATTTTTGGTAAATGTTTGAAAAAAAAATTGAAATTCTTTATTACCCCCCTTTAGGAAAATTGAACATACCTACTTTTATTCAATGGTGAATATTAATCACATACATCGAACATTATACAATGACAATTTCAGAAAAAAAGTAGTAGTGATTAAATATATGGACATATCTATAAACAGTTGGGATATATGTATATATGTAAAATCTATGCATATGTAAGTTTTGTAAAAATGTAAGGCAGTGCTGGAGCAGTCCAGGGATCATCGATATCCTCTGTATATCCATAATGCTTGCCCATGCAGATGCACACCTATAGATTTATACAAGGATTATTTAAAATCCCTAAGAGTGCTCAATATAAGATAATTAATAAATTAATTATATACAGAGCAATATTTACACTTTTAAGAAAGACTTAACAAACCCTTATTTGGCTATTATAAATTTATTTCAAACGGTAACTTAATAAATGAACCCAGTTTCGTCAGACAGCCATTACATAATAACAAAGAACATAAACTAGAATGGAGAAGGAAACTTTTTTCCTTATCTTTCTCTTTTTACAAAACCAGTAGATTCTCTCTTCTTCAAACATACCCACACAAAACCTTATATATGATGATAATAACAATAATAAAAAATAAAACAATCAAATACATTATACAAATAAAAAAGAAAACAAAGAACTGTGTTTGGATTCAGTGCCACACAGGAAATGTGCAATGTCTTGAGACAATGTATCCAAAAACTTCCTACAGTCCCCAAAATTAACTCTCACATGTCAGTCAGAGTCATCAATAAATTAATCTATCTATTAATAATGGAGATTTGCTTCCGGTTTTTGTCTGTAACAAAAATTACGTCACTGCTTACGTCACATTACCCAAAATCGTCATAACATACAATAAATACACTCAAAATTTGAACATGCAACATTATACAGTCCTCATTGTTTTTTAAAACAAGTTTTAATAAATACATGACTGGTATTATATATCTATATATAGTTTGTTTTATTTTAATACATATTTAATGTTTGCATTTCAAATTGTTTTATTTTTTAATCCTTTAATGAATTTGATGATTTTACTTACTTAGGGTACAAACTCGCTGACATTGAATTTTTTTACTCCCACCACTTAGGCAATATGTTTCAAAAATCTATCTTTACATCGCTCGGAGAGTGTTTTTTATTTTGTACTAGTATTAATAAAGAAGAAATTATCCATTTCATATCTGATTTGGATTTTATTTAACCTTTAAAATTCAGTCTCTATTTAATTCAAATATCTATACTTGAGTACTGTCACAATTATTTCGATCGCTAATGTTACCCTCATTACTGATATCATATTTTGATGAATATTATTAATCAAAATTAAATTGATCATTATTACAACTAGCTAATATGTGCAAGTGTCTAAGTTTTAATGTAATAAAGTATTGTATTAAATTAGAAAGGCTAATAAAACTAAATAAGAATGCAGATAAAAAGATTTGAAACAGAGGGGGGTATAATAGAAAAATAGAACAACTGAAACTTACTCATCCATCACTCTCGTCTTTCATTGTTATTTTTTCTAATTTAAGTATTTAGTTATAAGAGGAAGTAAAGAATAAAATGACAGTTATCTTTTCTTGTTAATCGATTTCATTTAAGATTCATTGAAGAGATTTTTGCTTATATTCATTAAAATAAATCCAAACAGTT
Organism: Doryteuthis pealeii; assembly: GCA_023376005.1. Lineage (NCBI taxonomy): Eukaryota > Metazoa > Mollusca > Cephalopoda > Myopsida > Loliginidae > Doryteuthis > Doryteuthis pealeii. The sequence goes on from CM042140.1 coordinate 30,177,058, forward strand.
AAAAATCAATAATACTAAGCACATATTTAATAAAATCACATTTTTAATATCAATATGCAAATTAGCCTTCCCATTCACACAATAAACCGCTATTTTGTTGTATATATAAATATAATTGCATGTTGTTAATATGTAGATATGGTTAATAGTATTAATAATGTACAAAAATTTTATTAATAATCGAGATTTAAATAAAATTAATATCGTGGAGAATGTGATGTCAATAACTAAGGAAATTGTGACTTGAGTAGTAATATAGTTTCGGTTACAGACAGAAAAACACACAATCTCCATTATAATAAGATATAACCATCACCATAAAAAATGTTTAATATTATTATCCTTTACCATCATTATTATTACTAGCAAAATAAAAAAACACCCTCTGGGCGACGTAAAAAAAATATTGCCTCTCAGGCAATGGATGGGAGTTGAAAATTTAATATCAGAGAGTTTGTATCATAAGTAAATTAAAATCATCAAATTTATCAAAAGGAGTAAAAAATAGAATAAATTTATTAAAGGAGTAAAAAATAAAGAAAAATTTATTAAAGGAGTAAAAAATAAAATACATTTATCAAAGGAGTAAAAAATAAAATAAATTTATTAAAGGAGTAAAAAATAAAAGAAATTTATTAAAGGAGTAAAAAATAAAAGAAATTTATTAAAGGAGTAAAAAATAAATTTATTAAAGGAGTAAAAAATAAAATAAATTTATTAAAGGAGTAAAAAATAAATTTATTAAAGGAGTAAAAAATAAATTTATTAAAGGAGTAAAAAAATAAATTATTAAAGGAGTAAAAATAAAATTTATTAAAGGAGTAAAAAATAAAATAAATTTATTAAAGGAGTAAAAAATAAAAAAATTGAAATGGAAATTTAGTTCTGATAACTTTAAATATATATTAGAATAAAACAAACTATAGATAGATAGATAATACCAGGTATGTATTTATTAAAAATTGTTTTAAAAAACCAATGAGGACTGTCTAACATTGCATGCTCAAATTTTGAATGTATTCTATTTATGACGATTTTAGGCAGTGTGACGTAAGCAGTGACATAGTTTTTGTTACAGACAAAAACCGGAAGCGAATCACCATTATTAATAAGATTATCACTACCACATTATCATTATATATTGTATTTAATAATTATCATTATTATTATAAAAACCTTTAGTTAATGCTATCAAAAAGAAACTTACTACTGTTATCACAATTAATTTTCCTATTGTTAGAACTTCTCTAAAACCATCAAAATTACCTTTAAATTCTCCATTTTCAAACCTTAGTAGCTCTCCTATGAACTCACTCAAATAGATGATGTACTATTACAACAGTTGGACAGTTCTATGAATAAGTTTGATTTCTGTCACCGTAAACATCTGAGAACTATCACCGGGAACCTATGGCCAAATAGCCTAATCTCCAACAAGGCTCTCTACAAGATTTGCAACATCATTCCACGGGAACTTATGGCCAAATAGCCTAATCTCCAACAAGGCTCTCTACAAGATTTGCAACATCATTCCACGGGAACTTATGGCCAAATAGCCTAATCTCCAACAAGGCTCTCTACAAGATTTGCAACACATTTCACGGGAACCTATGGCCAAATGGCCTAATCTCCAACAAGGCTCTCTACAAGATTTGCAACACCATTTCACGGGAACCTATGGCCAAATAGCCTAATCTCCAACAAGGCTCTCTACAAGATTTGCAACACCATTCCACGGGAACTTATGGCCAAATAGCCTAATCTCCAACAAGGCTCTCTACAAGATTTGCAACACCATTCCACGGGAACTTATGGCCAAATAGCCTAATCTCCAACAAGGCTCTCTACAAGATTTGCAACATTCCACGGGAACTTATGGCCAAATAGCCTAATCTCCAACAAGGCTCTCTACAAGATTTGCAACACCATTCCACGGGAACTTATGGCCAATAGCCTAATCTCCAACAAGGCTCTCTACAAGATTTGCAACACCATTCCACGGGAACTTATGGCCAAATAGCCTAATCTCCAACAAGGCTCTCTACAAGATTTGCAACACATTCCACGGGAACTTATGGCCAAATAGCCTAATCTCCAACAAGGCTCTCTACAAGATTTGCAACACCATTCCACGGGAACTTATGGCCAAATAGCCTAATCTCCAACAAGGCTCTCTACAAGATTTGCAACACCATTCCACGGGAACTTATGGCCAAATAGCCTAATCTCCAACAAGGCTCTCTACAAGATTTGCAACACCATTTCACGGGAACCTATGGCCCAATAGCCTAATCTCCAGCAAGGCTCTCTACAAGATTTGCAACACCATTTCACGGGAACTTATGGCCAAATAGCCTAATCTCCAACAAGGCTCTCTACAAGATTTGCAACACCATTTCACGGGAACTTATGGCCAAATAGCCTAATCTCCAACAAGGCTCTCTACAAGATTTGCAACACCATTTCACGGAACTTATGGCCATATAGCCTAATCTCCAACAAGGCTCTCTACAAGATTTGCAAAACCATTTCACGGGAACCTATGGCCAAATAGCCTAATCTCCAACAAGGCTCTCTACAAGATTTGCAACACCATTTCACGGGAACCTATGGCCAAATAGCCTAATTTTCAACAAGGCTCTCTACAAGATTTGCAACACCATTCACGGGAACTTATGGCCAAATAGCCTAATCTCCAACAAGGCTCTCTACAAGATTTGCAACACCATTTCACGGGAACTTATGGCCAAATAGCCTAATCTCCAACAAGGCTCTCTACAAGATTTGCAACACCATTTCACGGGAACCTATGGCCAAATAGCCTAATTTCCAACAAGGCTCTCTACAAGATTTGCAACACCATTCCACGGGAACTTATGGGCAAATAGCCTAATCTCCAACAAGGCTCTCTACAAGATTTGCAACACCATTTCACGGGAACCTATGGCCAAATAGCCTAATCTCCAACAAGGCTCTTTACAAGATTTGCAACACCATTTCACGGGAACCTATGGCCAAATAGCCTAATCTCCAACAAGGCTCTCTACAAGATTTGCAACACCATTTCACGGGAACCTATGGCCAAATAGCCTAATTTCCAACAAGGCTCTCTACAAGATTTGCAACACCATTTCACGGGAACCTATGGCCAAATAGCCTAATCTCCAACAAGGCTCTCTACAAGATTTGCAACACCATTTCACGGGAACCTATGGCCAAATAGCCTAATTTCCAACAAGGCTCTCTACAAGATTTGCAACACCATTTCACGGGAACCTATGGCCAAATAGCCTAATCTCCAACAAGGCTCTCTACAAGATTTGCAACACCATTCCACGGGAACCTATGGCCAAATAGCCCAATCTCTAACAAGGCTCTCTACAAGATTTGCAACACCATTCCACGGGAACTTATGGCCAAATAGCCTAATCTCCAACAAGGCTCTCTACAAGATTTGCAACACCATTCCACGGGAACTTATGGCCAAATAGCCTAATCTCCAACAAGGCTCTCTACAATGTAATATATTGATAATTTGTAATTGCTTTTTATTTCATTTACATTAATTAATCATGATTTATTATTGAAATAAGTACAATATGTTTCATTTAAATTAATTAATTATAATAAATTATTGAAATAAGTACAATATGTTTCATTTAAATTAATTAATTATGATAAATTATTGAAATAAGTACAATATGTTTCATTTACCTTAATTAATTATAATTAATTATTGAAATATGTACAATATGTTTCATTTACATTAATTAATTATGATTAATTATTGAAATATGTACAATATGTTTCATTTACATTAATTAATTATAATTAATTATTGAAATAAGTACAATATGTTTCATTTACATTAATTAATTATAATTAATTATTGAAATAAGTACAATATGTTTTATTTACGTTAATTAATTATAATTAATTATTGAAATAATTAATCATAATTAACTAATGTAAATGAAACATATTGTACTTATTTCATTTAAAAAAACCTTTCGTATGAAGAAAGACTTTGTAACATTGACTTACCAAGTTTGGTTTACCAACGTACAAGAGGGGATATGATTGAAGTCTACAAATATACACATGGATTTTATTCAACGAACTTTGATATACTAAACATTGCTCAAAATATCACTACCAGGGGTCATAAATTAAAACTCTTGAAAAAATGTTGTAAAGCAAATGCAAGACAAAATTATTTTAGTAACAGTGTGGTGAATACATAGAATAAACTATCACCATCAATAGTGAATGCCCCATCTCTAAACTCCTTTAACGCAATGTTAGATAATCTGTGGAAGATTATAAATATTCTGTGGAATTAAGATGAAAGTTTATAAGGAACAGTTGACAGGTCTCAAACCTAATATACTAGCTGAAAAGATATTATTATTATTATTATTATTATTATTATTATTATTATTATCAAAGATAAACACGTTGAATCCTATAGGCACAGTCTCTTTGTTAGAGGAATCTTAGATCCGTGGATCCATGTCTTCCAGAAACACTGGAAAGCAATGTTGCTCATTACACAACGTGCCACTGTGTCAGAGGAGCTACAGAGCATTGATCCAAGAAACTTTCTCCTCCTCCACTCTTTATCTCCTCCCGTTTTCACCCAGGTTATATATGTCGGAGAAATATACGTGGGTGAATAATACTTTATCCTCGTTCATGAATAGGTTCATGTTTTTCAATGTTTCTTTGGCTATAGGGAGTAATCTTTTTAATGGTCTCTTGAAATCCACACCATTTGTATATTCCATCTCAAATGGCATACCTAGCAATGATGAAGGTGCTTTACATGACCTGCTCCCTCTATCTTGAGTAAAGCACCTTCGTACGGACGACAAGTCACCAGTGAGGTAATATGTGGAGAGGGAAATGTTGTTCTAAATTCAACGGAATTAATGGGAATCCTTAGTTTGCTGTCTGTAATAAGATATATTGTTTTAGTTATAAAACTAAATTAATTTATTTTAATTGTCCATTATATACTTCTGCTACTAATTCCATTTGTTTGTTTTTGTGTCTTTTTGTTTAAAGACACATCAAACTTCATAGGTTATTTAATGCCAAAGTCATCCTTGTAGAAGAACAATAGTGATACTATTTCTCCAAATTTTTAAAATGAGGATTGATAATCTGTATTATTTGGACTATTGTCAAGAAAGTTCCCGACAAGAAATACCTGAAGAAGGCTGAATGGTACATCAGCTGAAACGTATAATGTTTATGATAATAAAAATAAGAACAATAGTCCAAATAATCTAAATAATGCAATAGTGATACTATTTAATATATAGCTGGGGGATGAGGAGGGTGTTAAGACTTAGTTTGTAGCAACATCTTCAGACTGAGCAAAAACATGGTTGTTACTGATCTATCCAGGATTTTTTAAGCATATATAGCTATACTTCTTTTAAGTAGGAGTGTTTTGACTTAGGGTGGAAGAGTAAAAGGGGAATGAGCCTAGAAAGTAGGAGCGGGTGAGGGGAAGTTTATTCATTTATTCATTGTATTGCTCTCTGTCTGTTCACACACCTGGAACATCGAGCTCTCTTTCTGTGGAAGACCTGAATTATTATAATTGAAATCAGTAAGTAATTATCCTCATTACCAAATATATATTATTGTATTGGTCTGTCTGTTCAAACACCTGGATTGTTACGGCATTACACTTGAACCCCGATATGGAACGATCGTCATCACTAAATATAATTCATCATATTGTTCTGTACATTACACACACCTGAAAAAAGACATCGAGCTCTTATTACAGATGACCATTTTTATCTCATTCTTGTTACAGCTAGCCTGATCTTTGATTTTTTTGATTGTGTCAAAATCCCAGGACATGCATGCAAGCGCGACAGAGAAGACTCCAGGGGGGATTACTTTAAAGGGGATAATTTGCCTTTGGATTTTGGATTTGAAATAAATTTATTGTGACACCAGTTCTGGAACTTTTCTGACATACCTCGTACATTACTTCTGGTCAAGTCACGTTGAATGTACTGGTGTTATATATTGTACAAACGGAAATATGAATTTCCAGTTTTATTAAACAAAGAAATATAACAACTGCCCGTTATCAGATCAAGAGATAAAAATGCGTAGGAGTAGCTATGAATATGAAAGAACCGAGGGCTCGAGACAGGTCAGTCGTCAGTCAGCCCCGGAGGCAGTCAGCCGGAGAGAGAGTGAGGTGATCGGGGTCAGTAATCGGGAGAGTCGGTACGAGTTAGTTGGCCGAGCGGGATCTCGTGTAGTTGGTGTTGGAAAAGCTAGCCTTAATATTTACCAACTGAAAAAGCTTGTCACCCAGAAATTTAATCGAAGGACCGAAAGTCTAAAGACTGAATATATTAATTAAACTGACCCTCTCTCTCGAAGTTAAGAAGCTTGAATTTATTTCAATAAACTTCTGGAGGATAACTTTGGTGTT
>CM042140.1:30188526-30238526 GCA_023376005.1 Doryteuthis pealeii
AGACGCTAGCGGAAGAACGTAAGATACCAAAGATGACAAGAAAAATAGAAGTAAAAAAAGAAGAGTATACAACAAAACCACCGGTGTAAATGTGGTGATAAAAAGCACAAAAAAAAGACGCGAATACAAGTCCTAATAATTCATGAGATACCTCCAGAGAATATCAGAATTATTTTTTTTTTTATGTTGAATATGTCCATGTGGACAAATGTGGTTTAAATCGCAAATTGATCTACTTAATAAAGACCAACTTTACAATTCTGATTCTTTTCTTAATGTCTTTTTTTAAGCGTTTCACTCAATTTATAATTATATTTTTTCTAGTATTATCTGCGTTATTCGGACTATTGTCCCCATCTTCATTGTTATTTACCCTCCGGCCTTCTTCAGGTATTTCTTGTCGGACCCGGGAACCTTCTCGGACTCGGGAACCTTCTTTTCGAACTCGGGAACTTTCTTGTCGTATTCAGGAAGGTTCCCGAGTCCGACAAGAAAACACCTGAAGAAGGCCGGAGGGTATATCGGCCGAAACGTTGTACAAATAACAATGAAGATGGGGACAATAGTCCGAATAACGCAGATAATACTAGAAAAAATATAATTATAAATTATAAAATCTTCAAGCCTCATCTCAAACATTCAGAGAAATAGTATATTTTTTCTGTCTTAATAAATTCCATCATCGCCTGTTTGAAAGACAAGACTGGATCTTTTTGAACAGTCTCATCAAATTTGGATTGTCGACCGACGCACTGGTGTTTATTGGAAATACCATATCTGTAAATATTGACTTTTCCTTCATTGTCCCTGTCAAAGCGAATGGCGTTTTTGGACCCCATTGATGGGTCTTCGTCAAAATAATTGTATGGCAACAAGAAGAAACTACGATGAGCTCCAACTGTTGGCGTAATGGGTAGATCTTCGGTGTGAGGGATATGATGTACTCCTATTGTTACCCAGGCAACCAGATCCTGCAATAAAGAAAATAAATTTTCTTAGGTCTTAATTATATAGAAACAACGGAATAACGACACAGATTGCTGTTGTTATAAAATTTTAATGAAATGAACTCACTTCATGACACATGACACATGTTTAAAGAACTTTTTTATATAGAAACAACGGAATAACGACACAGATTGCTGTTGTTATAAAATTTTAATGAAATGAACTCACTTCATGACACATGACACATGTTTAAAGAACTTTTTTATATAGAAACAACGGAATAACGACACAGATTGCTGTTGTTATAAATTTTAATGAAATGAACTCATTTCATGATACTTGTCTACCTCTGTATCTGATTGGTGGATTTTAATAGCATCAATCTGTATAGGGTTATTTTATGCCTAGTGGTTAGAGAATCATATTCATTGCACGTTCGTATTTATATTTTTGTACGGTTGTCTCTTAAGATGTTTTTTTCTTCTTTTATACACAAAAAGGAATAAATTTGAAATAGATCCATTTGACTTATAGATGAGACTCTAACAGATACTACTACTTCGGTTCAGAATGGATCTGTGAGTAATGACAATGAAGGGATATTCCTTACTCCCTCAGATCTCTAGAACTGGATTCTCACCATCAGATACAGTTTAGTCATACCCAGGATTACCCCATTTTAAGGGCGGGGTCTTACTCCTCTGCAGGGGATACAGTCAAACGTGTTCCAAGTCCCACCGACAGGGCATAATAATAAAGGGCTGAGTTCGGAATTCCCAAATACCACAAGTATTTAAAGAAGGTCGGAAAGTAAACCGGTCGAAATGTGACTATCAATTAGTTTGAATAAATAAGTAGAGAACAATAATCAAGCTTAACATTTCAACTTGATCATTCTATCATAATTCAATAATTCACAATTATTTTCTTTTAATCATAAAAAAAAGAAATTCATTTAGTTTTGTTGTTGTTGTTGTTGTTGTTGTTGTTGTTGTTTTTGGGGGTTTTGGGGGAGGGAGCTTTTTTCATTGATTAACCATTTTGTATTTTGTTTTTCTAGTTATTTGTCTTTTTGTAATTTCATCATAAGCTTTTCCTTATAAAGTTTAGTCATGAGACTTATATTTCATAAATATTAATTAAAATTAAAATATATTAATTAAAAAAAATTAAAATATATAATTAAAAATATATAATTAAAAAAATATAATTAAAAAAATTAAAATATATTAATTAAAATATATTTCATAAATATTTTATATTTATATAAAGTTTAGTCATGAGACTTATATTTTTATTTAGCAATTCTAATTATTTGTCTTTTTGTAATTTCATCATATCCTTTTCCTTATAAAGTTTAGTCATGAGACTTATATTTCATAAATATTAGTTAAAATTAAAATATATTAATTAAAAAAAATTAAAATATATAATTAAAAAATATATAATTAAAAAATATATAATTAAAAAAATTAAAATATATTAATTAAAATATATTTCATAAATATTTTATGTTTATATAAAGTTTAGTCATGAGACTTATATTTTGTTATTTAGCAAATTCTAATTATTTGTCTTTTTGTAATTTCATCATAAGCTTTTCCTTATAAAGTTTAGTCATGAGACTTATATTTCATAAATATTAGTTAAAATTAAATATATTAATTAAAAAAATTAAAATATATAATTAAAAAATATAAAATATATTAATTAAATATATTTCATAAATATTTTATATTTATATAAAGTTTAGTCATTAGACTTATATTTTGTTATTTAGCAAATTCTAATTATTTGTCTTTTGTAATTTCATCATAAGCTTTTCCTTATAAAGTTTAGTCATGAGACTTATATTTCATAAATATTAGTTAAAATTAAAATATATTAATTAAAAAATTAAAATATATAATAAAAATATATAATTAAAAAAGTTAGAATATATTAATTAAAATATATTTCATAAATATTTTATATTTATATAAAGTTTAGTCATTAGACTTATATTTGTTATTTAGCAAATTCTAATTATTTGTCTTTTTGTAATTTCATCATATCCTTTTCCTTATAAAGTTTAGTCATGAGACGTGCCATGGAGTCTGCGACATATAGGTATATCTGTCCATGTACATTCAAGTGTGTCCATAATTGAGTTGTGTTTGTTTGAAGACTGACTGCAGGGAATTTAATAATTTCTTTGAGAATGGCATAATCCATCCCTTATCCTCAAACTACAGTTACGGGTAAATAGTAGAGGAGACTGGTTTCTTTAGTTGTAATACGGAAACCAGTCTAGAAGAAGGAAATACTCTGAATTCAAAACCAGTTGTATTCTTTGATCAATTAACCTTGTGTTGAATCCTACTCGTGGCTGTGGATTTGGGTAAATTAAATACCCTCCCATGTAGGTAGGATATGACACAGAATTTTTTTGCCATACCAACGTTAAAGGGCCCAGTCTGCTATACTATTTAAATTGTGTATAGAATATCGTAATTTGCTATTTGTTGTAGGTGACTCACCTATGACATGAACATGGACTTACCCAAAGGGTACATATGTGGCAGAGTAAAACTACTCAGTCGAGTAGTTCTAGAAACACCTGTCCTTCGGGACGGGTGTCCAGTGAACTGCTAAATTAATAGCGTCGATCCCAGATGCCTACCTCATTGCACTTAAAGAGGCATGGCTGGGATTGACGCAATTTTTCTCCTACCACCCCATGAGTCTCGGCTTGTGGGTGGTGCCCACATAAAACGGCCTTGTGCCATATCGTGTGAAAGTGGGACACATGTAAATAGGAGTAGTTCTAGAAACAGTCTTCGTGTATGCTGAACAAGGAAACCCTTCCATTGTATGTGATATGTATTGCTGAATACAATCTGTTCTCTACATTTTTATACCTGTGTTGAGTTACTATTTATTGACCCTTTAATAGGTCATAACACTATTCAATAGCGATTCAAGAACAGTTTACATTTTCAGCTATTTTCCAGGGCGAGAGGCATACGGTCATGGGTGGTTCAGGGTTCTGAAGGGTTAAAAAAATTGAAAGTAAGACTCACCTTGTCCTCAATATTTTCGTCGTCATCAATAAAACTTTGAAAGTTGACAGTCGGTTTCATTCCGTCATACATGGCATATTCAGTACTGCTTCTCGTTTCATTATCTTTGTATTTCGTCACAGCCATCTGGTAACGCGCCCAGGCTCTACTTATTTCACTACCTTTGTTTGGCGGCAAAACTGCCTTTGTCATTCCACTTAATTGTAATCTATAGGATCGAGGAATTCCCTGTTTGTTTTGAACTTGTCGTTGCTAAACAGCAGATACTTAGGCGTGTCAAAGTTGTATTCATACACAGCTTGTTTTTCGCTGGTCTTTACGTCTCGGTGGTAGGAAGTTTGGTAATAATGCCTTTCTGGACCCCATTCTTTATTTGAGATGCGACTGGATTCCATGTTGAGTGTCTCGTATCGATTTTTGGTTCCTTTGATATCCACATCGACCCGGAAGTTGAATAAATGCTGATGCATATTACCGTTAAGGTGTTCATGAAGGTGTGCACCGAATGGCTTCTCTTCACTTCTAGGGTAGGTGCCCATGATATAACCAGTTGAAATCACACGCACCTCGATGGCTCCATTTTGATGAAGTACCAGGTCAAATATATAATCATAGTTAAGTACTGTGAGAATTGTCCTAAGTACAAGGACATCATCCATCATGCCACCATAGAACGATCCACTAATTTTAGAATGTGAATGGTGGCGCCGAAGAGGGATTCCAGTATTCTGTTCGAATATACAGAATGCATTCTCGGATACAGTTGTTGCATCTCCACTGTTTTCTCCATAATGGGAGGCGGAAATCATTTGCGCATGCTCAGGACAGTCTGCACCAGTCCGAACAAGTCTACCGTACAGACCAAAACTGTCGAAATAATCAGCAAATCTCTGAGCTGGATTAAATCCCGAATAAACAACGGCCAATTCCTGGAGACTTAATTCGTACACGATCCTTTCGCCATTATAGCGAATATTATAATATTGTGGGCCACTGACCGTCGACATACGAAACGTGAACTTCCATCCCATATATTCTACTTCCGGTCCAGTTACACTGTACCGCCTTCCATCTGGTTCTGTTTGGTATGGTCGTCGCTGGCCCGTGGTCGGAAAAGTTGTGCCACGAAGATTAAGAGTTGAAAATAAATCTTTATTATCTTCTGGGTAAGTAAGTTTTAATTTCTTCACCGATGGATCTGTGTTATAACGATCTACAAATTCTGTAAGGGAATGAAACAGCTTGCCCAGCATACCATATCTTGTCGATTGAAAATGTTGTTGGATCATTTCCAGTTAGATTCACTAAGATATTAAGGTCAAGTGGGTGCAAGGAAACGAATTCCAAATCGTAGGTAACCCAAAGCCAAATTAACCGTTCTTCCTTTTGAGAAATTGCACTTGACATTGGTGTCATAACGAGAATTGTGAGACATCGTGTACCACAGTTAGTGAAAGAAGCGCCAAAGCTCTCACGCATAATTCGACCCAAATGTCGTTCAAACATTGGCAGTAGATACAGCGGGGTTAGTTTTTCCTCGATTATACTACCGGGTCGAAAGGCGAAGGGCACAGTTCTCAGGAGAATGTGCTGTGTAGGGTTTGGAAGCGGACCGACTATGTATTCTTCTACGTCTGGTTTTGCTTTGTCGCCGCGAAAAATGATCACTTTTGCTCGTCTTAGTGGCTGCTTAGCCCTTCCCTCAAGATAATCAACAGCCTGTTTCTTTTCCGGTGGCAACAACTCCATATTGCTGATATAACTCACGTTAATGCTCACCACTTTTGCCGGATCTTCCACATTTAATTCTCGTTGATTGAGTATATAACGAACAACAGAACGCATCTCTTTCGACGTGAGGTCGGCGAAGATTGGAGGTTTGTCCGGATTGGACATTCCTTGTGTGGACAGACCTTCGGTACATTGTTCTACTAACAAGTCTTTCATTTCCTTGGCTTTTAATACAGTGACAACTGTCAAGCCCACGGCAAGACACATGGCGATGGTCACAAATACAAAGGTGCAAGCTTTCCATTTGCTCTGTGAAGTCATCTAAAATATAAAGAAATAAGAAATTGAATTTTTTTTTTTTAAATCATTTTTATAGTGAGTTAGAGGCATTAATTAAAATGTAATAATATATTTTTGAAGGCGAAATAATGCAAATTTATATTTAAAAAACATATTTATTTAATTTTTTTTTTATTTTTTTTTTTTTTTTTTGTTCCCTTAATATTTTCAGACTATGCCTATCTTCAGAGAGTTGAAAAAAATTTTTTTTAAATTTCATCTGTATTTGTTAAACTCGACTGTGATGTTAATCCGTTGAATGTTTTAATGTAAATGCAAACGTTCGGCAAAGATTGAAAGTTCTGCTCGGCAAAGATAGTGAAACTTCGTTAGATCCCGTGCGGCGTCTTGTTTCGCGGGATGTTTTGAAAATCATTTCATATATAAATATATATATATATTTTTTTTTTAATACTATAAAAATAATGAGGCCTTGATCGGGGGTATTGAAATAATTTTTTTTTTAAATCATTTTTATAGTGAGTTAGAAGCATTAATTAAAATGTAATAATATATTTTGAAGGCGAAATAATGCAAATTTATATTTAAAAACATATTTATTTAATTTTTTTTATTTTTTTATTTTTTTTTTTTTTTGTTCCCTTAATATTTTCAGTCTATGCCTATCTTCAGAGAGTTGAAAAATTTTTTTTTAAATTTCATCTGTATTTGTTAAACTCGACTGTGATGTTAATCCGTTGAATGTTTTAATTTAAATGCAAACGTTCGGCAAAGATTGAAAGTTCTGCTCGGCAAAGAAAGTGAAACTTCGTTAGATCCCGTGCGACGTCTTGTTTCGCGGGATGTTTTGAAAATCATTTCATATATAAATATATATATATATATATTTTTTTAATACTATAAAAATAATGAGGCCCTGCTCGGGGATATTGAAATAAAGTTTTTTTTAAAATCATTTTTATAGTGAGTTAGAAGCATTAATTAAAATGTAATGATATATTTTTGAAGGCGAAATAATGCAAATTTATGTTTAAAAACATTTATTTAATTTTTTTTTTTTTTTCAACACTTCTTCCTCCAGCTATGGACTCTTTAACCTTGATTAGGTAACCAATCAAGAAGAAAGAAAATTCCGCTTAAGAAATTGACCATATGTCACATCCTACTCATGCGGAGGTGTTAGTAAAAAATATATATGTGACTAATAACTAATCACTTAAAAATGTCACAATTTTTAATCCTCTGTGATTGTTTCGAATTACAAAGTGAAATTTCCTGTATTGCATTAATCTTACTTTGCATCGACAAAATATTTCTAGACGTTAGAATTTACTTGAGAATACACGTTTCACTAGCATCAAAATATAACAAAGTGCTGGCACGATTGTAAGCAGATGGTATTTATGAAGAAACAAATCCACTGATTTTCACCACAGATCATTTTCACCACTGGTTATTTTCAGCAACTGATAAAAAACAGTATTCCCACCGACAGAAGGTATTGCTAGAACCACAGAGTTTTTGACTTATAAAAGTTCCGATTAGGAGGCGCGTGGTCAAATGGTTAGAGTCGTAGGAAATGGAATCGTCAACCCAAGTTCAATTCCTCGTCGAAGCTGTTTGCGTTTCACATAGCACTAATACCCTTGGGAAAGGTATGAATCCAATTCTCACTCCAGCTATGGGTAAATAGCAGGGCAGACTGGGCTCTTTAACCATGGCTAGGTAACCAGTTTAGGAGAAGGAAAACTCTGAATTCAAACCTGCTAAACTCCGCTTAAGAAATTGACCTTTTGTCGCATCCTGCTTGTGCCCTCCGCACAAGCAGGATGCGGTTGGTAAATATATATAAAAATTCCGATGAAAAAGAGTTTTCGTATTTTTTTTAACAAAAATGGTTGAATCAGCAGGATTTCTTTTTTCACTTGTAACTTTGATTATCTAAATTATTAGAACTAGCAAATATTGCACCCTCCATAGGGTACAACTATTTTATATTGAATTAGAAAGGCTAATGAAACAAAATAAGAATGCAGATTAAAAGATTTGAAACAGAGGAAGGTACAATCGAAATATCGAACAACTGAAACTTACTCTTCCATCACTCCTGTATTTCATTGCTAAATTTTCCTAATTTAACTATTTGGTCAAAATAGGAAATAAAGAATAACATTACAGTTATTTCTTGTTGTTAATGGATTTCTTTTAAGATTTATCACAGAGATTTTTGCTCATATTCATTAAGATAAAAGCAAATTATTAGAAATTAATAATACTAAGCACATATTTATTAAAATCAAATTTTTTATATCAATATGCAAATTAGCCTTCCGTTCACATTGTAAACCACTATTTTGTTGTATATATAAATACAATTGCATGTTTTTAGCATGTATATATGATCAACAGTATCAATAATGTAAAACAATTTTATTATTAATTGAGGTTTAAATAAGAAATAAAATCATGGAGAATGTGACGTAAATAACGAAGGGGATTGTGACTTGAGTAGTGATATAGTTTCGGTTACAGACAGACAAACACACAATCTCTATCATAATAAAAAGAAGATAGGAGGGTTTTTCAATAAGTAATGTGAATTTTACAATTAAAAAAACGAAAATATTTGCTTATTTTTTTATTTTTTCTTATATATAGATATTAGGGCAGACTGGGCTCTTTAATATTGGTTAGGCAACCAGTCTAGAAAAAGAAAAACTCTGAATTCAAACCTATTTAACTCGGCTTAAGAAATTGACCTAGTATCACATCCTGCCTGTACAGAGGGGTTGGTAAATGTATATATGATTTAAATCTTTCTCTAACATTAGTGGCGTTTTATAAAAATTATTCAAGACATTTTACTGCTTTTTTTTTCTTTTCTTAAGTAGACGGTTTTGGGGAGTTTAAGTAAAGTTAATAAACTCTGAGTTGCTTGTTAGTGGACAACCGAGAAAGGTTAATGTAATTTTTGTGTCAAAGAAAAAAATCCGGAAGTCATTTTTATTGTTTCTTTAGTTGAATTCTGACCGACTAGATATAACAACTTTCTCTATCCATCCGGTCCCTTGTGATTGTGTCCTTCATTAATCAGACAGCAAGAAGAAGAAGAAGAAGAAGAAGAAGAAGAAGAAGAAGAACAACAACAACAACAACAACAACGACGACGATGACAACAAGGTTTGAATAGAAAAGAGTGGAAAAGAAGGAATACGTTTTCATGAATGAATGGAGGAAGAAGAAGAAGAAGAAGAAGAAGAAGAAGAAGAAGAAGAAGAAGAAGAAGAAGAAGAACAACAACAACAACAACAACAACAACAACTAGCTGCTGACAACTAATAAACCAGCCTCGTTCATGTTTCACAGCCGTTAATGCGAATAGAAACGAACGTGGAAAAACAAATGCAGCGAATCCCTGATTCCGTTTTTAAGACAGAATGAAAGAAAAAGAAAGAAAAGGAGGAAAAAGAAGGAAAAAGAAGGAAATAAGCTAAAATGATGCAAGAAAGATTTGTATAATGAAACTAAAAGGGAAGGAATCCAGTAAATGAAAAATGATGAAAAGGGCTGAATCACACGATAATAGAAAGAAAGAAAGAAAGAAAGAAAGAAAGAAAGAAAGAATCAAACAAACAAACAAGTCAGGTATTAAGAAATTGAGAAGAATTAATGACTATTTAGATTCCTTTTAATTCATCCGAATTTAATTCATCCGAATTGAAAAATCCCATTTTTAAATTTCTCTTTTTTGAAAATACTGGTTCTTTATGAAGAACTTCAGACTCCCGATTATTACAAAATTGACAAATTAATTTTTACGCATTAAATAAAAAATATCGCTCCCTTCCGTTGCACTATTGCTTTTTATCTTTCGTTTTCCAACAGATAGCATTGTTTCATTTACGATTTTCTAATTGATATTCTAAGCGTCCAGAAGAAATGAGAAAAAAGTTAATGACTGCCTCATAAACCGATACAAGAATTACACTCATAGAATGTGTGGGGATTTTTGTCCCCGGAAAAGCACTGTTTAAACCCTAAGTTTTGCAAGTGAATAAACCGTACTTCGAACGCAGTGAGGAGATGGGTGCCGCTTTTGAAGAAAGGAGACAAACGAATTTTTACAACAAAATGTTTACTGTACATATAAAGAAATATCAAACAGGGATATTGATGTTATGAATATGTAAATACCTTGGTACCCGTCATAATCTGATTGGACAGTGTCATATATATTCGACACTGTGGTGGTACAAGCGCCTAAGCAACCAGCTTCTTAATTAATAGCGTGATCCAGGCGCCCCCTTGAGGGGCAATGCCAACGTCTAAACTATCTAAAACAGAATACCACTACTACTGCGATAATATACCAAATACCATAAATATATCCCTTAACCCGGATATATCAGATATATACAATGTGAAACAACCAAAGAGTCCAAAAGAGTCCAATGGAGTTCAAAGGAGTTCAAAAGTGTTAAAGGGAATTAAATAAAGGAAATTAAAGGTTGCAGATAAAAATGCCTGCGGAACTTAGTTGTAATCCTCGTGAGTTCTATTCTTCGTAACTTGTTGAAATGTATGCGTTGCGTTTGCAGCTCTAGCTTCTACATGGTTATGATTCCGAGTCGTCGCTGTCTTGGGCTTCTAACGATACGGTCAAGTGTTGCTAGCCAGAGGTAGAGGCAAAAAGAGGCCGAATTCTTCGGTGCACCCTCTTTTAGTTTAGCATCATGTGACCCTAGGGACTGCTGCTAGTGTCTGATGAGGCCGGATAGCCTATCCTTTAATAGATTTCCACAAGTGCTATATTTTAAGCTACAGTTAGCAAGATTACGTTGAAAATCGTTTTTCCTTTGTTTTTTTGTTATTTGTCTGTTAAATCTTTACGGGGTGCTCAACTATAATGACCTTGTTCCATACAAGTATTAAATATGTACATTTACACGTTTATCTGTACATATCCAAGTAAGCACGTCCGAAATTATCCAGCGACACTGAATATCTCGAGAATCAGTTACACGGCTTTTATATAACTTGGCAACCAATTAGGGAATACTAATACTTTTAATTCGGGAACAGACTCTTGTTGGATTTATTGATATAAGGCATAAGGTAAATGGTCACTTCTACTTATAGACTCGCCTATAAACACGTGACCTGAGAAGGATTCTTATTGTCCAATCACTGGCACTGCTGCTGCTGCTTCTGCTGTATTAATAGAGACCCCAATCTGAGCTTATTTCATTGACATTTGGATTCTCTTGGACGACGGACTTATACGTTAACACCGGATTCTTGGCTTGCTTACATTCATTATTTTTCTCTCTTAAAATCTTCTGTCATTCCTGCTTACACAATATGCAGTTTCATTTTGTGAAATCTGTTCCAATAATGAAGAAGGCTTCTGTGGATGATTCAATGCGTTAAAGAGAAAAATAAATGTTGATACCTCAATGTTTGGGTGGCAGGTTGATCCGTTGAAAGTGATCAGCATTCTTGAAGGCCTTCAATAAGTAGTACACCCCAAAATATTGAACGCACTCGGGAAATCAGCGAATGACACCGTCAAAATTAGACAAACATCTGGGGATTCCACGCACTGTCCAGAAAGTGATCATCCATTTTAAATATCTCAACTGCTATTTCTTTACGACAGGCATAGCTACATAGATAGATACAAAACTGATATATAATTGATAAGTAGATACCAAGTGAGATGTATAGATTAATGGATATGAACAAACTCAGATGCATATATATTAAACTATATAGATCTAAACGGACTATAATATACATACATATATATATATATATATATATATATATATAATATATATATATATATATCATATATATACATGTTTCGACTTATAAAGTCTCTGCAGTGTGACTAGACATTTGTAAGCTACCTACAGCCGGGATTGAAATCCGATCGGTACAGCATCAGTCAGACACCTTAACCGCTAGGCTATAGTCACCCACAGAATGTGAAGGGGATTTTAACTGTTTAAAGTTTTTTATCAAAATATATCGCATCGGTTTATTATTCTTCTATAATCCAAGGTGCATGGTGTAATGGTTATGTCGACGGGGCGGCCTAAAGTCGGTATCAGCCAGTCAGCGAGGGAGTCTATCCCCTTTTCAATAGCGCTAGACCAAGGAGATTGTTTTAGCATCTGAGGTGGAGCGCCACACCTACCATCAGCTCCTTACTTTACCGCACAGATCCCTGTGCTACTCATACGCTGAGTTAGCGGGGACCGGTATCGAACTAGGAACCTTGTGGTTTCTAGCCGAACGCTCTACCGACTGAGCTAACCCATCCGTGTTCAAATCCAGGACGAGGCAAATACCCATGCATTCAACTATTCTCCTTTTAACTATGGTTAAATACTAGGACAGACTGAGCTCTTTAACGTTGGTTAAGCAACTAGTTGGACTCTGTTGGGATTATTTGGATATAGGATGGGCTCTAAATACCCACTTAGATTTATAGACTAGCCAAGGTTATGTGATTGACTCTTGTAACCAATCTCTAGCAATATTACTGGCCTGATAGAATACTTAACCCCCCCCCCCACACACACACACACATTGGTCATAATTAAAACTGCACTTTTTGAGGACGGACACACATAGGATTGCCGGATCTGTACCAATACTCTCGAAGGACTTATACTTTATACCAGTAACTGAGAACACTTTAGTAACCAAAGGATTCACATTGTCGACGAACTCTTTATCAAGGATTCCACCAGATAAGCACTTCTGCTATAAGGCCAAGGAATGGCCCAGAAAAACGTAGCAGATATTGACCTTGTCTCACATCCTACTCGAGTGGAGAGGTTGGTAAATATACAATCCAAATTGTTTGGTACCAGCTTGGGTGAAATAAACTTAGCTTCGTAGGGTTGGCTCCCTGGGTAGTAACTACAGCCTAATTTAAAGGGGATCAGGCCAGTTTAATTGCCAGATGCGTATCTAAAGGAATATCGGCGGAAATAAACTATTTTGGGGCGACGTTTATCTGTTCGTGAGAGGATCTCATCTTTAAAATTCCGCGTTGTTTGGTTTTCCATAGAATATATATATATATATATATATATATATATATATATATATATATATAGTTATCCACAGATACGTGTTTCGACTTATCAAGTCTCTTTAGTGTGGCTAGACATTTTGTGAGCTACCTACAGCCGGGATAGAACTCCGTCCTATTCAGCAGCAGTCGGACAGCTTAACCGTTCGGCTATCGTCACCCACAGAATGCGAAGGGGGTTTTAACTGTTTTAATACACACATCTGTATGTATGTAAAGGCCGCCATAGAGTGCTCCATCCCTTTTATAGGAGAGCGTTGCGTTTGCGCTTTAGTTGACGGTTATCAGCGAAATCCTGAAGCAGGATCGGCAGAAGTGGCCCATGTCGGACGTCCTGGACGTCTTCTCCTCCCAACTATTTTTTCCTTTGGCTTTTTCAATCTCTTGTGGTAATTTGTTTTATTATTATATTTGTTCATCTTTTTATAACTACAGGCAGGGACAAAAAATCAATGAAGTTCCCAAGAAGACAAAAAAATAATTTCATGTCATAATATGTACATTCGGGCTTCTTTCTTTCGATCTTCCTTTTTTTTCTGCTTTTTGACTTATACTTTACACGCATGCGCAAACTAATCACAAACTTACTGTATTTGTAAAGAACAATAGAAGAAGAATGCCTACTCTGCCGCCTGTCAACAAACCTGCCTACGCAGACTTGCAAAACAAAACAAACACATATTACCAGAAAAAATGTGGAAATATCGGTGGTGGATTCGCTTCTGCCACAAGCAGTGAGCAAGAAAAGGTGATTGTCAGGCTCAGAATATCTGATTTTGTATTCGGCACGTCATCTTCTAGTGGTTAGTACGTGCCTGTACACTATTTTGTTTCTGAAAAAAAAGTTTTTCTTTATATCAGGAGTAAATATATTGAATTTATGTGGTGTATGTGCCAGGGTTTCACAGTCGAAGCCTAGTCTTCTCAGACATGTGCGCTCCCATGGTGACGGCCAATTGCACGAAAAAAATGTGTGTATACACGAGCGGAAGCCAAGGATTTTACGTATCATTTGTGACATGTAAAAGTAAAGCTGGACTTCTGAGCCATTTGCGTGCCCACAATCCAGTACCTTGTAGAAATGCCCTTTTTCTGTGAAGAAGTGGGGACCATATGACCTTTAGGCACCCCTTTTTGATCTCGATTCAGAAGGACATGTTTTCAATATCCGGTTGTTTGTCAAAATACGATTTTAGAGGGTTTTTTTTTAAATTATAAAACTAACCCCTAACCCTAACCCCTAACCCCTAACCCTAACCCCAACAAACAACCGGATATTGACGGTGTAAATGAAAAGCATGTCCTTCTGAATCGAGATCAAAAAGGGGTGCCTAAAGGTCATATGGTCCAGAAGTGGCAATCGCCATATATAACGCAGGATATATATAGTGTAATGAGTGAGTATATATATATATATATATATATATATATATATATATGTGTGTGTGTGTGTCTCTGTGTCTGTGTCTCTGTGTGTGTGGTAAAATGGTACAGTCAGATAGCCTACATGTTCCTCCTCGTTCGGATCATCAGGGTTATCTGCGATGAATTCATGAAATTAATTAAGAACAAACGGAAGTAAACAAAAGGCATTATTATAGGCCCATAGATTTCAGGAGGAAAACTGCGTGCTGATTTGATTTTTAACCGTCGCTAACATTTGTTTACATTTTGAACAACGTAGTCGACACAGTTGACAGTTGAAATGGCCCGGAAAAGACAATCCTTCTCTGGGTCAAGATCGGTTGCCACAGAAAAGTTAAAGAGCCCAGTTTTGAATTCAGTTGTCCTTCTCCTAGACTAGTTGCCTAATTCCAGTCTGTCCTGCTATTTACCTCTAACAGGGGGGAGAATATTTGGATTTATACCTGTCCCGAGGACATTAGCGCTTCATTCAGGATATAAATCAGGTAGCCGAATCCACTTCCTACAACGGTAACCGTTACGCCTCCTTCACTGTGGGTATTATAAAAATCTGATTCTTTGTTCCTGTAAAGGCATAGGCACAAAACTCATCCGCCCTGTCGGCTGGGGCATTAGAATGCACGACTGCACCTCTGCAGAGGGGTAAGACTCCCCCAATGGGACCACCTGTTGGCCGTGGGTAGGCGACCCGTGATGCTATAAGTGATAGAACCCAGGTGGATGAGCAATACTCCACTTTGGCCCTATCTTGGGCTAGACGGGCGGTCGGAGAGGCCCCCTCTGATCAATCGGCTGGTCACGTCAAGCCCTAGCACCTATATGATTTTCCCAACCCTATTGCCCTTATGGCAAGCCCCAACCCCTTTTTATCATAGGGGTGCTAGAAGGCGGTGGCTGCGGGTCTACATGTCCTGGGAATGACGTTAAACTCTATCTGATGGTGATGTTCCAGTTCTGGAGGTTTGGGGAATGTGGAGCACCCCTTCATCACCATTGGTCCCTGGTACACTCTGACCCGGAGTGGTAGTACCTGTTAGGGTCCCATCTATGGGTTAAATAAAAAAATGTATTTATAAAAAAATTGTATTATCCATTAAGAATTGATTTATTTCAAAACTTTATCGGCATTAAATGACCCACTGAGGTTGATATGCCGTAAAACAAAAACAAACAAACAAAACTCATCATTTGAATATTATGGATGGAACTTCGAGTCATCAGATCTCTTACTTTCAGTAATCAAAAATCTGAGAAAAACATTCATTTATTCGTATGTTGAATTTTTCTGTCAGTTGAACTTTTAAAGTTCATCGTAACTTAATGGGTATCTTAAATTTTATGAGCACAAAATCCATATTTTTCTGATTCTAAATCAATTTTTCTTATTCAACAAATTCCAATCAAAACTTGACCATTGACCTTTCACTGCAGTGTTTGCCCGCCCTGTCGATTGGGGCGTTAGAATGCACTAACTGCATCTCCGCAGAGGGGTAAGACTCCCCCAAATGGGGCCACCTGTTGGCTGTGGTAGCGACCCATGATGCTTAAGGACGGAGTCTTGGTTGATGAGCAGTCCATGACATGCAACATTCCACTTATACCCTTACTTAGGCTAGACGGACGGTCGGAGAGGCCCCCTCCGATCAATCAGCTGGTCACGTCAAGCTCTAGCACCTATATGATTGCCCCAACCCTATTGCCCTTATGGCAACTCCCAACCCTTTTTATCATAGGGGTGCTAGAAGGCGGTGGCTGAGGGTCTACATGTCCTGGGAATGACGTTAAACTCTATCTGATGGTGAGGTTCCAGTTCTGGAGGTTTGGGGAATGTGGAGCATCCCCATTGCTCCCTGGTCCACTCTGGCCTGGAGTGGTAGTACCTGTTAGGGTCCCATCTATGGGTTAAATAGAAAAATGTATTTATAAAAAAAAAATTTGTATCCATTAAGAATTAATTTATTTCCAAACTTTGTCGGCATTAAATGACCCACTGAGGTTGATATGCCGTAAAACAAAACAAACCAAATCCAGTGTTTGCGACTTTATCACTCGAATCATATCCGCAAGTTCAAACTATGTTCATATCAATTTAAGTTTTATCCCCCATCCACCCCACCCTCTTAGATTTTATCCTCCACCCCACCCCCATCTTAGATTTGTTTTTGTTTATTTACGCATGCGCGAAAGATTTTATTCTTTCAGCATGGTGATTATTAAAATGGCCGCTTCATCTCAAGATGGGACCTTTAATGTCAACTAAGTAATAAATTTAATTCCTACTTACATATGCATTTATCAAGAATTTTCTGTAAACATATTCCTATGTCAGTATATTTTCTTTCAGTGTGTTCCAATATGTTAATGTAAATTATCGCTTGTGTCGAACCAAACTAGGATGTATCATGAGTGTCAATGATTTGCCTATTTAAATTCAAATCGTTTATCATAGATGAAGACTATTTCTCTGAATGTTTGAGATGGGTCTTGATGATTAGTACTATCTGCGTTATTCGGACTATTGTCCTCATCTTCATTGTTATTTATACAACGTTTCGGCCGATATGCCCTCCGGCCTTCTTCTTGAACTGATAAATACATATATATGTATATACATAAGGCCACCAGAGAGTGCTCCATCTGTTTTATAGGAGAGCATTGATATGTCAATAAACAAAGAAATATATATATATTGTTATAGGTGATATAACCTATGGACAATAATGGAATGCGCCGACGGCTACTATAAGTAATAGGAACAATTGTGGCTTGACGGTAAGCAAATGCGAGTCAGCTCGTAACTGTATTGGTCGGACGCAATTTCCACTTTCTTTGCTGTAAATTCATACTCCTGTTATTCAATACATTTGTCTACATTGTTACCAGCCGTTTGTCTTATTTTTTACCCTTAAAACCCCACAACATATATATTATATATAAAATAGTTTAGTTTGGGTTCTTTGTTTATTGGCATATCAACCTATGTGGGTTATTCAAAGCCATCCTAGTAGAACAACAGTAATGGTTCTATTTAACACATAGTAGAAGGTGTTGCAAGATGGGTATATTCCTGACTTTTGTGAGCTCGAACTACTAATGGAAGGAGGTGGAAGAAATAATGAAGGTTTAAAACAGGATGAACGATGGTTTGACCGTAGCGTGACCCCGAACGAAGAATTGAGTGGCAAGCGGAAGTCGGGTGTTGACCGCAAGCGGAAGTCGGGTGTTGACCGGAAGTCACGTGATGACGTGGGACAAAAAAGAAGGGATCGTTCTCTCTTTTTTTGCCTGCGTCGGTCGTAGGGTACGGACCTGACCTTGGGTCCCTCATGAGAGCACAGCATTCTAGTAGTGTTCTCTCTCTCTCTCTTTCTCTCTGCCTTTCCTCCTCTCTGGTAGGAGCCCACTATACGAGCACGATAATAAAGGCAGGCAGTTGTGACGACATGTTTCTCGTGTTATCATTTTTATCGGCACCATTTCAGCACGGTGACTTTTGGAGTTTTAGTACCAAGAAAGAAAAAAGGACTACGGTACATATATCGTTTTAGTGCCGTGAATATTACAACGTAACAGAAGGGATCATATAATAGATGAAGACGTTTGAATGTGTTTTGCACAAGCATCTAAATGGATAAAGGTGCATCTGTAAATTTGCATCTAAATGGATGGAGAAAACTGGGAACATAAATGTCATAAATATTCATTGGTAGCTACACAATAGAAATTGAAAATAAAATGGAAATTAATCCGACAGTATGAATAAGATATAATGAAAAAACAAACGATGTTTACAACTGAAATAGGCTCATCAGAAGAGAAAGTGTGCAAACCGTTTCGGGGCCAATTCTCTTGACGGTTTTTAAAAAGCAACACTCGGCCCATCCTCAACTAATATGAGGACCCTATTGCGTTATAATGTATCAACCGCACGTGGGTCGGTCATCAACAAAAAAACAAGACGGGAAAAAGACCGTTAGTAAAAACAGAACGCTGCTAGTTAAACGTTGGAATTAATCAAAAAAAAAAATAAAATTGTGCTGTCTGCATTAAAAATAATATGAATTTTATTTAAAAATAAAATGAATTTTATTTAAAAATAAAATGAATCTCATTTTCAATTTTGAAAATAATCAGAAGCATTATAGTAATGAAATAAGACTCAAAAAAAGTCTGGTGTAAAATTATAGAAAAGTGTAAAATATGTATAAAAGTATATATGGAATTGGTGTTAATGGATATCATCCAAAAAGGGGTAAACATTCAAATGTAAAGTTTTTTCATGGACAATAGAAATTGTACTAAAAATCAGTTACGTTGTTTTTCATTTGATTCCCGACTTTTTTTTTACATTCAGAACATTGGGTGTATAATGAACCAGAAGGATAGACCGAGGTGGCAATTTTATATACAATATATACAATTTGAATAGTTAATGTTCTTTAAGCGGTGTTGAGAACAGTATATATATTTACCAACCCCTCCGCACGAACAGGATGCGACACAAGGTCAAGTTCTTAAGCGGAGTTCAACAGGTTTGAATTCAGAGTTTTCCTTCTCCTTGACCGGTTGCCTAACCAAGGTTGAAGAGCCCAGTCTGCCCTACTATTTACCCATAGCTGGAGGGAGAGTAGGATTCATACCTTTCCCAAGGGTATTAGCGCTAAGTGAAATGCAATTAAGAAATGTTGAGAACAGTATATGGCTGCAGGTAATTGTATGTGAGAGGTGCGTATGTTTTTGTTTATGTTTATGACTACTTGTGTCCTTTTTGAGTAATAACAAAATTCTAGCAGTTTGTAAAACAAAAGTATTTGATTGAGCTTGTGCCGAGTTGAGAGGGAGAGAGAAAAGAGACGAACCTTATAAAGGCACTTGTCGTGTCTCCAGACAGTGTCCTCTCTCCCTTCTGAATCTTTGAACTGTTGGGCCTTTTTTATAATCTTTTTTTTTTTTTGTTATGCATACGTCAGCATTTAGTTAAAGGTAATATCGGATGATTTCAGGATGTATGTAATGAATACCAATATTGAATATTTTTTATTACTTACATGGGTTTTTCTTTGTCAACAAAGCGTTGGCCTTGGATTATTTACATTCTTCTAAAATATCTATAAAACTATTTTTCTTTCTATTCTCTTTTGTTTACACAATTCAAAACCTAAATCATGATATAGAATTATTAAAATAATTGTTTTAAAAAAATTATTTTATTTTATTCCACATGCACGTAAAAATATAGGAGTTAATCCTATACGAGTTAATGAAACAAATCATAAACGGAAAGGAGGTTACATTACCATCCATAAGGAATCGGGTCAAGATAGAAACCGAAAAGGTATAGAAAATTGTCCTGGTCGATAAGTGAAAACTGTAGGAGTTACGTCCCCTAGATCATTCATACCTTTTGTTTACATCTGCTGCTGCTTCGTTACCGGAAGCTCTTGGGGTTACCCAGAATCCTCCACCAGCACGCGGGCCATTTAATTATTTTCCACCCTTTGCTCACCATAGCCGGACGTGTTCAGCCCTCTTCGTGTTCTTCCTTAAAGAGAACAGGTACGCCACTTGACTCTTAGTAACCTTCCTATTATTTTTCTTAATAGACGTTTTTCAGTCCCTGTCTCTTCTCTCAAAGACTTTTACCACGTGTATCTAACGATATTATTTTCCCCTTCGCTACGACTTTCTCCCTATAATGACCGCCTCTTCGTCCCAATTCGCTGAACTTTGTACACGTTGAAATATTTTGTAATTTTCACCCCCTCCGTCTACTTTTTGTTTTTTTTTTACTTTTCTCACTTAAAGACACTGCCCCACTTGCTCATACCTTTTTGAACTCCTAAACCTGTTCGATAATGTTGTTGTATGTCATTGTAACTTCACTGCCCTTATCTACGAACTGCTAGCCGAGTTTTCTATTACCCCACGTCCATTGCTTACTTCATACGTTGTACCTGTTGTTCCCCTGTGTTTGTTGCTTGTTTCTATAAACTTGTTTCTTTCATGTTTCAGTTTTTTACGACTTTCTGGTGAAAGAAATAAAGAAAATACCCTACCCACGGTGTTTGTTGTTCTATGCCAGAAGGAGTTGAACTACGTGGGACTAAAAACCGTATTATGCACTTTGACAAGATATATGCGGCGACGTAGAAGTCACGATAAGAATAGTACATAATATCCCAACACACATCACCGGTCTAAATAGCCTTATTTATATAGGAGCAAAACTAGCTGGTGATAAAATTGGTATTCCCCTACGGAACCCAAACAGAAACACAAAAGCTAGATGGGAAATGAGGCTAGAAGGACAAATAAAGAAAGTACGACAAGCGAGACTACTAAGTAAAAATACACAAGCACACAATGGAATGAAAAGACCAAATAAAGACCACAGCAAATGATACCAATAACAAACTGGAAGAAATAAACTAAAAGATATTGGTGAAAGAAGGAAGACTCAAAAGATACCGGGACAGAAACAAGCAATACGCATCAAAACACGAACTTCTAAAATAACGAAAGAAAATTCTACCAGAAAGTCGCTGGAGAAAGCATAAAGACAAACGAACATTCAAATGTAAAGGCGACACAACTCTTTTGGAGAAAGATGTGGGGAAAGAAAGAACATAATAACGGAAAGACTGAATGGATAAATAACATGTAAAAAGAACTTGTTACGTATTACGAGTAACTCAAAAGTTAAAAGGGAACACCCCAGAACATTCTGGAAACTCTGTGACGTCAGAGCTAAGGTACATGTCCCATAAAATGACACCAATTCGGAACAGAATTTCTTTGACCAGCAGTGTCACGTCGGCCGGACTCTAGAGAGGAGGAAGGCAAAGGGATGAACGGAAATACACCCCACCTCTCATTGGAGGAAGGGAAGAGCTCTATCATTAGTTTTCACTTGGGACCCTGTCGGCGGACAGTAGGATTCCTCACCTCGTTGATGACGGGCGAAAAGTCGTCCTCATGAAGAAAATTTGACTACTACAGACAGTTGGAACCCCGATATCACCTTCATGCGGGCCAGATAAATATAGGATATCTTCCAAAGATAACAATCTTAACGAGACTATGCGACAAATCAGAAGAGAAGGAAAGCACCGCTTATTCCGTCTTCAAGCTAACCAAAAGAAGGACATATCCCAAGAATAACCAACAGAAGATGAACCAACCCATAAAAGCTAAGTAAAAACTTCTTCCGTCATGAAAAATTGCTAGTTGATATGAAAGAGATTCCGCCTAATGACCTTATTAACCCTAGCCTGTCGGCGTCCGTTTCATCCTCCTCCCAGCTTATAAATTCTGAATTAAAGATTATGTTATAAAAATATATATTATGTCTTATTGTTCTTTGCCAATTCTTGCATGTGCACCTCATTTTCTTTGGTCTCTGATGGAACAGCGTTGTAAACGTTGAAAACGATAAGCGAACGTAACAAACTTGAAGGAGGCCCCAGGGCCAACATACAGCTGGACTCACAAAGAGCAACACTCAAGAAAGTAATAAATGAGAAATCCCCAGAAACGATCGTATACATAGATTCTGGTTTTTAAAACTTCACGTCCATCCACGACAAATTGTCTCGGCAATTGATTAAATGCCTACAAAAGATAAGCGTACCCGAATGGATGATGAAAAGAAAAACTATCACCATTAAGAAAGACCCCCAAAAAGGAACCATCCCCAGCAACTATAAGCCGAAAATGTATCTACCTATGAGGTGGAAAATTCCAACTGCACAGATAAGCGAAGAAATATATTACTCACTTGTAATGTGTCAAGAAATAGGAAGAGGATTTACCACCATTAAGGATTGTATATATGTGACAATTTGAGGACTCGGGGGATATATTTAATGAAAAAAGCAATGAAAGACTAATTACAGTAGCCCGTAATAGCAATTGCAACATATGGATGAATAAAAAAACAACAATGGGAAAGGTGATCCACTAGGAATTGTGCAAATAATAAATTTGACCTTACTACCAAATTGTATATGCACACATCAGAATACACCCTAGTGAATAAAACGCATGAAAATTCTCTGTGATTCTGAGATATAAATGGATCTTCAGATCTAACAAAAAAAAAATAACTTGTCATCAAGTGGATTTTGTTGTTCCAGCGAACCACAGAATTAAAATAAAATAAAACAAAAAGATAGACAAATACTGTGGAACATGGGGAAAACGGAATACCAATTGTAGTTGGTGCCCTTGGAACGGTCCCAAAAGTTTGGAAAACAAAGAGTCGAGACCCTCCATACAACAGCATTGTTAAGATAGGCTAAAATACTCAGAAGGGTCTTGGAAACCTGAATAATCTTGCTGTCACCCAGACTCCAGTGAGAGACCACCAGATGATGTGAAAAACTCACAAGGAGTGATATATATATGGGTTTATACATTTGTAATAAGAGATTCTTCAACAACTGTTTCCACTGATCTCTACTTATCATGAGTCAAATTTGTAGAATTAAAAACCCGTGGTGCATAAAGCGAATGTTTGTATATATTAGGTGAATAGGGCTGCATTGCTAATGCAAAACTAACATCAAGTGCAAAAGATTGAGAAAGAAAGTAAAAAAGAAAGTGGGGAGGGAAAAGAAAGAAAAAAAAAGAGAGAGAGAGAAAGCAAAAGAGAGAAGAGAAAGAAAGAAAGAAAGAAGTGAAAGGAGAAAGTCGTTTATTCAACTGCACCTGTTCGACAAAATGGCACCAACCGAATTCATCATCTGGCCGACTCCTTTGAAGCCTGGTTAAAATTGTGGTCAGCCAGATCCCATGCAGGTCTTCATTTAGAAAATATTTGTATTTCAATTAAGGGTAAATAACGAACTTCATATATATATATATATATATATATATATATATATATATATATATATATATACTCACACACACATACGCACACACACACACACCACAATATATATATATTATATATAATATATATATATATATATATATATATATATGAGTAACTACGAACATGTGTAGAAAAATATAGGAAACTGTTTTATTCCTATGGGCACGTGATTATCAGCCTACATACTTTTCTTTCTCTTTCGTTCTTTCTTTCTTTCTTTCTTTCTTTCTATTTGTTGGTGCTATTTTCGCTCAATTTATCACTATTCGTCTCTTTCCTCTCCTTTCTCTCCATATCCCATAGATAGATAATAACACACACACACACACACACACACATATATATATATATATGTGTGTGTGTGTGTGTGTGTGTATGTGTGTGTGTGACTCTGTTATTATCTATCTATGGGATATGAAGATATATATATGAGAGAGGGGGAGAGAGAGAACTGAGATAGATAAATAGATCTGAACCGACTGAGATAGATAGATAGATAGATAGATAGATAGATAATAACAGAGTGACATACATATCCCATAGATAGATAATAACAGAGTGACACACACACACACACACACACACATATGTGTGTGTGTGTATGTATGTGTGTGTGGTCACTCTGTTATTATCTATCTATGGGATATATATATATATATATATATATATATATATATATCTGTCACAATGCAAGTGTAAAGAAAAAAGAAGGTAACTATGATGTTGTTTGTTAACCTGTCACTTTATTCTTAATATTTCGGATGAAAAATCCCATCATCAGAAGAATACTCGAACTGAAGTGGTCCTAGCAGTTGCTCAATTTGTCTGTCTCGGGTCTTTCATGTGTGTGTTGTTTATGTGTGTGTTTGTGTGTGTAAGTGTGTGCGTGTGTAAGTGTGTGTGTGTGTGTGTGTGTGTGTGTGTGCTAATGTCTGTGTGTCTGATCATTTCTTTTCATTTTGTTTTAATTATATATACTAGCAAGTATATGCACCCTCCGGGTGCAAGTATTTAAGTTTTGATATAATAAAATATCATATTAAATTAGAAAGGCTAATGAAACTGACTAAGAATGCAGATAAAAAGATCTGCAACAGAGGGGGTATAATCGAAAAATAGAACAACTTTGAAACTAACTATTCCATCATTTTCCATTACTCCCCTCTTTCATTGGTAAATTTTCCTAATTTAACTATTTAGTTTAAAATAGGAAGTAATGGATAATATTGCAGTTATTTCTTCTTGTAAATAAATTTCTTTTAAGATTTATCCACGAGATTTTTGTTTATATTTCTTAAGATAAAACCAAACAATTAGAAATCAATAATACCAAGCACATATTTATTAAAATAAAATTTTAAATATCAATATGCAAATTAGCCTTCTCGTTCAAACTGTAAACCGCTATTTTGTTGTATATATAAATACAACTGCATGTTATTAGTAAGTAGATATGGTCAACAGTATTAATAATGTAAAACAATTTTTATTAATAACTGAAGGTTTAAAAGAATGAAATCATGGAGAATTTGACGTAAATAATTAAGGGAATTGGGACTTGAGTAGTAATATAGTTTCGGTTACAGACTGAAAACACACAATCTCCATTATAATAAGATATATATATATATATATATATATATATATTATATATATATATATATATGAGAGAGAGGGAGAGAGAACTGAGATAGATAGATAGATATATGTTCAAATTGAATCATTAGCTCTACTTGCTAATAATAGCAGACATTAATAACGACCTGAACTAGAACAGTATGAGATGTCAAGTTCCCTTTTAGCTAAGCCCATCTGTTCCTTTCACTTAATTAAAAAACGAATAAAACAGTCGACATCATAAAAAAAGATTTTGATATTTCATGATTCTAAACAAGAAGACATTTACAGATTATCCCCATGAGCCTTTTTCCCCCTTTTTTTTAAAACATTTCCCCATTGAGGTTCTAGATACAATGCACACAGAGAAGAAAAACAAACCAACGTACCGTACGTTTTGTGTGCATTGCTAAATGTGCAAAAAAGAAAGTTTTGTTTTTTTAAGGTTGATAAACTTATCATAGATTCAAATAATTACTTTTTAGTATTTTTATTCGTTTTAGGATTAAGTTTACTACGACAATTGAAGATAAATCCCAGTCGAGTTATCTCTTGTCCATTTTCTCTCTCTCTCTCTCTCTCTCTCTCTCTCTCTCTCTCTCTCTCTCTCTCTCTCTCTCTCTCTCTCTCTTTATTTTTTTTTATTCAAAAAACATTTTTAGTATTTTTGTTCGTTTTAGGATTAAGTTGTTTTTTTTTTTTTAATAACAATGTATTTTTTTTTCTTTGATTTTTTTTTGATTTTTGATTTTTTTTTTTTTTTATTAAGTTTTTTTAAAGTTTAATTAAGTTTGATTACGTTTTAATGTTTGATTAAGTTTGATTAAGTTTGATTAAGTCATTAAGTTATTAATTTGATTAAGTTATTTTTTTATTTTTTTTATTTTTGTTTTATTTTTTATTAAGTTATTTTTATTCAAAAAACATTTTTAGTATTTTTGTTCGTTTTAAGATTAAGTTTTTTTTTTTATTTTAATAACAATGTATTTTTTTTTCTTTGATTTTTTTTTTTTGATTTTTGATTTTTTTATTAAGTTTTTTTTTTTATTAAGTTTAATTAAGTTTGATTAAGTTTTAATGTTTGATTAAGTTTTGATTAAGTTTGATTAAGTTATTAAGTTATTAATTTGATTAAGTTATTTTTTTAATTTTTTTATTTTTGTTTTATTTTTTTTATTAAGTTATTTTTATTCAAAAAACCTTTTTAGTATTTTTGTTCGTTTTAGGATTAAGTTTACTACGACAATTGAAGATAAATCCCAGTCGAGTTATCTCTTGTCTATTTCTCCTTTCTCTCTCTCTCCTTTTTTTTTATTTTTTTTTATATATATTCCCAAGAAATAGAAAAACTAAAGAACTCTTCTTACCAAACTGACATGAACATTTGATAGAAGACATACATTCCAGTTCTTATCAGCTAGCCCCGTTTGGTGGACAACCCCAACCGGCAACTGAACAGGCAGACTTAAATCTTGTCAGGGGCCAGGGAGGTGTTAGAACGGGCTGGCAGGTAAGTGGGAATGTGTTTTTGGGTTTTTTTTTAGCCTAGATCACTGTTACAGATTATTACGCCTCCCTAGAGACACCGCCCTTATTGCTACAACGTCCATCGTTTTGTAACGGCCGACTGTAACGTTAGTGACGTGATGATTGAGCGGCAAGAAGTGATATAATAGCGAGATTAAAGTACGATATTTTTTAAGCCTGGACCTCCTGCGCGTTTTGTATGTATAATGGCAAGAAACGGTGATACTTGTATGAAAATATTGATAGCACATTATCTTCTGTTTTCAATAAACAAAGAACTGTGTAAGTACACGAAAAAAAACCTGACGGATTATTGTAAGCGCATTGCGGTATGTTTATTCACATGTATCTTTATGCTTGTGTGGTGGAACGGTGTATACATATATGTATGTATTGATAATTATACACACACACCACACACACACACAATATATATATATATATATATATATATATATATATATATAAGATTTTGGGATATATATATATATAAGATTTTTGGGATGTTTTTTTTTATTTTAGAAGCATTGTTGAATAAAGTATATATTATCATTTATATTTTTTCTTGAAGGCAATTACAATGCGTATATCGCATAAAATTCGATAATTATAGAAGATAATAATGACAAGTGTATTTCGGTAAAGAATTATTCGATGTGTAGAACATCGTACATACTGTTGAAACAGTCTGTTTCAATAATAATAATATATATATATATATATATATATATATATATATACCAAACTTGTTAGTAAACCCTTGCGGTAAGAAAAAACCTGGCAAATAGTTTGATTGTAAAAATATATTACCAAACATTACCTGGGGAGAAAAAAAAATTTAAAAAGAAAAGACCAAGATAATCGTACCAACCGAAAATAATCGGTTGATACTATAATACTTGGCCAAAAGAAAAAACAATTTATATATATATATATATATGAAAAATATGTATTCATATGAAAACTGCCTGGATATACTAAAGCTAATAAGTAAAGAGTGCTCAATACCTAAGTAGAGCAAATAATAAAGATAAACCTAATGAGTCAGATATACCTACTAAAAGTTTCGCTTAGTGCTCTTCAGGGATAAGATCTTTTGACTCTTAACAGAGTCAGATCTTAACCCTGAAGAGCACTAAGCAAAACTTTTAGTAGGTATATCTGACTCATTAGGTTTATATATATATATATATATATATATATATATATATATATATACGACGGTGAGTCAAAAAGTATCCGCATTTTCGCCATAACATATCGTTATGCGTGCTTACAGTTGGCACTGTTGTGGTTACGTGATCGCGCCATTTTTCTTGCTCTCTTTACTGTGTAAACATGACCGCTCTACTGGCAGTATGTATAAAAGAAGAACAAATAGCGATGACCCGATTTCTTTGATCGGTAGGGGTGTCATGGGGTGAAATTCATTGGAGGGTTTTAGCACAATACGGGGACAGTGCACTACACCATAGAAGTGTGTATAAGTGGCCAGATGAGTTTAAAATATGTCGGACAAGTGATTTCCCGTGGATGAAGAATGGTGCATAAATGGTTGCACGACCAACCGAAAACCTTCTTCTTAGAGGAGATATCTTCGGATTGGCCTAAAGTCGGTATCAGCCAACCAGCGAGGGAGTCTATCCCCTTTTCAATAGCGCTAAACCAAGGAGATTATCTTAGCGTCTGAGGTGGAGCGCCACACCTACCTTCAGCTCCTCACTTTACCGCACAGATCCCTATGCTACTCATACGCTGAGTTGGCGAGGGTCGGTATCGAACTAAGAACCTTGCGGTTTCTAGCCGAACACTCTACCGACTGAGCTTCTGTGATCAATTTAGTATAAGGAAAGGATTCACATTTTTCCATAATATATATTCAGATGAACCATAAATATATTTAAATATGTCGGACAAGTGATTTCCCGTGGATGAAGAATGGTGCATAAATGGTTGCACGACCAACCGAAAACCTTCAACAAAGAAAAAAAACAACTACGTTATAAAAACGTGCACAAACATAAATGTATAAAAATAATATTTCTGTTTATTTTATATCAAAATAAATAGGTCATCTATTTTTATAAATTATAAGCCTTGAGACTTATGCTTTGTACATTCTACTCTGTTGATCATATATATATATATATATATATATATATATATATATATATAATCAAAAGAGTAGATTGTACATTCTACTCAGTTGATCATATACATATATATGTGTGTGTGTGTGAAACATAATGAATACACACACACACACACACACACACACACATATATATATATATATATATATATATATATATATATATATATATATATATATTAGTTAAATCTAATGAGTCAGACGAACCTACTATTAGTTTCGCTTAATGTAGTATATTTTTACAATCAAACTATTTGCTGGGTTTTTTCTCACCGCAAGGATTTACCTACACGCTTGGTATATTATATATACTAGCAAATATATGCACCCTCCGGGTGCAAGTATTTAAGTTTTAATATAATAAAATATCATGTTAATTAGAAAGGCTAATGAAACTGAATAAAAATTCAGATAAAAAATATTGGAGAGGGGTATAATCGGAAAATAGAACAACTTTGAAACTAACTGTTCCACCATTTTCCCTTACTCCCGTCTTTCAGTGGTAAATTTCCCTAATTTAACTATTTAGTTAAAATAGGAAGAAAAGAATAAAATTACAGTTATTTCTTTATGTTAATAGATTTCTGTTAAGATTTATCCCCGAGATTTTTGCTCATATTTGTTAAGATAAAACCAAACAATTAGAAATCAATAATACTAAGCATATATTTATTAAAATCAATTTTTTTAAATGAATATGCAAATTAGCCTTCCCATTCACACTGTAAACCGCTATTTCGTTGAATATATAAATATAATTGCATGTTATTAGTATGTAGATATTGTTAACAGTCTTAATGACAATTTTACTAATAATTGAGGTTTAAATAAAAATAAAATCATGGAGAAGTGATGTAAATAACAAAGGGAATTGTGAATTGAATAGTAATATAGTTTCACAGACATACAAACCCACAATCTCCATATATATATATATATATATATATATATAATATATAAGGTCGTTGGAGCGGCCTAAAGTCGGTATCAGCAGTCAGTGAGGGAGTCTATCCCTTTTTCAATAGCGCTAAACCAAGGAGATTATCTTAGCGTCTGAGGTGGAGCGCCACACCTACCTTCAGCTCCTCACTTTACCGCACAGATCCCTATGCTACTCATACGCTGAGTTGGCGATGACCGGTATCGAACTAAGAACCTTGCGGTTTCTAGCCGAACACTCTACCGACTGAGCTAACCCGGCCCCTAGTAGGTTGTAATTATTGTTTTCTTTGCTGAAATTATTCTTGCCTTATTGTATACTCACCGGTGCGTGTGTGTGTATATATGCGTGTACGGGGGTGGGGGATTTGGGTGGGGAATACAGCAATGAAGAAGGAAGATTCTTGCCTTTCCAGTTTTTAAGTACACATCTGCAGTGCAAATGAAATTATTATTACAAACACATTCACAAGTTCTGTTTAGATTTCTAATTCGGCACGTCCAGCCAAAATGGAAATAGATTTCTTTAGAACTAGCAAGACTAGAATGCTAAGTTCTTTAATCAGTTCCAAAGTAACTCGCAGACTTGTTCAAAATTTGTTCACTGAAACAAAATTGACAGAAAGTCATATTCAGGCAGTTCATACTCGAATATATCCAACAGGAAGCGTCCACCCACCCCTAACCATATTTCATATGTTTGGTTTGGTTTGGTTTATTTTTATTTTATTTATTTTTGGCTTTTGTTTTGTTTTTTGGTTTGTTTTGGGGTTTTTTTTGTTGTTTTTGTTTGTTTTTTTTGGGGGGGAGGATGTGGGCTTGGCAGGAAAAGTTCATACTTGTGTTGTGCTTTGGCACACAAATCCAATTTATTTGCAACAAAAAGTGACAATTTTGCAGCTGAAGCAACAGATAGTTGTGTCATAAAATAAATAGTTCTTTAGTGTATACTAGCAAAATAAAAAGACACCCTCCGGGCGATGTAAAACTATTTTTTGAAAGATATTGCCTAAAGGCATGGGAGCTAAAAATTCAATGTAATAGAGTGTGTACCATAAGTATGTAAAATCGTCAAATTTATTAAAGGAGTAAAAAAAAACAAAAAAAAACACGATATCTAGAACAATAAGAAAATTTATTCCTAGGTGTCAGGAATAAATCTTAAAAGGTGCTTTGATTTTTACTGAATAGGACTATTTTTTCTATGTACTTTTTTAATTATTCTTACTAGCAAAATAAAAAGACACGCTCCGGGCGATGTAAAAACTATTTTTTGAAAGATATTGCCTAAAGGCATGGGAGCTGAAAATTCAATGTCATAGAGTGTCTACCATAAGTATGTAAAATTGTCAAATTTATTAAAGGAGTAAAAAAAAAAAAAAAAAAAAAAAAAAGAAAGAAAGACAATTTGAAATGGAAACAGTTCCGATAACTTTAAATATTATATTAGAATAAAACAATCTATATATAAATATATAACGCCGGGCATCTATTTATTGAAACAATGAGGATTGTCTAACGTTGCATGCTCACATTTTGAGTATATTTATTCTATGTTATGACGTTGGATCATGTGTTGGGTAATGTGACGTAAGCTATGACGCAGTTTTTGTTACAGACAAAAACCGGAAGCGAATCTCCATTATTAATAGATATTTACCCAACCCCTCCGCCACAGGCAAGGTCAATTTTTAAATGGAGTACTGCTGGTTTTAATTTAGAGTTTTCTTTCTTCTAGACTGGTTACCTATAGAACTCAGTCTTTCCTACTATTTACCCATAGCTGGGATGAGAACAGGTGGATTCATGCCTTTCTTAAGGGCATTAGCGCGAAGTGAAACGTAAACAGCCTCGCCGAGGATTTGAACTTGGATCACCGATCTCTTTCCCTACGACATTAATTGTTGCACTAAGCGGACGTCCTAGTTATTAAGTGTAGCTTTTATTGTGACAAAAACAGCCACGTAATTTTAATAGTTTTATCGTTAGAAATGAAATTAAAGTTTTTAAAAAACAACCTCCATACAAAAATGTAATTTTTTCAACCAGTCTTACTTGGTTTATTATGACGTCCGCATGTTGGTCATATAAAGAAGGGAATATTTGTCTCATACCCCACTTGTATGGACTGGGCACACGGTCTCGTTTTAATGTGGGCCCACGCACAAGCCGAAGCTCATGGGTGGGAAAGAACAAAAATTGCGTCGATCCCCTCGGCATTCCCCCTCAAGGCGCTGGGCAATAAACCCAACCCTGCCCCTTTAAATCAAGGGGGCAGGTATTGCCTGGGAGGAAAGTCCCCTGGGATCGACGCTATTAATTGTACTTTACCCCGATCCAGTGGCCGAAGCACACTGGACCCCCGCCCCGAAGGACGAGTATGTCGGGGAAGTATAAAGGAGGGGCTAATTTAATTCAAAATGTTTATATAAAACTTTTACCTTCCGCGTAGATTTATCAATTTATTAACAAGAATTTGTTTTGTTAATGTTCGATACATCGACTTTGATTTTGATAAAAATTCACTTTGTATTGATATAATGCGGATAACGCATTTTTCTTTGCTGCATTTTTTCCTCAATCAACTTTTGTACTTAAAAAATATATCTTTACGCCATTAACAATTTCTGGCCATCTAATGTGATTATCTTAAATTTAATATTCAAATAAGTTTTTGTAGTTAAATATATTCTAATTTAGTGTGTTCGTTGTTTATTATCGCCCAAAAAATGTTCACTCCAAATAAGAATATTTTAGTGGTTCTTAAGGCCGGTTTAGCTCAGTCGGTAGAGTGTCCTCCTGGGAACCACAAGGTTCCTGGTTCGATACCGGCCCTCGCCAACTCAGCATATGAGTAACACAGGAATCTCTGCGGTAAAGGGAGGAGCTGATGGTAGGTGTGGTGCTCCATCTCAGACTCTAAGAAAACAACATCCTTGGTCTAGCGCTAGGGAAAAGGGGATAGACCCCCTCTCTCTCCAGCTGATACCTACTTTAGGCCACCCCGACGACTTTTTATCAAAGCATGAATATAGAAACAGGTTATCCCCGAATTAGGACGTACATGAGTTACGTTGACCCACAGAGTGGAGAGCTAACTAAGTATATGTGTTATATTAAGATGTTATGTTAGTGGGAGGTCTCTATGAATCATGGACTCGCGATCGTTTTGCAGACACTCCACAGATTCTAGGACTTATCTCAGCTGACTGCGCACCACAGACGCTTACTTACTTACTTACAGTGTTATCAAGCAAACTTGTAGTTAGCCTTAATATTTGAAAATCTAATATTAAAAAAAAAAAACAAGTATGACTGTTGGGATATAGTAGTGGGATTCGTTTGACCTTATTCATAGAGTTGGCAAATTACGGTCTCTTGTCTTCTGTGGTACAAGAATATAAGAGAGAAAAAAAGGGCGTACGAATAAGAAGGCTCCTATAACACAAATAAGAGGGTTATTTCCTATAAGTCTAACATAAACAAAGGGGAACTACTCTTGACTGATAAATTATTTATTTATTTTATGGTCTACTAGGAAAAAAAGAAGACGGGATTAGGGTTAGGGTTTAGGGTTAGTTTAATGGGAAAATAAATAAATAATTTATCAGTCAAGAGTGGTTCCCCTTTGTTTATGTTAGACTTATAGGAAATAACCAATAAGAGTTGCTAACAAATTTATATATGTATACGTGTGTATATATGTATGTATATGTGTGTATGTATATATATATATGTATATGTGTGTATATGTATATATATGTATATGTGTGTGTGTATATATATGTACATATATGTATATATATGTGTATATATATATGTATATGTGTGTGTATATATATATATGTGTATATTATATATGTACATATGTGTGTATATGTATGTGTATATGTGTGTATATATATATATATATATATATATATATATATATGTATATGTGTGTATATGTATGTGTATATGTGCGTGCATATCATCTGAGAACAACTGGATAAAATGTTAAACTGTAAAGTAAGATTCTTTGTGTGCAAGCGTATGTTAGCGAGAGAATGTTCTTGCAATAGAAAAGTGACTGTACAAAGAAAGTACTGTAGGTAAGCACGTGGTGAGGTTTGCTGAAAATATCATGGAGTTGCTTACTCGACAAGAATCTTCCTTTGTTCGTTCGTTCTGCTGTGTGAGTTCCCC
Source organism: Doryteuthis pealeii (assembly GCA_023376005.1). Classification (NCBI taxonomy): domain Eukaryota; kingdom Metazoa; phylum Mollusca; class Cephalopoda; order Myopsida; family Loliginidae; genus Doryteuthis; species Doryteuthis pealeii. The sequence continues at coordinate 30,222,399 of CM042140.1, forward strand.
GTAAGTGAATGTGTATCTGCCGGTGTATCTTGTGTACGCCAGTGAACTAGTTGATCTGTCCGCTACAGTGATATGTCGGTATAATAATATATATATATATATCCACTCGTTAAGCTGGATGATGACTGTTGCGTCATCGGTTGTCTATGTCTTTTTGGTATAGAAGGTTTTGTTAGGTGATTTTATAATAATTATCTAGGCTCAACCCAACAAGATTCCTGTCGGTGAGGCTCAAAATACACTGTGTGGCGTTACTTTCGTATTTTGCCTGGAGAGTTGTCTGCCCGTTTAGTTTGCTGGTTCCCGCTAGGGAACGGTTATATTTAAGCGGCTGGTTTGAACGTCTCTCTCTCTCTCTCTCTCTCTCTCTCTCTCTCTCTCTCTCTCTCTCTCTCTCTCTTCCCGGTTGCTCGACCTACGAGACACATGGGTTAGACACGGTCTACCCCTTCTCGTTGGGGCCTCGCCCCCCCTTACATTACTGTAAGTTATTCGTACAGCATGGACTATTCCTAGTCTCATGTCTGTCGTTTTTATGTTTATCCTTTCACATGTAACTTTGTATTAATTTTGTATGTCTGTTTATGTACACCTATGTATTATGTACCCTGTTAATCCATGTGCTGTACCATATAAAATGTTTTGTCTGTCAACCTTTGTCGGAGTTTGTATCTTCAAGTATATATCACCTTTAATCCTACAACTTCAAATGTGTAAGACGCCCCCCCCCACACACACACACATACACACACTCAAATAGTGTATTGAGCATGACATTAAACTGAATCTGATGGAGATCTGTGGAAAGTGAAGTACGTCTTCATTGCCATTACTCAAGGGTTCACTCTGATCTAGAAGGGTAATATCTATTAGGACCGGTAGACCATATTACCTTTAGGCACCCCTTTTTGATCTCAATTAAGAAAGGACATGTTTTTCATTTACACCGTCAATATCCGGTTGTTTGTTAGGGATTAGGGGTTAGGGGTTAGGGTTAGGGGTTAGTTTTATAATTTTTAAAAGAATCTAAAAATCGTCTGTTAAAACAACTGGATAATGACGGTGTAAATGAAAAACATGTCCTTTCTTAATCGAGATCAAAAAGGAGTGCCTAAAGGTCATATGATCTGGGCTGGTCCTATGTATGGGTTAAAAATACCCATATGAAAATTACGTGTACTAGATAGGAATGTTTGATATCATAAAACCGTGTGCAGAAAACTCTTAAGAAATTTCACAAACATGTAAATATACATATACAATGTATAAAGTCCGTACCTTCTAGGCACAAAATAACTTTAACGATTTGTCATGCCGTTTAAAATCGATCAATCAGCTCTAGGAAAATTTCAGATTGTTTTGTATTTTATTGTTTTATATTAGACGTTTGTTTTATATTGTTTTATATTGGACGGGCCATGTGGTTTTTGGAATCACGTGATTTGTTTGCCAAAATGTCCGTGTAGATTTGAATCTCGCTAAAAAAAAAAAAAAATTCGCGCCTTAATGTCTGGAATTTTTGTTCAATTTTTAGACTTGCCGCTTGGTACAGTTTCATTTTCTATTTTATTTATTATTTTCTTCATTTTTTTAAGGCACGACTTACGCCTGTTAGTAGTTAAATAGATTTAAAGCTTGTAACATGATTTGCTTACTTAAAAAAACAAAAACAACATAATGCCCCATTGTTTGAAAATCTTCATTTGCCAATAAATAACAAGAACATATTTTAGCCACATGTTTCCCGCCACAGTTATTTCCGATTTAATATACGAACTGAAATTTATAAAAATGAATAGGAGTCGCTTTTGTCGCAATAATCACGTGATAATGTTCATATTTCTGAGCGTTTATTTATTTCTTTAAGTGGAGGAACTATTATTCAAAGCATTAATCTAATTCAGCAATTAATAATAACCACTAAAGTGTATATATATATATATATATATATATATATATATATATATATATATATATATGAAATAAAAAGAATAAAACATTTTTTCTGAGAACGATACATTTTGCGGACCTTCTTCTTTTTTTATGAAATATTACATTTTCTCCCGTTGGAACCAGAACAACATTTTATATATTTTATATATATATATATATATATATATATATATATATATATATATATAATATAGGTTACTAAATTTATAAATAAGGAGTGCTCAATATTAGTTATATAACATATATATCTAAGATAGGTTAGCTTGGTATGTGTCAGTTTCTCGCCTATGGGATTATCAAACCAAGTACGTTGAATTTATGTCTACACTACCTTAACACAGTGTATAAAAATATGTGGACAGTGATACTGATCGTAGTTGGAGCCCTTGGAACAATCCCCAAGAACCTGGAAAAGGGCATTGATAAACTGGAGATTGGAGGAAGAATTATAATCATTATTTAAAATTGGTTAGGCTACTTAGAAAAATCATGGAGATCTGAGGATACTTGATGTTATTCTGACTTCAGTGAAAAGGACATTATTTTAGCATCTGAGGTGGAGCGCCACACCTACCATCAGCTCCTCACTTCACCGCACAGATCCCTGTGCTATTCATTCGCTGAGTTGGCGAGGGTCGGTATCGAACCAAGAACCTTGCGATTCCTAGCCACACACTCTACCGACTAAGCTAGTCCGACCCTACTAAAACTGGTGTAATAGAATGAAAATAATGATTAAAGACAAACGTGTGGAAGATCAAAACGGCGCCATCTTTGTAGTTGTAGGTGCCCTGAGTCTCATTAGTAAAAACATGAAAAGATATCCATGAGAAATTTCCCTGACCCAAATGCAGAAAATAATAATTAAGGGGCCGGGTTAGCTCAGTCGGTAGAGCGTTCGGCTAGAAACCACAAGGTTCCTAGTTCCATCCCGGTCCTCGCTAACTCAGCATATGAGTAGCACAGGGATCTGTGCGGTAAAGTAAGGAGTTGATGGTAGGTGTGGCGCCCCATCTCAGACGCAAAAAACAATCTCCTTGGTCTAGCGCTAGTGAAAAGGGGATAGACTCCCTCGCTGGTTGGCTGATACTGACATTAGGCCGCCCCGACGACTTTTTTACATGCTATATTATGATTTGAAAAATCTATTAAACTAAATGCATTTACGATTTGGCTTGATTTGACCTGAAAGCAAGAGACATGAAAAGAAATATTTGATGGAATTCTGAGATCGATTTTCCTTTATTCAAAAGATATCGAATTCTCTAAACAAACAAAAAATATAGGAAACAAAAATAGTAAGAAAAACAGCTGTATGGATAATTCAAGAGACAAACTAAGGGAATTGCACACTAGATGGCGTGGACATGGCTAAAAAGAAAAATCTTCATAGAGAAACTGAATTTCTATTAATAGCAACACAAAATAATGCCACACGAACCAATTATATCAAAGCGAAAATAGATAAGACGCAAAAGAATAGTAAGTGTAGGATGTGTGGAGACAGAGACGAAGTAGTTGATCATATTATAAGTTAATGCAGCAAACTAGCACAAAAGAGGTGCATGACTCATCACCATGTCGCGCTTTCAGCGCGGATATCCATGACAATCTCTCTCCATCCGTCCCTATCGCTCATCATTCTCGGGAGGTCCTCTATGCAGCATCCCGCATCCGCACAGAGCTGATCAATGTACGTTTTTGCTGGTCGGCCCACTCTCGCTTGTCCATGTGCTGGCTTCCACAGGAGGATGTCGCTTATGAGTTCGTCCTTGCTTCTCCAGCAGTGTCCCGCGTGTCTTGTCCGTCTTACTCGGATGGTTTGTGTGATATGTGGTAGGTGGCCGTACAGCTGTTTTCTCTTAGGGTATTGTTTCCATGTCTTGTTCAGGATCACCCGCAGCATTCTTGTGCAGCTCACATCTAGTTTATTTTCTAGTGGCTTAGTTAGGGTCCAGGTGGTGCAGCCATACAGCAGTACTGATATGACAACGGCCTGGAAGAACCGTCTCTTTAACTTGTCTGTGAGGTTGGATTTCCATATGATCGATAGTTTATTTATAGCGGCCCATGCTTTTCCTATACGTGCACTAACGTTTTTTTCTGTGGAGGAGATGTTACTGCCTAAGTATCTAAATTGATCTACAGAGTTTGGGAGTTTGCCGTCGATGGTTGAGATGTCGCTTTTGTTTTTGAAAGACATGAACTCAAGCAGAATCCTTACTACACAGCCTAGAAAAGGCAGCACGAAATGTCGGCCTGTACGTGAACTCTGGTACATGACTAGACATGGCTAAATTACAAGTTATTGCCGTATTTGTTATTTCTGAAAATGTTGAGGTTTGATTCTTACAATTGTACGTCGCCTAAAATTTGACACAGTTGGATAAAAAAAAAATGTGCAGTCACCAATAATAAAAATGCTACGTCTGTTTAACTAATTATTTTTTTTTATGATAATTATAATCTGACTTTCTGTCAACGACTGTTAAGATCTGAATTCCAAAGTTGAGGATTTCTTTTTGAAAACCTTTTGAAAATTCAGTTGCGGAAATATCTTTATCATTTCAAAAATGTTTCTTCTCATATCTTTTATATAAGTGGGTGAAGTACAATAAAATTAAAAAAAGCAAGAGTCATTCTTTGCCATGACTGCCAATGTAATGCAGATTTATTGCCCAAATAAAAAAAAGAATCTTTTGTGACTTATTAGCAAGTTTATACTTGACATTTTAATGCAGCTATGTTCACTGGGGTTTTTTTTCTGATAGACAGCAGAGCTCATAATCCAAGAAAATAAGAAAGAAAAAAACAACAACAACAGAGACAGAGACAGCGAGAAAGGCAACAAAAACAAACAAAAAATAAATAAATCGCTAATCAGCGTCTTTCCCTTTGATGAAATAATACTAACATTTTTTTCTTGTCTGTCTGCAAACAAATGATTATTATTAAATAGAAATAATTACTTGAAACCACGTAATTTTTTTGTAAAAGATTAACTATGAGGAAATTATTTGTATTATAGGAATATTATTTTTGAATAAATGATAAAATTATTTGTATTATAGGAATATTATTTTTTAATAAATAATAAAATTATTTGTATTATAGGAATATCATTTTTGAATAAATAATAAAATTATTTGTATTATAGGAATATTATTTTTGAATAAATAATAAAATTATTTGTATTATAGGAATATTATTTTTGAATAAATAATAAAATTATTTGTATTATAGGAATATTATTTTTGAATAAATAATAAAATTATTTGCATTATAGGAATATTATTTTTGAATAAATAATAAAATTATTTGTATTATAGGAATATTATTTTTGAATAAATGATAAAATTATTTGTATTATAGGAATATTATTTTTGAATAAATAATAAAATTATTTGTATTATAGGAATATTATTTTTGAATAAATGATAAAATTATTTGTATTATAGGAATATTATTTTTTAATAAATAATAAAATTATTTGTATTATAGGAATATCATTTTTGAATAAATAATAAATTATTTGTATTATAGGAATATTATTTTTGAATAAATTAAAATTATTTGTATTATAGGAATATTATTTTTGAATAAATAATAAAATTATTTGTATTATAGGAATATTATTTTTGAATAAATAATAAAATTATTTGTATTATAGGAATATTATTTTTGAATAAATAATAAAATTATTGTATTATAAATATTATTTTGAATAAATAATAAAATTATTTGTATTATAGGAATATATTTTTGAATAATAATAAAATTATTGTATTATAGGAATATATTTTTTGAATAAATAATAAATTATTTGTATTATAGGAATATTATTTTTGAATAAATAATAAAATTATTTGTATTATAGGAATATTATTTTTTTAATATGGGAGTACTTGAAACCATTAACTATGAGGAAATTATTTGTATTATAGGAATATTTGATATCATATAACTGTGAACAAAAAACTCTTGAGTAACAGCTACACAAAAAATATAAATACGAATGTGCAATGAACGCAATTCCCTAGGCATAAAATAACCCTAGACAGATTGACATACCGTTAAAATCAATCAATCATTCAAATCTTGCCATATTCATATTAACCAACCCCTCGCACACGAGTAAAATGTGACGCATGGTCAATTTTTAAAGCCGAGTTTAACTAGTTTTGTTGAGTATCTGGTCGGCATCCTTAGTTCCAGATGTAGTGAATAAGTAAGCAAGCCAATAAGAATCCGGTGTTATAGTATTCTTTGTAAGTCCGTCGTTCAAGAGGGTCCGAGTGTCAATGAGTTTAAGATTAGAATCAGCCCTCTATTAATACAGCAACAGCAGCAGCAGCACTGCCAGTGATTGGACAATAGGAATCTTTCTCGGGTCACGTTGTAGTCGACGAGTCTATATTTAGAAGTGACCATTTGCCCCATGCCTTATATCACAAAAATCCAACAAGTTTGAATTCAGAGTTTTCTTCTCCTAAAGTGGTTGCCTAATAAGGATTAAAGAGACCAATCCGCCCTACTATTTACCTATAGCTGGAAGGAGAATAGTTGGATTCATTAAATTTCCCAAGAGCTAGGTATCAACAATTGTCATGTCATAGACGTATTTAAAAAATCAAATCACTAGCCTCGATTGAAAAGACATTATCAAAAATCAGGGAATTATTCGATTTTAAAGAAATTTTCAGTGTTGATTTATCAATATATGAATTTTATAATGCATCAGGCATTTTATTTAAAGACTTTCTGATTTGTTTTAGGTCACTTAACTTTGAACCCCCTTATTTTTCCGGTGCAAAATATATAATTGAAACTAATTTCTGCATAAATAAAGACAAAAGACCGAAGGTGTGAATAGAAAAAAATTAAAGGAAAGATTTTGAAGAAAATAAGTACCAGAAATCTGAAAATTAAATTTTTTTAAAGATTTGAGATTTTTTAATTACTCTGTTGTATATGAATAAAATATAATTTTCTTTTAGATTATCAGTGAAATAATTATACATCGACATTTGATCTGTTTAAAAAGGTGGGGTATAAACTTTTAAAATGAGGTTTCTCCATCAAGCTTGTTATTAAATAAATATTTGTTTCTATGATCTAAAATATGCATTTTAAAACTTAAGATTATGGGCATTATATTTCAAATGAATTTTATTTAATAATTAGGTATGAAAATTGTTGCTCCAGATACTGATATGGATGGACCTAAGAGTAATATATATTTTAAAGAATTTGGTTTTGTTACCGTTGATTCGTATAAAAGTTAGTTTGAAACGATTTAGAAATTTAAAAGTAAGTTCATTTCTTTATTACTATTTTTTAAAATCCATTGTTATTAAAAATAAATTAATTTTAACATATGTTAAACGTTCTCCTGTGGGCACCTGCACATGGACACACTAGTGTGGGTCGGTCTTCAAAAACGTACATCGATCAGCTCTGCGGGGATACTGGCTACTGTTGTTACATAGTGAGGTTTTCACAGTACCAAATCTATATAATGTTGTATACCCTTTCTTACTTCTTTCTCTGGTCGTATTTTCTTCTGACCGGCTTTGCTATTCTGATCGTCTATCATCTTGGTCTGGTCTAGCGTCTGGTGTTGTCTTGGGGACTTCGGTCTGGTTTTCCATGCTAGGGATTTCTCCTTATCAGAAGCCCCGTGTCATTGTTAGTTTTTAGTAAACCCAGACATAACATAGCGCGCGTGAGTTCCAGTTTTAGGCAGAGCATAAAATGGCCGCTGCTCTGCCTGACGCCCAACTGCAAACTGGGGACTCTGAAAAAGGTCCCACGTGACTTCACATATTTGGCGGGCTTCTGTAATTTTCCATAGAAGGACCCGGCCATGGTATGAAAGGGGTCATCCCCTCAGAATTACAGGGGATTGACAATAATCTTATGTAACCGCATAGATTATGTAACATTGCGCGGAAGACTTTCCAGATGCGATGGTCAATAGGGACTGGTGGCGAGGAAGAGTCATAGAGATTTGTGCTGTCAAATGCAACCAAATGAAATGAATCTAACAGTCAGCAACAAGTTTAAACTTGTTCCGTCTTTTCCATTTTCTTATCCGTTATAAACTCAGCAAATATTTCATTTTGACTCTCCACTTGAAGTAAAAGATTCACCTTGCCGATAAGTATTCAATCTCTCAACGGTCTTTAATTATTGCCATGAACCACACCCTAAAATGATACAGAATATACGACTGACACGGTTTCTCTTCAACTCCCTTCAAATGAAAGAAACGTTGTTTGGTTTTTTAGACTTTTTTTATCAACTGAAAGGTCAGAAAAGAAACTGAAATACGCTTATTTATTTCTGGTTAAAATGATTGCACGATATCAGACAAGCAAAATCTTTTAAAGGTAAATTGCTGATAAACCATTTAGAGTTGATCCCCTCTTAAAAGCTCAAGGTTCTTTTTATTTTATTTATATTTTAATGCATGCGATGATCAGGTAAGTTTCGTAAAGATTCAGACCTCTAAAAATCAAACACATTTTGTATTGACTATTGTTGGATTTTTGAGTGTGCTAGTTCCCCGCCTGTACTTATAGACTAGGCGAGATCATGTGGTCTATTCCTTAGCCAATTGCTGGCCATACCCTTATGGCAAGCCTCAACCCCTTTTTATCATATGGGTGCTAGAAGGTGGTGGCTGCGGGTCTACATGTCCTGGGAATGACGTTAAACTCTATCTGATGGTGAGGTTCCAGTTTTGGAGGTTTGGGGAATGTGGAGCACCCCTTCATCACCATTGCTCCCTGGTCCACTCTGACCCGGAGTGGTAGTACCTGTTAGGGTCCCATCTATGGGTTAAATAGAAACATGTATTTATAAAAAATTGTATCCATTAAGAATTGATTTATTTCAAAACTTTATCGGTATTAAATGACCCACTGATGTTGATATGCCGTAAAACAAAACAAACCAAATAAAATCGCTGGCCATACTGCGTGGCTGATATATTACTTAAGCGCTGATTCTTTCTCAGTTTACTCGCGACATTCGATGAAGGAACCTAGGAATCTCTACCTGAGAGGATTACCAAAGGATCCAAATTGGAGGACTCTTTACCTAGAATAAACTGGTCCATTATGGCCCTTAAAAACGTAACAATTATTTTTATGACCACATGGACAGACGTATACTAACTAAGATAAGGTGTTTGTGTTGTAATGATTATCGACATAGGAAATGGACACAACGAACCGAATTCAAATCCTGGACGAGGCTGTTTGCATTTCACATAGCATTAATACACTTGGAAAAGCTATGCATCCAACTATTCTCCCTTCAGCTATGGGTAAATAGTATGGCAGACTGGGCTCTTTAACCTTGCTATGGAGAAGGAAAACACTGAATTCAAACATGTTAAACCCCGCCTAAGAAATTGACCTTGCGTCACATCCTGCTTGCGCGGACAGGTTTGGTAAATACATACATTAACCTGACCGAAATAGGGTAAAAAAGGACTATTTGCTCGTAAATTCCTACCATGAAATAAACTGAACCCTCATTTTATGTCCGTGTTTTGGCAATAAATGTTTTATTTTCCTTGCACCCGTTATTTTACAATACTAAATATATTTTCTTTATTTTAATATTCACTTCAATGTGTATATTCTAAAAGTTTTTATTTTGTGAGAATGTTTAGTTTAAAGTGGGGGCTCGTTTTACAATTTAGGCATAAATTGGATCCTCCTTTTATGACCGCAATTTTGTTTTTTCGTCGACGATGATTAAAATCTGACGTTTTTATTTTAGGGTACCAAAGCCAAAAAGAAATAAAAAGGCAATCTTGAACTTTTTACTCGTAAATTCCTACCATAAAATTAGGCTTGGGCATGTTATGGTAGGAATTTACGAGTAAAAAGTTAAAGTGAAAAAACGAACCCCCACTTTAAAACTAACCATTCTCATAAAATAAAATAAAACTTTTAGAATATATACATTAAAGTTAATATTAAAATAAATAAATAAAATATATTTAGTATTGTAAAATAACGGGTGCAAGAAAAATAAAACATTTATTGCAATAACACGGACATAAAATGAGGGTTCAGTTTATTTTATGGTAGAAGTTTACGAGCAAATAGTCCTTTTGGAAATAAACTTTATCGAAAGTTTCATTTTATATCTTTTAAATTTCCAAAAATAGTTACAAAAACTCGACACGTGTTTAGTTTTTTGTTGGTCTCCCAAGTAATTGATCCATGCTGAGTGTTTCTAAAGAGAGTAATTTTGGCACTAGGCCTTGTTTCTGTTATATTTGGCAAGGACTGAGCAACCCACCCTATGACTTGAAAATGAATCATTGCAAAACCCACGAATATGGATGTATATAACTATAATGATAAACGAACGAAGCAATAGCTTGACTTGAAGCTTTATTGAAATATAACACAACTGTGGTCAGTTAGGGTGGGGCTTTTTTCAATATGGATAGGGAGTTGATCTATGTGGAGACAACTATGGTTGACTTCACTTCAATAATATTGATTAAGTACTACACATTTTGTGTTAAAGAAATGAAAACGCAGTTAGTGACTTCTATTTGCTCATTATGACGGAGAACGAGAAAAGAAAAAGAGCAAGACATTGTCTTGCCTGCCGTGATCGAACCCGCGTCCTCCCGCATGCAAAAACAAATGCGATTTAGGCACTGGACGGACGCGAGATTCGACTTATGTGCCCGGATGTTTGGGTAATTTGCCCATAAATAACCAAAGCGAGAGAAGCATTGGGCTTACGTGAGACGGCAGTCAGAAAATATTATTTTGACGACGACGACGACGGATTTTCAGCTGCTGGTCGAAGACGAAGACTGTGTTGACCAAAAGAAAGTTTGGCCTGTGAGAAGACGGCGAACTCGCTTCTTTTTGGTCCCTCAGCAGGAACTTGTTGGCTCAAATATTTTCCCCCTATTTGGTAAAAGTTTTTTTAATATTTCTAATATTAACTGGGACACATTTAATCGTGAAGTGATTAGCGACTTATGATATCGTGAGTTCAATCCATATCCGATTCTTTCCAAACAAAACGTGTCAGGTTAATTAAATCATAGAATTAACCAAATAAATACATGACAAATAAGTTGGTGCTACTTTGGTGTGCGATTTACGTATGATGAAATTGAGTTGGTATGCGAAATACCTAACCCTAACTCTAATTTGATTCCATTTCACGCAGCTAAATCGGCTCTAGATTTGATCCCCGACAATTTCAAGATACCATATACTGATTTGAAACCTAACATTAATAGATTCCTTCATACAAAATGGCAACAACACTGGAATAACAGCATCCACAATAAACTCTTCCTAATCAAACCCGCTTTGGGAGGCTGGAGACCAACTTTAAGGAAGTCTAGAAAGGAACAAGTCATTGTATCCCGATTACGCATTGGTCATACAAGACTAACAAAATCTTATATACTCAAACAAGAACAACAACAACAATGTGGAACATGTCAAACACCTTTGACAGTTAAACACTTATTCATGGAATGCAGGTTTCTTGCTCACATCAGAAACCGTTATTTTAAAGCAAACAATATGAAAGATCTATTTGAAAAGGTCAACATGAGGGATATTCTCTCTTTTTTGAGTGAAATAAAATTATACCATAGAATATAGACATGAAACAAATCAATACCATACAACATAATCCCCAATAATGCTAACACATTTTTAAAACCAATTACTAAAAAGTATAAATATAAATACACGATATGTATAACTTCCTAACCGTTAGGCATGACATAACCCCAGACGGGTTGATATGCCATTAAAATCAATAAACAAACAAACTTCTTTTGATAATAAATAATGTAAATTTTTGTTATATATTATCTTTTATTTGTTTGTTTGTTTGTTTGTTTGTTTTTGTTTTGTTTGTTTTTTGGCGGGGGGGGGGATGTATATTTAATTTGCCTATAAATCGAATAACTTAATTTCAAATTTGTATTTATTTTTTAAAATAAATGTAAAATAAATTTTATTTTTTAAAATAAATGTATAAAATATGATAATGTTTTATTCAAGCCATGATGAACAAATGATATATTTAGATCACATAGTAAAATACAATTCAACTTTTGTAGATTACATTGGAACGTGGATCGAATAAGTTAAACAGTTTAATACGTAACATATATGGTTTACCTTTTCTTATATATTACAGATTGACAATCTAGCCATGTTATTCGTTACGCACTATTTTCTATTATTTTCTTTACACAATCTCTTTGGTGAGTTCCCAAACTCTCTCTCTCTCTCTCTCTCTCTCTCTCTCTCTCTCTCTCTCTCTCTCAAAGGACACCAGATTCTCCAGATGGATCTGCTGCTATCAGTTATCAGTGTAGGGGACCATCAGAAACATTAAGATTCCTTCTGCCCCTTTATAAAAAATGACTTTATTATCTTTTCATCACCAGATGCACATCCAAGCCAAATCCGATTTCTCATAAATTCATAAAAATACTGAGAAATACTGATAGGCACATTTGACTGTTATATGAATGGACAAAGAGATTTTTGATATGAAATTACTTTCAGGACACATACGGAGAGGCATGAACACCGAAGACCCTAAAACCATATTCATGCAAACGTGACTTATTCTGGCACAAACCTGAAAAAAGTGAACACTTAGTCAGGATCGAACTTGCTACGGAATTAATAATCTGTGAGAATCAGACTTAATTCAAATGATTCCTCAGCACACACATGTCTGTGTGAAAGTTCTTATGAAATAATATAATTGATTCATTTTTAACGACATGTCAAGCGTTAGGGAATTTTGTTCAATGTGCATTTATATTAACATTTTTATGTAATTGTTTCTTAAGAGTTTTTTGCACACAGTATATAATACAAAACATTTTTCCACAATTGTATAGTTTCAAGTATTCCTATCTAATATCAACAATTATATGGTTGCAAGTAACTAATAATAATCTTTAGTTAACAATTATAGCGTCAAGTAACTATTCTTAGTTTACATCTACATCTAGTTTACAGTTATATGGTTTTAAGTATTTCTCTCGAAGACGAATAATTTTTAAGCAGATTTATTTTACCCATAGATAAGACCCCCCTAACAGGTGCGGGTTAAAGTAGATCTGGGAGTAATGGGATACTCCACTGAACACAGTTTAGTGTCATACCCAAAATATCCCTTTTTGGGGTGGTTTTATCCCTCTGCAAAGGTGGATGGTAAAATAATATTTATAGATAGATAGAGAAAAAGAAAGAGAAAAAGAAAGAGAAAAAGAAAGAGAAAAGAGAGTGGAGAGGAGGAGGCGGGTGAGAGTGAGAGTGAGAGTGAGAAGGAAAGAAAATGTGAATGGCGTGATATAGACAAACAAAAATACGAAAGATTGAAATATGTTTAACTTTTATGAGGAACTTTTTTTTTTTATTGCAGGTCATTCGAAATCTGCCGAAAAGAATATTAATAATATTTCCCATTTTCATATGACTAAGTTAAAAATGAACACTACCCCAAGATGATGCAATATAATTCACTCTGCGCCAGATGCTGCCCCCCCCCCCTAGCGAACAGAGTTAGTTACACCCAGTTTCTAGGGATTAAATGAAACACCTTATAAACACAGAGATGCTCGGTTTATTTTTAGGGATAAAAATATGAAAAGCAGAGAAAGTATATCTCATTTGTTAAATTATACTATATAATAAAACCATTCTTGTCTTTCTGTCTGTCCGATGCAGTAAGTCAATTTAAATTAGTTTGGTTGAGTTTGTATAGCGTTTTCGGAGTTTTGCTTACGTCACGTCCGGTGCTGATTTCCGGTATTCCCAGTTCTTAAAGGCGCTAATGAGCAATAACAATAGGATGTCAATGCAGTCGGCCAGTTTAGGTGTTGATACAACATTGTGTTATCATTTGTAGATTAAGTATGGGATGTGGAACCTGGTGAGCCAGTCTGTCGCTTGTTGTCGTACTGAGTAGATCTTGTTTATATTACTAACTCTCTCTCTCTCTCTCTCTCTCTCTCTCTCTCTCTCTCTCTCTCTCTCTCTCTCTCTCTCTCTCTGTGGTACTTTCTGTATTTTCGGCAATTTTTCTCTTCAAGTCTCTTCAAAGCAGTAGAATTTCGTTTGGTACAGTAGAATAGTTATTTACAAGGCTTAGCTTAGATGTGGCACAAGGCTAGAAGTGTGGGGCGCCCAGAGAGAATTAAACTTACCAACAATGGTCTTCTAATCAATCTTGCTAACTAGTGTATGTATTTACCAACCCCTCCACACGATCAGGATGAGACACAAGGTCTATTTTTAAGCAGAGTTTAACAGGTTTGAATTCAGAGTTCTCCTAGACTGGTTGCCATGCCAATGTTAAAGATCCTAGTCTTCCCTACTATTTACCCATATCTGGAGAGAAAATAGTTGGATGCATAGCTTTGCTAAGGGTATTAGTGCTGTGTAAAATGACATTTTAATCAAGTGACTATGCTTCAGCAAGCTTTTAAAAATATTCAAAAATATACAATCATATTCTCGATTGACTCTAGAAATTGTGTGGTCCCTCCCCTATGAGTGAAACGATATCTAGAACAATAAGAAAATTTATTCCTAGGTGTCAGGAATAAATCTTAAAAGGGGCTTTGATTTTTACTGAATAGGACTATTTTTTCTATCTACTTTTTTAATTATTCTTACTAGCAAAATAAAAAGACACCCTCCGGGCGACGTAAAAATAATTTTTTGAAAGATATTGCTTGAGGGTACGGGAGCTGAAAATTCAATGTCATAGAGTGTGTACCATAAGTATGTAAAATCGTCAAATTTATTAAAGGAGTAAAAAAAAAAAAAAAGAAAGAAAGAAAGACAATTTGAAATGGAAATAGTTCCGATAACTTTGAATATCATATTAGAATAAAACAATCTATATATAAATATATAACGCTGGGCATCTATTTATTGAAACAATGAGGATTGTCTAACGTTGCATGCTCACATTTTGAGTATATTTATTTTATGTTATGATGTTGGATTATGTGTTGGGTAATGTGACGTAAGCTGTGACGCAGTTTTTGTTACAGACAAAAACCGGAAGCGAATCTCCATTATTAATAGATATGCCAACAAGAGTTGAAATTGGTAGTTGGTAGAGTTGCATGTGTCCAATAGCGCTTATTTGCGGTATTTTAGTTCAAGATTTTAATGATAGTAAAGTGATCTTTATGGGAGTTAAATGAAGAGAGAAAGTATTTTTTTCTTGAAAAGAAAATTTGACAGAAAATATATGTTGTAATTTTCTACTAGATTTTTTTTCTTCTATTTCTCGCATGATTTCTTAACTCTTTCAAATCTAAGGTTACTTTTCCTTTGCCAACTTCACTCCATCATAATTATTCTCGTATCAGACTAAGCTTAAGAAATATTGATATCCAGTTAGAATGTCGCTCTTTAAGGCAAGCTGGATTCTTACACTCTAAAAGTTTAGCGCAATACAATCTTCAATGATATGTCATCGTGCCACATTAAGCTAAGCTTAATATAGACTAACTGACTATTTTTCTGTTGAATTTTAGTGAGTTGCTATGAATATTACTTTATATATATATATATATATTTTTTGGTTTGTTTTGTTTTACGGCATATCAACCTCAGTGGGTCATTTAATGCCGATAAAGTTTTGAAATAAATCAATTCTTAATGGATAATACAATTTTTTTAAAATACATTTTTCTATTTAACCCATAGATTGGACCCTAGCAGGTACTACCACTCCGGGTCAGAGTGGACCTGGGAGCAATGGTGATGAAGGGGTGCTCCACATTCCCCAAACCTCCAAAACTGGAACCTCACCATCAGATAGAGTTTAACGTCATTCCCAGGACATGTAGACCCGCAGCAACCGCCTTCTAGCACCCATATGATAAAAAGGGGTTGGGGCTTGCCATAAGGGCAATAGGGTTGGGAAAATCATATAGGTGCTAGGGCTTGACGTGACCAGCCGATTGATCGGAGGGGGCCTCTCCGACCGCCCGTCTAGCCTAAGATAGGGCCAAAGTGGAGTATTGCATGTCATGAACTGCTCATCCATCTGGACTCTATCCTTAAGCATCACGGGTCGCCACCCACGGCCAACAGGTGGCCACATTGGGGGAGTCTTACC
>CM042140.1:30241026-30258526 GCA_023376005.1 Doryteuthis pealeii
TATATATAATTGCCTTTTACAGTGAAAAAAATATACATCGATATTTGTTCTGTCTAAAAGGGTGGGGGCCTAACTTTTCAATTGAGTTTTCTCCAAAACTTATTACATATCAATACTAAAGTAGGCTTGTTATTAAATAAATATTTGTTTTTAGAATCTAAAAATATTAAATTTAAAACTTAAAAATAGGCGTTTCACATTTTAAGTGAATTGGTTAGAATTGTTGCTATCAAGGTGCATATGAGAGCTGCGAACGGTCATATTTATTTTAAAGCATTTCGATTTATTTCCATTGAATCAGTTTGATTGAAACGATTTAGTAATTTAAAAGAAAGAATTCGTTGATTAATAAGTCAATACTGAAAATGTTTATTAAAATCAGATAATTCCCTGGTTTTTGGTATTTTTTTTGTTTTTCGATGTGGGTTAGTGAATTGTCACTTATATATTTACTAACCCCATTGCGACACCTGGTCAACTTCTTAAGCGGAGTTTAACATGTTTGAATTCAGAAATTTCCTTCTCCTAGACTGGTTGCCTAGCCTTAGTTAAAAATCCCAGTCTGTCCTACTATTTACCCATAGCTGGAGGGAGATAGTTGGATGCATACCCAGGGGTATTAGTGCTATGTGTAATGAAAACAGACTTGTCCAGGATTTGAACTCGGGCCGATGAGTCCATTTCCTACGACTCTATGACACAATGCGCTTCCACTTATATTGTCACTTATAGGCTTCCGTAGATGCGGGTATATCACGCTAAACTTCTTTCCTCTTCAGACTAAAGATGAACAAGTTTTATGGACGGCGTGTTTGGAACGAAAAAAAATTGTATTACATTTAAATAAATATCAATAAGTTTTAAATTTTTCTGTACATAGAGTATTTAATTTTTTTTTTTTTTTTTTTTTTTTTATAAGAAAATTTTTATTGATTATATGAAGAAACTTTTAAAAACGTTTTTAGATTGTTATAAAAGGGATTATTTTGAGTGCATTATACATTTTCATTTTTGGGACGAATTTGATTGTTTAAAATGTATTAAAAAAATTACATATGTAATATTATTTTGCTTTTTTTTACTGGTGCTCATTATGTAACTACTTTTCAACTAAAACAAAAATTGACCTTGAATAATCGATTTAATTCATTTTAATTCGTTTTTAAAATGAAAAGGAGTGTGCAAATTGGCAGTACCTAGTTTAGATCGGATAACAAATCTAGACCAGGCAGTGTCACACAATGCTCACCAGAAATTCTTGTCTTCATAATAACGCAATTTTTGTTTATTTGTTTGTTTTTTGGGTAATTTATGAGGAAGTGCGTCCCGGTCTCCTGTCTCAGAAATTGCTACCCGGTGACTATTAAAATAACGTCCCCAGCTATGTCGTCTCGGCGGTGTTACTTGAAAGAAAACAACCAACTTAGGGCGTTAAATGTATTTTTCTCTTTATGAACAAATGGAGATGGGTGGATAGATATATATAAACAAAGTAAAAAATGAACAAATTGAGGTAGATAGATAGATAGATAGATAGATATTTTCATATCTAAACAAGAATTACGACAAATTTCTATAAATAAACAAGAATTACGACAAATTTCTATAAATAAATTTCTAAACAAATTACGATAAATAAATAAGAATTACGACAAAAAAAAGAGAAGCCCCCCCTCTAAAATAATTTAGCGCCCTAAGATGGTTGTTTTCTTTCAAGTAACACCACCGAGACGACATAGCTGGGGACGTTATTTTAATAGTCACCGGGTAGCAATTTCTGAGGCAGGAGACCGGGACGCACTTCCTCATAAATTACCGTTTTTTTGTTTGTTTGTTTATTTGTTTTTTGTTTTTTTGTTTTTTTGTTGTTTTTTTTTTTTTTTTTTTTTTGGGGGGGGTCTTGTCAGATAAGAGTATTCGCGTGGCAAATTTATCGCGCAAAATATTACATTTCTTGCAGCGTAGTTTCAACTAAAACAAAAATTTGACCTTAAATAATCGATTTAATTCATTTTAATTCGTTTTTAAAATGAAAAGGAGCGTACAAATTGGCAGTACCTAGTTTAGATCGGCTAACAAATCTAGAACAGGCCGTGTCACACAATGCTCTCCAGAAATTCTTGTCTTCATAATAACGCAATTTTTGTTTATTTGTTTGTTTGTTTGTTTTTTTTTTTTTTTTTTTTTTTTGAGGGAGGGTCTTATCAGATAAGAGTATTCGCGTGGCAAATTTATCGCGCAAAATATTACATTTCTTGCAGCGTAGTTTTAAGTAATTATCAACTCTTGTTGCAATGCTCCTTTCATTCAACTTAACCTTTTACTGATAACAAAAATCTCAAAATGCCTGACAGCACTTAAATATAAGTAATAGACGAACACTGCAACGTATTGTTTGTTTGTTGTTTTTATATTTATATTTATTTTTGTTTATTTCTCAATTTTCTGAAGGAACCTTTTTCCTTCCAGTTGTCTTTTACCACCATTAAAACGCCGTTTCTTTTAATGTTTTATGTGTCCTGTTATGAGGTTAAACTGCATCTAGTTCAATAGCTCTGGCGAGTGTGGAGTACCCCTTTATTACCATTACTCCCAGGTCCACTCTGACCCAGAGTTTAGTACTTGTTAGGGTCCCATCTATAAGTTAAATAGATCAAAAAATGAGTTCTACAAAATACTCCTGTAAATCAAAATTGATTATCAACTGTTGTTTCGTACTCTAACAATTTGTTTAAAAACAAAATATTTACCTACAAACCATTCCCTTACAAATCAGATATACAAAAAAAGACTTGGCATTAAATAACCCACATGGTTGATATGCCGTTAAACAAACCAATCTAATGTTTTTTATCCTATATTTTGGCATGAGTTGTTAATTTTCAAAGAATTTTATGGTTGTTCTCAACTTTGTTATTTGCTTCACACTGTTTCGACCGGTACATTTTCCAGCTTTCATCAGGTGAATTTTATGAGCGCCTTCCGTGATGTAATGTTTTGTTGACTATGCTAAGTGACTATTGTTTAGTGAGTTCGATTCTTAGTGGGTGCTCCATACTTTTGGTCTTCCGGGGGCATATAAGGTGTAATAGTAATCGTTATAGGTAATGTACGCCACGAACCGAGTTCAAATCCTGGACGAGGCTGTTTGTGTTCCACTTTGTGCTAATTATCTTGGTAAAGACATGATATTGTGCGGCTCGGTCTCGAAGAAATTTGGCGGAGGCAAATACGAGATGAAGAAATGACAACGAGTTCACAGGAAAGGAAAAGGGAAAAGTCAGTCACGTGGTCACTGAAAAAATAACACTTTATTTTAGGAGTCGATTAAGTAATTGTTAAATTGTAGTCAACTCCCAATAGGGTGTGGTTTCTCTAGCTCAGAAATTTAAATCGTTCTTTGTCTTTCTGTGCACACTAATGACTGACTGGTAGACTATTTTTTTTACAAATCCCTAACACTCACGTGTAATCGTTTCTCGCACCTTCCGCGAGAGTTCTAGTGGTTGATGCTTTGTTATCCGGTCACACAGCTGAGAACCAAGTTCACAGGTATTAGGAGGCATCTACTTCAATACAATGAATCCATCTTTTCTCTCTCCATCTATGAGTAAATGATAGGACGGACTGATCTTTTTGTAACGGTAAATGGTCTGGGAGAAGGAATTATCCTTTATTTTTGTTTACACATGTACTAGTCGTATTTTTGATAATATAATCCAAATTTCTACGTTACAATGTGTTATTGTTCCATTTTAAGGTAACATACATATAGCCTTAACTCTTTTATATATATACGAATATTATTTTTGCACTAAGTTTTTGATATATTGAGCAGTTTTGAATGATTTATTAATAACACTACAACAGAAAAGTTAAAGGTCTCCAGGACTCTTCTGAGTATTATTTTTATTGTTAGTATTATTATTTTTAATTGATTTTTATTTCTATTATTTATTATTTTTAATTTTAATTTTAATTTTATTATCGTACTATTAATTTATTTTATCATTTATATCTTATCTAGTATTTCTTTTATACATCATTATACTCTAATGTTTAAATTTAAAATCTTTTATTTTACTTGTCTATTTATATTTTAATATACTACTCTGTTTTTTCTGTCATTTCACTTTTTGTCTGTCTGGACGACCTAGGAATCAACCTTGAGATGTATCTCTTTTTTCATTCACTTCCTGTTTCTATGGTTACAATCCTACACTGTTAAAAATATATATTTTTATTATTTTTTGTTTTGTTTGAATTTATATATATTCAGCTCTTTGTTTTTTGTGATATGCTTGTCCATAAGTGAATTGAGACCATCTGATGAGACGAAAATTTGGGGAGCCGGTTAAATCAACTTAGATTTATATGAATTTTCGTCGAAATAGATTTATTATGGGATACTGTATTGAGTTCTTCCTTCCTTATTGATAAATATTGCTCTGTATATAATCTAAAAGGTTATTTTACATTGAGCTCTCTTCAGTGATTTAAAGATTCGCTGTATTTATACATACTGGATCATCAATATTAGTACAGTGGATCTTATCACATATAGAATATCGTTTTGGATAACTCATATATATATATATATATATATATTATATATATATATATATATATATCCGCAAATGTATTTGTTCTCAGAAAAATTTAATTCTTTTTCTGAGAACAAAATACATTTTGCGGACCTTCCTTTTTATAAAATATTGAATCAACATTTTATATATATATATATATATATATATATATATATATATATATATATATATACGAGAACGAAGTGACCTATTGTCGGTATCAGCCAGGCAGCGAAGGAGTCTATCCTTTTCGCTAGTGCAAGACCAGGGAGATTATTTTTGCGTATGATGTGGAGCGCCAAACCTACCATCAGCTCCCCACTTTACCGCACAGATCCCTGTGCTACTCATACGCTTAGTTGGCGCAGGACATTATTGAACTCGGAACCTTGTGGTTCGGAGCCGGATGCTCTATAACATTATTGGAGGAAATTAAATCGGTGACACGAGTTCATATCCTGAACGAGGCTATTTGTGTTTCATTTCGCACATTTTGATATACAATTAATAAGTGTAAAGTGTAACATTATCATCGTGAAAGTATCTGGATTATTCACGTATGAATCAGCATTTATTTTTAGGATCAGAGTGTAGTATATGTTCCTCTTTCTTATGACATCTTTATATTACGAAATTCTCACTATATTTGTATGTAACCGCAACCCAGTAAAAATGCATATCGTAATGAGATTTAGAGCTCATATTTTATTTCACTTTACAAATCCTAGATTAACAAACACGCGTTAGTTTGAATTAATTTACACTTATCTTACATAATTAATAGGCTACGTATCAATTACGCAACACTTATATATATATGTATAACTAGAAGCGGCCACCCGGCATCGCCAGGGTAGAAGGTTTTTTTTTTAAATGTTAGTCCCGCGGATCCATTATTACTCAATCCTGAGTTGGATCCTTGTAGGATGCCCCTGTAAAGGTTTAAAGGTGATAATACTTGAGGATATAAAACTCCGACAAAGGTTGATAGACAAAACATTCCATATACAGCACAGAATAAACAGGGTACATAATACATAGAGGTGTACATAAACATACATACAAAAGTAAAAGGGAAAAACATAAAAGTACAGACATGAGACTAAGAATAGTCCATGCTGTATAAATCACTTACAGTGATTAGTCCGGCGTTGAGGGAGAGTCTGTCTCGTAGGTCGAGCAACAGGGAAAGAGAAAGAGACGTTCAAACCAGCCGCTTGAATATAGCAGGCCCCTAGCGGGAACCAGCAAACTAAACGGACAGACAACTCCCCAGGCAAATACGAAAGTAACGCCACACCCCATTAAAATCCCCATGTAAAAAAGACCTTGCATTGATCCAGCGATTCTGAAAATAAACGTTAATGTCTACTATTCAAAATATTAAATGCAAAAAAAATACTCCATTCTGTTATCATT
The DNA here is from genome assembly GCA_023376005.1 of Doryteuthis pealeii. NCBI lineage: Eukaryota > Metazoa > Mollusca > Cephalopoda > Myopsida > Loliginidae > Doryteuthis > Doryteuthis pealeii. Next base: position 30,247,032 of record CM042140.1, read on the forward strand.
TAAATTTTGTTTTTTAATCCTTTTCACAAATATAAATCAAATCTTTATTATTTCTGCTCAAAAACCAAGCCCTGGTGATATTTAATGTGTGTATATATTTACTTTGTCGTTAATTGTTTATTTTCGAAGTTTCCTCCGGACATACATATACACACAACCGCCCTTTATATATGTATAGATTATGCATGTCCGTTACTCAGGTTTCATGTGTTTAACACAATCTGTACTCTCGTCTGAAGATTGTGTTAAACATATGAAAAGTAACAGAAATATAGTGTCCATAATTGTATGATATTAGATTTTATACCGACACTGCTTTTATAGCATTGAGCACACTTTCTATGCATACACTTTTATTATTTGCAGTTCTTCATCATATGATGGACTCTCCCGTCGATCGACGTATGAGTGTTCATACAATGAACATCCACACAATGATTTGTTTATAGTGGTGAAGGCTTATGGATCTACTATTTAACCCATGGCTGGAGGGAATTCTGAATTCAGAGTTATCCCTCTCCTAGACTGGTAACCTACCCAAGGCTGAAGGGCCCAGTCTGCCCTACTATTTAACCCATAGCTGAAGGGAGAATATATGGATTCATACCTTTCCCAAGGGTATTAGTGCTATGTCAAATGCCAACAGCTTCGTCTAGGAATTGAACTCGAATCGACGAGTCCATTTTTCACAACTCTAACCACTAGCCCACGCGCCTCTCTCTCTCTCTCTCTCTCTCTTCTATATATATATATATATATATATATATATATATATGTGTGTGTTGTGTGTGTGTGTGTGTGTGTGTGTGTGTAGTATATATATATATATATATATATATATATATATATATATACATATTATATACATACTTATATACATATAAATATATATATATGCGCATATATTCACACACACACACACACACATATATATATATATATATATATATATATATATATATATATATATATATATATCAGAGAGTTGAGCGAAAAGCTGTTTTTGCTTTTTCTCAACTCAAGAGAAAAAGTCCGGAGATTATTTCTATGAGATCTGAAGAAATCGAAAGTACAAATAAAAGCAGTTGACCCAGTGAACCAGAGACGGAAAAGTGTTGCCTAAATGTCTGTAAAGAATGATTGAAATAGGAACGATGAAATGCAATACAAAAAACATGGATGCCAATTCAAAGATAACATTGAGAGCCAGGTGTTAAACCTGTTTGCCACACCTGTCACTATCCCGGAGGAAATGAGGGTTTTCTTTTTATCTGACAATTCAACGTTGCAAAATAAGTCGGATACGAATGTATTTTTCAAGTGATTGAAAGATGTAAACATCAGAATTTCCTTCATGTGTTTCTCTCTTAATTCTTTCTTTAAGCTTTTTGCAAAAGAGACTTCACACGAACATGCACACACACACACACACCACACACAACAAACACAAACACCACACACACACACACACACACAAACACACACACACACTTGCATACAAATACGCATACACAAAATTACAGACAAAAACAAATACACGCACACATATATGCATGCATACACATTATCGTCGTAGAAAGTGGAATTGGTAACGCGAGTTCAAATCCTGAATAAATCTGTGTTTTTATTTCGCGTTAATACCCTTTGGAAAGGTATGAATATTGGTTAGGAAGAAAGAGGAAGAGGAAGAATTCTCAAAGTAGTTTTGACTAACAAGAGGAGACATCCGTTGGTTTGAATTCAGAGTTTTCCTAGACCAAGATTAAAGAGCACAATTTACCCTACTTATCACCCATAGCTGGAGGGAGAATAGTTGGATTTGTACCTTACCAAAGGGTATTGGTTAGGAGGAAAGAGGAAGAATTCTCAAAGTAGTTTTGACTAACGAGAAGAGAGATTCGTTGGTTTGAATTCAGAGTTTTCCTAGACTGGTCGCTATGCCAAGATTAAAGAGCACACTCTGCCCTACTTATCACCCATAGCTGGAGGGAGAATAGTTGGATTTGTACCTTTCCAAACGGTATTGGTTAGGAGGAAAGAGGAAGAATTCTCAAAGTAGTTTTGACTAACGAGAAGAGAGATTCGTTGGTTTGAATTCAGAGTTTTCCTAGACTGGTCGCTACGCCAAGATTAAAGAGCACATTCTGTCCTACTTATCACCCACAGCTGGAGGGAGAATAGTTGGATTTGTACCTTACCAAACGGTATTGGTTAGGAGGAAAGAGGAAGAATTCTCAAAGTAGTTTTGACTAACGAGAAGAGACATCCGTTGGTTTGAATTCAGAGTTTTCCTAGACTGGTCGCTATGCCAAGATTAAAGAGCACATTCTGTCCTACTTATCACCCATAGCTGGAGGGAGAATAGTTGGATTTGTAACTTACCAAAGGTTATTGGTTAGAAGGAAAGAGGAAGAATTCTCAAAGTAGTTTTGACTAACGAGAAGAGAGATTCGTTGGTTTGAATTCAGAGTTTTCCTAGACTGGTCGCTATGCCAAGATTAAAGAGCACATTCTGTCCTACTTATCACCCACAGCTGGAGGGAGAATAGTTGGATTTGTACCTTACCAAATGTTATTTGCGCTATGTGAAGTAAACAGTCTAGGATTTGAATTCGTCTTGTCGTGTCAATTTCTTACAACGGTAACCTTTATAACACGTGCTTCCAACTATATAATCCATTTGTTCAACATCCCCAAGCTATGATTAAATAGTATCACATACTGGATTATTTAGCCTTAGTTCGGCAACCTGTCAAGGAGAAAGAAATTTCTGAATCCAGACCAGCTTTACTCCACTTAAAAATTGACTTTGTGTCACATCCTGCAGAGTGTTCGGGTAAGTCCATACATTTACAAATTCTAAATCTGGTACTGGTAGATTATAAAATGAAGAGTTTTATTTCGGTATTGTTTCACCCGTGAAGAACGCTATAATTTATGGTTAGATTTAATTCGAAATCAATGGCCGTCCAAATCAAATGAATCGAATTAGATTGAAATAATTTACCTTTTTTCTCTTAATCTCTCTAATAACATATTGCGCTGAGACTATAACTTTTTTTTACGAGATGCGCTCCTGTGTAATGGCTATCGTTGTAAATGGATGACCAAAATTCACGGTGACCAAAATTCAAATCCTGGACGAGACTGTATATTTTTCACATAAAGGTAATAACACTGGAAAAGCCATGAATCCAATTATTCTCCTTCCAGCTATGAGTAAATAGTAGGGTAGACTGGGCTCTTTAACCTTATAGCACCCTGTCTAGGAAAATGAAAACTCTTAATTCAAACCTGTTAAACTCCTCCTATGTCGCATCTCACTTGTGTGGATGGGTTGGGTAAATTCATATATCATCGGCAAGGTGACATAATAACCTCATTTCTTTTTTGATTAATTGTTTTTTTTTTAAATTGACACACTACAAAATATGACTACTGATATAATCCCATAGATAATTCTAAACACATGTTAGACTTGATCTTTGTTTATATCTTCTTTTTTATTTCTACTTCCTTAATTTTATTTTTTTGGTTTAATTCTTTTAATTTTTATTTTTTATCTTAATTTTATTTATTTATTTATTTTATTTTACTATCTGTTGTGATGTTAGTTCAACAGTAAAAAAAAAAGAAGTCAAGTCGAGGTAGGGTAAAATGAGACAAGTGTATTTACAATAAGGTACAATAACGGCTAGCTTGCCGCTAAACGGTAACAGTACAACCTTTTCACTCGGTGTCTCACTATTTATAGTGAGAACCGGTGTATATTCTCCACTGTAGGAACGGCCGGTACAACACTATCATTTCATCATTTTGTATTCTTTATGCTTTATGTTTTATTTCTTCATTCTTTTTATCATTACTCTATTACCATAGTGTTATTATTATGTTATTTTGAATTGATATTATAATTTTATTTTAGTATTTAATACTTTAGGTTAGGACTAATTATTTAGTATTATCTACGTTATTCCGACTATTGTCCCCATCTTTATTGTTATTTGTACAACGTTTCGGCCGATATGCCCTCCGGCCTTCTTCAGGTATTTCTTGTCGGACTCGGGAACATTCTCGGACTCGGGAACTTTCTAGGACTCAGGAACCTTCTTTTCGAACTCGGGAACTTTCTTGTCGTAATCGGGATCCATCATGGAACTTTGAACCTAACCCTTTATTTAGTCCACGGGGGTATCCTGTTCTCATTCCGCCAACCATAGCTGGGGTAGGAGTTGTGTTAATTATTTTTCTATGTTACTGCCTCTACTCAGGATTGAACCCGGAATCCAGAGATAACTGTCACTTAGAACTGTCTTAACCTAACTACCTTATCCACTAGGCCATGTGTCCAATTGGAGAAGGCCGGAGGGCATATCTGATGAAACGTTGTACAAATAACAATGAAGATAGCGTTGCGACAGAATTACACATTCACAGGTAAATAACCACTTCATTTTTATGGGTATTATGCTAGTTATAAACTTATGCAAATTATTCCATATTCAATGGACATCATTCGATCACAGAACTTCTAAAGCACACATGAACATTATTATGGAACTATAGATAATAAAGTTGCTTTAAAAATCGGAAACAACATTAGAAATAATAAGAAATTGTATAATCACAAAGAGTGTCTTTCATAAGTTAAAAAAAAAATTCAGAAAATGGCTTAGAGGAAATAAATCTTAAATCTAAAGCCAACAGGAAATGGAAGGTTTAAAGTGCGAAAAAGTCACATACGAGATGAGTGAGAATGAATTAAGTGACGCAGCTATTATATGATAACGGGAAATGGAGACAGTGAAGCATTGTGGGTTATTTTTAACCTTCCGGTGAACGTAAACCTCGTATTGTGAGAGTGCAGTAAGGTTAATTAGCAGTCTTCGGTACTGGAATATAAAGAAAGCATTGTAGACGTAGGAGTTTGTCTGTGAGTTCATATATGAACAGGTTTATACATGTATTTATATCAGCGTGTATGTATATGGATGTCTGCATGTATGCGTATATTTGTTTATACCTGAATATAGACACATATACGAACATAGGTAGCGACTTTGAATAACTTGAGAACCGATTAAGCTAATTTGATGTAACTTAGTAACAGATCAAAGGAGGCTCTACTCTCCTCTGGGGTTACTCAATCGGTCGTTAAGCGCCATTGAGAAAGTTTATGCATTATGTGAACTAGCAAAATAAAAAAACACCCTCCGGGCGATGTAAAAAATAATTTTTTTAAAGATATTGCTTGAGGAGGTGGAAGTTAGAAATTAAATGTCGGAGAGTTTGAACCATAAATCATGAAATGATCAAATTTATTAAAGGAGTAAAAAAAACAAAAAATAAATAAATAAATAAAACAATTTGAAATCGAAACTAAGTTCTATTAACTTTGAATATCTATTAAAATAAAACAAACTATATATAAATATATGATACTGGGGATGTATTTATTAAAACTTGTTTTAAAAAAACAATGAGGACTGTCTAATGTTGCATGCTCAAATTTTGAGTGTATTTATTCTATGTTATGATGATTTCTGGTATAGTGACGTAAACAGTGACGTAGTTTTTGTTACAGACAAAAACCGGAAGCGAATCTCCATTATTAATAGATGTCTTATTCAGAATGAACGAGCCATTAAATACTGCAGTATATTTTAGGGGAAAACATGGTATCACCCAGTTTTTTCTGTTTTCAGTACGGTCCCGACTAATCTCCATGGGATTCACGTTTTGTTTTTGTTTTTTTAATCAAAGCTAAAATCGTCGTCGAAATACCATTAAGAACTCGGAGAAGTAACTGATGGCGACCCCAAAAGGTTTCGTGTTTTGGCTGAGTGGCGACGGTTCGACACCGGCAACGGCAACGGTAATGATCCTTCCGCAGGTTCACCTACGGAAACCTTGTTACGACTTTTACTTCCTCTAAACGATCGGGTTCGGCCGTCTTCTCCAGGCGTCGAACGCCGAGGCGGCACAAGCGGCGAACCACCAGGCAGCCCGGCGGCATCGTCGGCCAGGTCCGAGGACCTCACCGGACCGTTCGATCGGTAGTAGCGACGGGCGGTGTGTACAAAGGGCAGGGACGTGATCGACGCGGACTATTTTGAAAAGAGTAAGAAACACAGATTTTTTTAAAAAAGAGTAATAACCAAGGAAAAAATACGAAATTACCTCAAATGGCCGATTTTTGTTAATAGTTTTTAAAAAGTCTGGATATTCTCTGGACAAAACTTGTATATGCACATTTTTTTTTCCAGCGGGATAATTAGGCGTATATGAAGTGAGAGTGTGTGTATGTGTGTGAAATGCGTGTGTTTGGAGGGTATCGAACGTTTGCTTGCATATTTGTGTGAGCCTGTGCACGTGACTATGTACTTGTGTGTGCATGTTCAAGGTCATGTGTGTGTGTCTATGTCTCTGTGTGTCTAAGTGTATGTGTGTGAGTTTGTGCGTGTGTATGCACGTTTATATATATATATATATATATATATATATATATATATAAGTAAGTAAGTAAAGTCGTCGGGGCAGCCTAAAGTCGGTATCAGCCAGTCAGCGTGGGAGTCTATCCCCTTTTCAATAGCGCTAGACCAAGGAGATTGTTTTAGCATCTGAGGTGGAGCGCCACGCCTACCATCAGCTCCTTACTTTACCGCACAGATTCCTGTGCTACTCATACGCTGAGTTGGCGGGGACCGGTATCGAACTAGGAACCTTGTGGTTTCTATCCGAACGCTCTACCGACTGAGCTAACCCAGCCCCTTCGTATATATGTTTATATGTGTATGTGCGTCTATGTGTGTGCGCGGTGTGTGTGTGTGTGAGAGAGAGAGAGGGAGAGAGAGAGAGAGAGAGAGAGAGAGACTGTGTATACGAGAGAGAGAAAGACTGTGTATACCGAAAGGATCAGGATATTTTAACAGCGTACACGTACCGAATGTAGTACGAAATTTTACTGCACTCTTTTAGAGCCGTTATTTTTTGTGACGCTACAATTTCTATTCCAAAAGAAACTATTTCCCATGAGATGAGGGGGTACTAAGTGAGAGTAGTTATTTTTTTTTTTAGCTTTGTTTTGTTCTTTTTTTTTTCATTGTCAAATTTTTCGAAATTTTGTGTAACTTCTTCCCGTAAATATCTATGGATGCATGGTGTGTATAAGAATTTAACCAGCTTAAAAAAATGCTTTTAATAACTAGACGTCTATATGCATGGGAACAAAATAACAAGACGCTCCAGCAACCACCACTTGACATAGAATTCTCTGTCGATGTTTTGAGATTAGAAAAATGCATAGGTCTAAAGAAATGGGCGCTTACAGTGGTGTATGTATTCAGTAAAGTTTTGAATATGATTTGGCATCCAATCATTTTCAGGAAACTCCATGGATCTGCGTCCGGATCTTAGCACTTAGTATTAATACATCGATATCATTGTGGGTATTTTCTTATTCTCGGAAATTCAACAAAATAATAACTGTAAATAAGGCAGATACCTCGGACAAGGTTCAAATCTGCGTCCCGAATCGTTATATCATTGCGGTTACTAGCAAATATATGCACCCTTCGCAGGGTGCAAGTATTTAAATTTTAATGTCATAAAATATTATATTAAATTAGAAACGCTAATGAAACTGAATAAGAATGCAGATAAAAAGATTTTAAACAGAGGGGGTATAATCGAAAAATAGAACTGAAACTCACTCTTCCGTCACTTCCGTCTTTCATTGCTAATTTTTTCTAAGTTTAGGTTGTATGAAAACCAAAACTTGCAACAAGGCTCCAAGGAAATGGCAAGATACTATTCAGTTTGGCATTAGTTTGTTTGTTTTTTATTGATTTTAACGGCATATCAACCCATCCGCGGTTATGTCATGCCTACCGGTTATGATGTAATACATATTGTGTACTTATATTTATACTTTTAGTAATTGGTTTTAATAATGTGTTAACATTATTGGGGGGTTATGTTGTATGGTATTGGTTTGTTTCATGTCTATATTCTATGGTATATTTTTGTTTCCCTCAAAAAGGAGAGAATATCCTCTATGGTGACATTTTCAAACAGATTGCTGCAAGAATTTTCAGAACGAAATTGACGATCTGGTTTAGAAATTCCAATTCTTGGTTTTCAATTCAATTTTTCTTCTTCTTCCCTCCACACACACACACACACACACACACACACACACATATATATATATATATATATATATATATATATATATATATATATATATATATTTAATATACCAAACTTGTTGGTAAATCCTCGCGGTGAGAAAAAAAACAGCAAATAGTTTGATTGTAAAAATATACTACCAAACATTACCCGGGGAGAAAAAAATTTTGGAAAAAAAAGAAAAGACCAAGATAATCGTACCAACCAAAAATAATCTATTGACAATATTTGGCCAAAAGAAAAAACAATTTATATATATATATATATATATATATATATATATATATATATATATATATATATATATATATCATACAAAACCGCCAGGAAACTAAAGCTAATAAGTAAAAAGTGCTCAATACCTAAGTAGAGCAAATAATAAAGATAAATCTAATGAGTCAGATAAACCTACTAAAAGATTTGCTTAATGCTCTTCAGGGCTAAGATCTGACTCTTAGCCCTGAAGAGAGTTATGCGAAACTTTTAGTAGGTTTATCTGACTCATTAGATTTATCTTTATATATATATGTCTGCTAATGTAGCTTGTGTCATTAAATCCATAAATCCGACAGTAAGTAAAAAATAGAAAGAAAGAAAAAAGTATTCCCAAAAAGATGAATTTATTATAAGTTGGCGTTAAAACGTTTCGGTTTTTATCAAGCCTTCATTAGGATTGAAAAAGTGTTGTCTGTACAGTGATAGAAATCTTTTCCCGTTTTATTTTGAAAAGATTTCTGTCGCTGTTCAGCCAAGATTTTTTCTACCCTGATAAAGGTTTGACCAAACCTAAGCGTTTTTATATCATTTTCACCATCTTTAATAAATTTTTCTTTTTGAGAATATATGTTCTATTTTCAACACACACACACACACACACACACACACACACACACACACACACACACATATATATATATATATATATATATATATATATATATATTATGGACTCTCTCGTCGATTTTCGACGCCTGAGGATTCACACACACAATGAACACCCACACAGTGATTTGTTTATAGTAGTGAAGGCTTGGGTTGGACCATCCACACTTTTTGGCACAATCGATAGGAAAGAATTGGTGCATCAAAGGTTGCCACAAACCCAATCAACGACCGACCTCAGGAATTTTGAATTCAGAGTTATCCCTTTCCTAAACTGGTTACCTACTCAAGGTTGAAGGGCCCAGTCTGCCCTACGATTTAACCCATATATATTCGGAAATATTAAATTTAGCTTTTCGTGCTTTGTAAAAAGCTGATATCGTTTGTCTATTCAAATATCTGACAAAATCTTTCCAGAAAATGTTCGCTATAATAAGCCTATCTCAAAAACCAGAATAATTTTAGCTTATTCCAAAAACTGGCAAAGATCTTCCAGATTCCATTCGTTCTCATATACCGTTACCAGAATGATTTCTTCACTAAGATTAAGTCTGATTAGAAACAAGACAGCGGAGAATATAAATATGAATTATTTGGAAAAGGTTCATAGTTAGTTCCTGATAATTATACATTCTTCAAATATTCAACATCTGAAATCTAAAATGGATAAAACCGTTTATCTCTCTCTCTCTCTCTCTCTCTCTATATATATATATATATATATATATATATATATATATATATATGATAATGAATGATAGGGACTGTTGGCGAGAAATTGTTATAGATACCAACGCTACTAGTGCGATATGATGATATATATATATATATATATATATATATATATATATATATATATATATATATGCGTGCGTGCGTGCGTGCGTGTGTAGTGTAGAATATAAATATGAATTATTTGGAAAAGGTCCATACTTATTTAATCCCTGATAATTATACATTCTTCGAATAAGCTGAGATCTAAAATGGACTAAATAATTTATTATCTATTAAAACTCTCTCTCTCTCTCTCTCTCTCTATATATATATATATATATATATATATATATATATATATCATCTTTTCGTCATCCATCCATCTGGAGACACACACACACACACACACCCACATACATATATATATATATATATATATATATTATATATATATATATATATAATATATATATCCCGTATGTATATATAGACTTTAGATATTGTATATTTTGTCAGAAAGTTATTATTCAAGCAGCTTTTGTTTGTGGTGCGAGTTTTATTGGTTTCCCAAAAGAACAAACCACGACTACAACCAATAATCCCACTGAAGACAACCATGTTAAAAGCGCTTGGCTACAAAATATAGAACACCTTCTTCACCATTTGAACTCTGATATAAAAAAAACGACAAGAAGGCATGAACACATAAAAATCATCACGAAGAAATAATCAGTTTTTAACAAAACCGACTTAAAATCGGTCATATTACGGTCATATTAAGCCTTTTTCTTTGCGAATTATATTGTTCTGTTCAATAATACTGAACATCGAGCTCAAACATTTCGCTGTTGGGAGACAAGTCCAACTTAGAATCATTCTAATATCAACTTACCTGGTAACCCATATATATATATATATATATATATATATATATATATATATATTATTATTATTATTATTATTATTTATATTTTTAATTTAAGGCAATTACAATGCGTATATCGTATAAAATTCGATAATTATAGAAAATAACCATGACAAGTAAATTTGGCAAACGATTATGCGATGCTGGAACATCGTACAGTCTTTTCATCTTTAACTTTCAACTTTCAACTTTAACTTAAAGTTGAAACAGACTGTACGATGTTCTAGCATCGCATAATCGTTTGCCAAATTTACTTGTCATGGTTATTTTCTATAATTATCGAATTTTATACGATATACGCATTGTAATTGCCTTCAAGCAAAAATATAAATAATAATATATACTTTATTCAACAATGCTTCTAATAAAAAACCATCCAAAAATCTTATATATATATATATATATATATATATATATATATATATATATATATATATAAAGTAATTGGTAATTTCCTTGAAGCATTGTTAAGTATGTTATAATGTATTAATTTGAAAGCAATTACAATGCAAGTAAAAAATAAAATAATGACAAAAAATAACATTTTTTTGTTTTTATTTTTTACTTGCATTGTAATTGCTTTCAAATTAATACATTATAATATATATATATATATATAACTTAGATTTATATGGCCCCAATTTTCGTCGAAATAAATTATTATGGATTACTGTATAGTTCTTCCTTCCTTTATTGATAAATATTGCTCTGTATATAATCTAAAAGTTATTTACATTGAGCTCTCTTCAGTGATTTAAAGATTCGCTGTATTTATACATACTGG
>CM042140.1:30268526-30336026 GCA_023376005.1 Doryteuthis pealeii
TTCAAGCCATCACAGAGCATTTCCTCTTGATTAACTTTACCGTTACATCACTTCTCATATCCGGTTATCCGGTATTATCATAAAAAAGATACAAGACGAGTAATAAGACAGACTGTCTTTCACAAGCGGTTTAGAGGAATTTAGTCGCTTGCTGTAGTACAATGTTGCATCTTGCGGAACAGCTTATTTAATAAGCACAGTTCACCAGCAATGCCCTGAAGGTTCGTACCAAACCACGCCCCTAAAATAAACCGCTGAGAAATCTTATTATAATGGAGATTGTGTGTTTTTCTGTCTGTAACCGAAACTATATTACTACTCAAGTCACAATTCCCTTCGTTATTTACATCACATTCTCCATGATTTTATTTATATTTAAACCTCAATTATTAATAAAATTGCTTCACCTTTTTATTAGCGTTGTCCATATCTACATACAAATAACATGCAATTGTATTTATATATACAAAAAATAGCGGTTTACAGTGTGAATGGGAAGGCTAATTTGCATATTGATATTAAAAATGTGATTTTATTAAATATGTGCTTAGTATTATTGATTTCTAATTGTTTGGTTTTATTTTAATGAATATAAGCAAAAATCTGTCCAATGAATCTTAAATGAAATCCATTAACAAGAAAAAATAACTGTCATTTTATTCTTTATTTTCTAATTTAACTAAATAGTTAAATAAGTAAAATTCAGCAATGAAAGACGGGAGTGACGGAAGAGTAAGTTTCATTTCTATTTTTCTATTATACCCCCACTCTGTTACATATCTTTTTATCTGCCTTCTTATTAGACTTTCTAATTTAATACGATATTTCATTACATTAAAACTTAAATACTTGCACCCGGAGGGTGCATATATTTGCTAGTTATTATAATAAAGGATTAACGATCCCATCTATATATATATATATATATATATAAAGGGCAGTTGTGTGAATTTGTATGTCCGGAGGAAACTTCGAAAATAAAACGATTAACGACAAAGTAAATATATATACACATTAAATATCACCAGGGCTTGGTTTTTGAGCAAAAATGATAAAGATTTGATTTATATTCGTGAAGATAATTAAAAAATAAAATTTAAATAATAACAGCATGGATTTTTTTTTCATTTGATATTTTAGATAGTAAACATTAACATTTCTTTTCAGAGCAGCTGGATCAATGCAAGGTCTTTTTTTTTTTAAAGGGGGCATCACACGAGGATTCAACTCGCAATTCAGTAATAATGGATCTGCGGGACTAACTTTTTAAAAAATCCCCGTCTACTCAGGCGACGCCGGGTAGCCGCTGCTAGTTTCACTAATATATCGATTATGAATAATTTGATAGTAGCTTGATCCTCTGATTAATCCGATAGTTTTGATGCATTTGAATGAATGAATAATTTCGTCATCAATTTATACAAACCAGTTGGAAGAGTGTTAGACTGATTGATTGAGGGATTTTAACAGCATGTCAATCCGTCTCGGGTTATTTCATTAGATTAGGGAATTGTGTTCATTGTACATTTATATTTATATCTTAGTGTAGTTATGGCTTAAGAGTTTTTTCACAATTATATGACCGCCCTGTCGGCTGGGGCATTAGAATGCACCGACTGCACCTCTGCAGAGGGGTAAGACTCCCCCAATGGGGCCACCTGTTGGCCGTGGGTGGGGACCCGTAATGCTTAAAGATAGAGCCCAGGTGGATGAGCAGTTCATGACTTGCAATACTCCACTTTGGCCCTATCTTGGGCTAGACGGGCAGTCGGAGAGGCCCCCTCCAATCAATCGGTTGGTCGCGTCTAGCCCTAGAACCTATATGATTTTCCCAACCCTATTGCCTTATGGCAAGCCCCAACCCCTTTTTATCATATGGGTGCTAGAAGGCAGTGGCTGCGGGTCTACATGTCCTGGGAATGACTTTAAACTCTATGTGATGGTGAGGTTCCTGTTTTGGAGGTTTGGAATGTGGCGCACCCCTTCAGCACCATTGCTCCCTGGTCCACTCTGACCCGGAGTGGTAGTACCTGTTAGGGTCCCATCTATGGGTTAAATAGAAAAATGTATTTACAAAAAAAATTGTATTATCCATTAAGAATGAATTTATTTCAAAACTTTTATCGGCATTAAATGACCCACTGAGGTTGATATGCCGTAAAACAAAACAAACAAAAAAAAAACAATGATATGATATTAAGTATTCCTATCTAATGCGAATAATTTTCCCACATTTGTATGGTTTCAAATATTCTTATCTAATACTAATAATTATATGGTATCATGTAACTATTTCTATCTAATAGTAGACATTTATTGAATGAAAACTTCATATGATGACGTCATATCTGCTGTTAATGCTTTTTTGACCAAAGAGATCCAAACACTGCAATACCGTTGGAAGAAGTGTGTTGACCGCAAAGGAGATCATGTTGAAAAATAAACCTCATTTGCGCAATGTAAAATACAAACAGCCTCGTCCAGTATTTGAACTCGTCTCGTCACGTACATTTGCGACTGCGATAACCATTACACCACGCGCCTCCAAAGGTAACTCCAAATAAATAACTAGTTAAGATAGAATCATTACAACAGTAACGGAGGCACATGACATCACGTTATCATCTTAGGAAATGGAGACGGTGACCCGAGTTCGAATTCTGGGCGAAGCTTTTTACGTTTTACTTGACGCTAATGTCATAATAAAAAGTAAAGTCGACGGGGCGGCCTGAAGTCGGTATCAGCCAATCAGCGAGGGAGTCTATCCCTTTTTCAATAGCGCTAGACCAAGGAGATTGTTTTAGCATCTGAGGTGGAGCGCCACACCTACCATCAGCTCCTTACTTTACCGCATAGATCCCTGTGCTACTCATACACTGAGTTGGCGAGGACCGGTATCGAACTAGGTACCTTGTGGTCTCTAGCCGAACGCTCTACCGACTGAGCTAACCCTCCTCAGCTATTGATAAACAGTTGGGTGGACAGGGCCTTTTAGCTTTGCTACGGTAACCAGTCTAGAAGAAGGAAAACTCTGAATTCAAACCATCAGTTGTGTCGCATCCTGCCCGTGGTGGAGGGTTGGGTAAAGACATACAGTAGTAATAGTCTGCGAAATTAGCTCATTAATCATTGCTCTACTGCAAGTCTACCTTTTCCAATGATATTGTTGTTGGCAAATATTATAATCTAAATAATTGCTACTCGGTGACTATTAAAATAACGACCCAGCTTAGTCTATTCAAAACTATCCATCTTCATATCTATCTATCTATCTCAATTTGTTCATATTTATCTATATTACTTTAAATACTAAGATTTTTTTATTCATGTTTGTTTAATGTCTTGTTTTTAGTTTAAATAAACAAGAATTACGACAAAAAAAGATGCGAAAACCAAATACATTTACTTGTCGAAAATATCTATCTATCTCCATTTGTTCATATCTATCTATATTATTTTGTTTGTTTATCTATCTATCTATCTCAGTCTATTCCAAACTATATATCCATCTTCATATCTAAACAATAATTACGATAAATAAACAAGAATTACGACGAGCTGGGGTTGTTATTTTGATAATCAACGGGTAGGAATTTTTGAGGCAGGAGACCGGGACGCACTTCCTCACAAATTACCAAATATTCTTATCGACATTTTGGTTCACAACTTGAAAACCATTTGTTGTATGTATAACATTCATTTTCCCCTCAGGTTAAAATCAGACTACAAAATCTATTTATTTTTATTTTTCAGTTCAAAAAAGGTTAATTCATTTTCTTTCTTTTTTTTTTTTTTTCTTTTTTTTTTTTTTAACTTTGTAAAGTTATTTGCACACATGTTCAAATACAATGAATTGAGTAAGGCATTACGATTGACGGGATACAAAAAATCAATTTCTGATTCTTGAGTTTCTTTTTATGTTTTATTTTGTGATGTGGCAACAACTGATTAAATAAATTATGCACCCATACAAAATAACAGGTGAGAAATTAAATAGCACATTTCATTATTGTTAGTATTATTATTTTTAATTGATTTTTATTTCTATTATTTATTATTTTTTAATTTTAATTTTAATTTTTATTATCGTACTATTAATTTATTTTATTATTTATATCCTATCTAGTATTTTCTTTTATACATTATTATACTCTAATGTTTAAATTTAAAATCTTTTTATTTTACTTGTCTATTTATATTTTAATATACTACTCTGTTTTTTCTGTCATGTCACTTTTTTGTCTGTCTGGAGACCTAGGAATCAACCTTGAGATGTATCTCTTTTTTTCATTCACTTCCTGTTTCTATGGTTACAATCCTACACTGTTAAAAATATTTATATATATTTTTTTATTATTTTTTGTTTTTGTTTGAATTTATATATATTCAGCTCTTTGGGGTTTTTGTGATATGCTTGTCCATAAGTGAATTGAGACCCATCTGATGAGACGGAAATTTGGGGAGCCGGTTTAAATCAACTTAGATTTATATGGGCCCCAATTTTCGTCGAAATAAATTTATTATGGGATCACTGTATTGAGTTCTTCCTTCATTTTATATATATATATATATATATATATATATATATATATATATATAAGTCAACGGGGCGGCCTAAAGTCGGTATCAGCCAGTCAGCGAGAGAGTATATCCCATTTTCAATAGCGCTAGACCAAGGAGATTGTTTTTAGCATCTGAGGTGGAGCGCCACACCTACCATCAGCTCCTTACTTTACTGCACAGATCCCTGTGCTACTCATACGCTGAGTTGGCGGGGACCGGTATCGAACTAGGAACCTTGTGGCTTCTAGCCGGTATATATATATATATATATTATATATATATATATATATCCTAAACATAAAACACACACACACACACACACACACATATATATATATATATATATATATATATATATATATATATATATAATATAATATAATATAATATAATAAAATATGTAAAGGTTTTACATATCTATTTATTAGGTGACAAAGGAATATTCACGACCATATTGGTTTCATGCGATGCAATCATCAGGTGAAGATGTTTGAAATGCAAGGAAAATCGAAAAAAATCGAAAAAAATTTCAGAAAATTCAATAGACATGGGATGTGTATGATTGGATAAAATGATGTGCGTATGTATGTGGTGGTAATTTGAATGTATGAGAGTGTTTATGGACAGCATAAAGGTTGCGTACGCGGGGTAACTGGTCACACACATAATACGTTGTTCTGTGAATGTGCGACATTTGAACAATGCTTACGTACGAGCGTTATATATATATATATATATATATATATATATATATATATATTATATATACATGTATGTATGTATGTATGTATGTATGTATGTATTCTGACTTACGAGAGCCCCAGCTTATGAGTTTTCTGAGTTACAAGCTGTCACTCGGTTGATTTTTTTTTGCTTTGTGTTGCGACCTAATAAGCTTATGTTAATAAGTTCACCAAAAACATTTAAGTTTACAAATTTATTACGCCAAAGAAAAATATTATTTATTAAAAATAAACGTTAAAGCATATAATTAATTACATTCTGTTTTTGTTTTGGGCTGGGTGTGGAATGGATTAATAGCAGTTCAGTTTTTTTTAATGGAAAAAATTGATTTGATATACGAGGAAATTGAGTTACAAGAGGAATAAATTAAACTCGTAAATGAATGTATCACTATACATAAATATGTGTGTGTGTGTATGTTCGGGTTTAATTTTACGTTTTTTCATGTCGTTTTTTTTTCAGGAACAGTTAGATGTATAAGTGAATAGTAAACAGCGCTGGAGTGCATAAAGTTTAAAGATGTATTTGAGAAAAAAATTGCTGACATTGAGGACTGAATATTGGAAAAGATTTACATGATTCGTGTCGGGTGAGAAAATGCCGACATCATGACAGCCGGTCAATGCTCTCTGAACACTGTAAAAATGAAAACATGGACAGCTGCAACGAAACAGAGACTAAGAAGCAATGGTCAACAGAAAGAGACACAGAAAGCTTTATGGCTGTGACAGCACACTGGAATTCATCCAACAACTGCAGGACATGATGATGGAAAATCCGAGCAAGGGGTCCGGGCTTTGGCGGAGAGATAGGTGTTGAAGTATATATATATATTATATATTACCAACCCCTCCGCACGAGCAGGATGCAACACAAGGTCAATTTTTTTAAGCGGAGTTTAACAGGTTTGAATTCAGAGTTTTTCCTTCACCTAGACTGGTTACATGCCATGGTTAAGAGCCCAGTCTACCCTGCTATTTACTCATCTGGAGGGAGAATTGAATTCATACCTTTCCCAAGGGTATTAGCACCAAGTGAAATGCAAACAGCTTCGTCCAGGAATTGAACTCGGGTCGACGAGTCCATTTCCCATGACTCTAACCATTAGACCATTGTTGAAGTATATACGTACATACATGCATATGATTTGTTTTTGTTTTTAATTTAAGGGTATATCAACCTCCGTGGGTTTAAATAACTATACAAAGCTATACTTGTAGAAGATCAGTAGTGGTGATATTCAACCCATAGCTGGGAGGATGTGGGGAGGGGGTTATACCTTTCTCAAGGTGTTAGTCAGAAAGTGAACGTAATAAGCGCAACTGGGCTTCCAACTCGCTTACTACGATGTCGCAGTCCAGCACGTTAGCCAATACGCCCCGGTTTATTTTTATATGGCTTTAAGCCGACAATTTTTGGAGGATATGTGCTTAATTGAAGTCATACCTAATTCTGAGAATTAATTAGTTAATAATTAATGAATTCAGGCGGGCATATATGTTCAAATGTAAGGCTGTACATTCAGGGATTGACGTTTTCTCGATTTGTTTAGCCTTACATTTGAACATATATGCCCGCCTAAATTCATTAATTATTAACTAATTAATTCTCAAAATTAGGTATGACTTCATTTAAGCACATATCCTCCAAAATAATATATTATATTATATATATATATATATATATATATATATAGGAATACTGAACATTTTTGAAACTAAAGAAGAAGTGATTTTTTTAATTATTGAATTGTTGAAGGTTAAAGAAATTTGAGTGCCATGTGTATTGAATTGCGACATTTACGTTTCATAGCTCTCGGCTACTTCCTTCATAGTCGGGCCGGTAACTTTTCAGTACATCCTTTATATATGTCACGTTGACAGCACAGATGTCCATGACTCTCTCTCTCTCTCTCTCTCTCTCTCTCTCTCTCTCTCTCTCTCTCTCTCTCTCCAGTCGTCACTATCTGTCATCAACCCAAGCAGGTCCTACACAGCATCCAGAATCCGAACAGAACTGATTGCTATAGGTCTTTGCTAGTCAGCCGACACTGGTGTGTCTATGTAGAGGAGTCCACAGTAGAACGTCACTGACAGTTTCTCGCCTATGGTCTGAAAATCGCATCGGCGAGAAACTGTCGGTTTCAAGCGCCGTTGACTTCTTGTCCACGCTATTCGAACTTAGATATACTTGCTTTATCAATGATATTGAGCATTATTAACTTATGAATATAGCATACACACACACACACATATATATATAATATATATATATATATATATATATATATATATATATATATATTTATTAAAGAAATGGCTACAATAGAAACCTACTCAAGTTCTCTTAATAAATTTGCTCTACTTTGTATTGAGCACTTTGTATTTGTTATATCGCTGACTTAACCCCAGGATTTTGTGCACCTCCAACGATCGTGCCCATATTCACCGGTAAGCCACCTTATATATATTATATATATATATATATATATATATATATATATAGTGCTAATGTATCTGGTGTCAAGGCTTCGTGTGGTCAAAAAGGGAAGCATTTGGAATATATAGCTAGACTTATATGGTAGAAGGGGGAGTGGTGCAGAAAATAAAAGAAAGACTGAACTAATAAGAGAGAGGGGGGAAAGAGAGGGAGAGTGTGGAGGCAGAGACAATGATGAATTTATCGTTTTGGTAATCGTCATGAAATTCGGGGGTGGTATTTTGGGTTAGATGCTGGAGTGTCTAAGGTCTGTGTCTGTCCTCTTTGACTACTGGAGTACTACTGACCAGGACGAGTGATAGCTGTTATTCAGAAGCCTTTAGATTTTGGCGGCAAAATAGGGAAATGTTATTTTTGGTAATTATGACACACGTGAGAATTTTTCTATTTTTAGACTTGGGTTAAGGACCAATACAAGACCGAGAGATAGATAAATATGGAGGTGGGGGGGGGGAGAGAAAGTGAAACAGAAAATTTCCGGACTGATAGAGAGATAAAGTTTGTTTTGTTTTTGTTTTTTGGTGATCTTTTTTTGTTTTGTTTTTTTTTTTTTACGGCATATCAATCCTTTTCTGGTCATTTAATGCCGAATCAAGTCATTTTGATATCAGTTTGTTTACAGTACCTGCAGTTGCTTAAATGGTCACCCATCTAAGTATTGAATGGGGTCACCTCTGCTTAACCTTGGTTATCTAGCGGGAACCACTGCTTTCAACGTGATTTGACAGTATGTCGATAGATAAATAGATAGATAGATAAAGTGAGAGGCAGACAGACAGACAGACAGACAGAAAGAAAGAAAGAAAGATAAATTAATTAATTGAGTTATTTTCTAAATCTAATCTCGCTCAAAGTTCGAACATACTATTAATGGCTTGCGATAGAAGTTTGTTAACTACTGCAGTAGTATGATGGATGGATGGAGATAGATAAGCAAAGTCCGTTTCTTATCAACTTTAATTTGATGTCTATAAGTATACAGTCCACATGTGCTTCTGTTTATACCGGCTGTTTTAAGATATGTTATCAACAGACAAGCAAACGGCTACTTATATTTTATTCTTTTATTTTTTTTATTTTTTTTTATTTCATTTATTTTATTTATTTGTTTTTTATTATTTCTGTTATTTAGAGCGTACGTGTTTGTTTTCTTAAATTGTCTTTGTTTTATAATTCGCTAGAAGTTAGAAAGAAAAAAAACAAAAAAAGCTTATTCTCTGTTCCTTGGCACATTCGCTTTTCTTGTGATTAAAGAATCTCATGTAAAATCAATGTCTTCGAGGTTTTTTGGCAGATGAGTGCTGATAGGAAGTTTTTTTTTATTTAGATTTTTTTTATTAAAAGAAAAGAAAAAAATACATGACCAATGAATATTCTAAATTTATGCAACTCATCAACATTAAAAGACAGTCAGTTCCATCCAAAAGATATCGTTCTTTCGACATATATTCGATTGACCTCGGAAGCGCGTGGTGCGATGGTTAAAGCCACGGGAAATGGACTCGTCGCCCCGAGTTCAAATCCTAGATGTGATGATTGCATTTAACTTTGCGCTAATACCCTTGGGAAAAGTATGAATCCTACTCTCCCTCCAGCTATGGATAAATAGTAGGGCAGACTGGGCTCTTTAACCTTGGTTAGGTAACCAGTCTAGGAGAAGGAAAACTCTGAATTCAAACCTGCTGAACTCCGCTTAAGAAATTGACCTTGTGTCACATCCTGCTCGTGCGGAGGGGTTGGTAAATATATATATTCGATTGACCTCTCCGATTTGTATTAGTTTTCTCTTAACCATTCTCTCTCTCCATCTGACCATATCTATCTATCTATCGATCGATCTGTAGATCGATTGATCTATGTCTGTCAGGCTATATCTATCTATCTATCTATCTATCCAGAAGAGTCATGTAGACCTGAGGAGACCAGCCTCCAGTGAACCACCGGCTACGGCAGGTGTGAAAAACTCGAATAATAATAATAATGTCATAAGAACAGACTATATCAAAGTAACAATTGATAAGACGCAACAGAATAGCAACTGTAGAATGTGTGAAGGCAAATCATATTATAAGTAAACGCAGCAAACTAGCACAAAGAAAGTACAAGTCTTGACACGACTGGGTGGGAAAGGTGATCCACTGGGAATTATGCAAGAAATTCAATTTTAATCATGCTACTAAATGGTATATCCACAAACTGGAATCTGTCCTAGAGAATGAGACTTTTGACTTTGAGATACAGACGGTTCACCTAATCCAGCCAGGAGACCAGACCTAGTATTAATTAACAAGAAGAAAACTTGTCATCGTGTGGATTTTTCCAGCCCGGTAGATCACAGAGTGAAGATGAAAGAAAACGAAAAGATAGACAAATACTTGGACCTGGCCAAAGAGCTGAAAAAACTGTGTAACATGAAGGTGAAGGTCGTACTAATCGTAATTGGACCCTGGGAACGGTCCCAAAGATTTTGGAAAAGAGTCTGGAGGAATCAATAATCCGAGGAAGAGTCAATACTAGCCAGACAACAGCACTGTTAAGATAAGCTAGAATACTCAGAAGAGTCCTGGATACCTGGAAGACTTACTGTCACTCAACGCCCAGTGAACCACCAGCTTAGGTGGGCGTGGAAAATTCTTATGGAGATAATAATAATATAATAATATAATAATAATAATAATAATACACACAACAAAATGGTATATGCATAAACCAGAATCTGTTCTTGAGAACGAAACGCACAAAATTCTCTGGGACTTTGAAATTAAAACGGATCACCTTATCCCAGCAAGAAGACCAGACCTAGTGTTGATTAACAAAAAAGAAAGAACTTGTCAACTGGTGATTTTGCAGTGCCAGCAGATCACAGGGTGAAGTTAAAGGAAAATGAAAAAATACAAATATCTGGACTTGCCAGAGAACTGAAAGTTATGGAATATGAAAGTGAAAGTTATACCAATTGTGGTTGGTGTGCTTGGAACGGTCCCAAAAGGATTGGAAAGGGGCTTGGAAAGTTTGGATATCAGAGGAAGAATTGAAACCATTCAGAACACTGCACTGCTGCAATCTGCCAGAATACTCAGAAGAGTCCTGGAGACCTGAGGAGACTTGCTGTCACTCAGACTCCAGTGAAAGACCATCAGCTAACATTGATGTGAAATCTCAAAAGGAGTAAATAATAATAATAATAAATATAGAGTGTGTGGTGACAGAAATGAGACCGTATATCATGTATTAAGCGAATGTAGCAAAATAGCACAACGGGAATACAAGCTAGGCATGACTGGGTTGGGAAGGTGATCCACTGGAAATTATGCAAAAAAAATTTTGACCATAGAACAAAATGGTATATACAGAAACCAGAATTTGTTCTTGAGAATGAAACGTATAAAATTATCTGGCACTTCGAGATAAAGATGGATCGCATTATCCCTGCCAGAAGACCAGACCTAGTATTGATTAACAAAAAAAAGAGAACTTGTCAACTGGTAGACTTTGCAGTTCTAGCAGACCACAGGGTGAAGATAAAGGAAAACTAAAAGATAAACAAATACCTAGACCTAGCAAGAGAATTGAAAAAAATACTGTGGAATATGAGGGTGAAAGTGATACCAATTGTAGTTGGTGCACTTGGAACGGTCCCCAAAAGATTAGAAAATAGACTAGAGGAACTGGAAGCCAGAGAAAGAATTGGGACTATCCGGACAACAGCATTATTAAGATCAGCTAGAATACTCAGAAGAGTCCAGAAGATCTGAGGAGACTTGTTGTCACTTAGACTCCAGTGAAAAACCATCAGCTTACACTGGTATGAAAAAGTCACAAGGAGTGAAATCTTATTATAATAAAGATTGTGTGTTTTTCTGTCTGTAACCGAAACTATATTACTATACAAGTCACAATTCCCTTTGTTATTTACATCACATTCTCCATGATTTTATTTTTATTTAAACCTCAATTATTAATAAAATTGTTTTACATTACTTACACTGTTGACCATATCTACATACTAATAACATGCAATTGTATTTATATATACAACAAAATAGCGGTTTACAGTGTGAATGGAAAGGCTAATTTGCATATTGATATTAAAAATTGATTTTAATAAATATATGCTTAGTATTATTGATTTCTAATTGTTTGGTTTTACCTTATTGAATATGAGCAAACATCTCGGGGATAAATCTTAAAAGAAATCCATTAGCAAGAGAAAATAACTACAATTTTATTCTTTATTTCCTATTTTAACTAAATAGTTAAATTAGGAAAATTTACCTATGAAAGAAGGGAGTAATGGAAATGATGGAAGAGTTAGTTTCAAAGTACCCCTCTGTTACTAATCTTTTTATCTGCATTCTTATTCAGTTTCATTTGCCTTTCTAATTTGATATGATATTTTATTATATTAAAACTTAAATATTTTCACCCGGAGGGTGCATGTATTTGCTAGTAACAATAAAAAAAGGACATTACTCAATTTTTTAAAAAAGTACTTTATATTTTCCGTTTTCTTTTAGAAAATAGACTGGAATTTAGAAAAACAAAATACCGGATTCGTCAATGCACAATTACTCAGTCAGTTTTTTTTTTCTCTAGAGATCATTTAAGTAAATAGCCATTAAGGACCTATTTATAGAGAAAAACGTGTGACTTTTTTTTTTACATCATTGAATATACAAACTGAATAAGAATATAAACTATTTGTTTTGACGTCATTAGTTTTCCAAACTTGTTTTTGTGAACTTGACCTAACTAAAACAAAAACAGCGGAAAAGAAGAACAACAACATACTACTATTACTACTACTACAACTACTATTGAAGGCACTCATCATACGGTAGTACTTATACTAGCCATTGACAGTAATTTTACTCCTCACAAAGTCTTCCGCCAATATGGCCAGCTAAGTGTGTAAGAAACCAGCAAACTACACTTTCTGTCCTCTTCCACCCCCTCTCTCTCTCTCTCTCTCTCTCTCTCTCTCTCTCTCTCTCTCTCTCTATATAATATATATATATATATATATATATATATATATATATATATGTGTGTGTGTGTGTGTGTGTGTGTGTGTGTGTGTGTATTTAGGCAGCATTTTTTCTTGTAGGCATATATTGTTAAATTCCGGAAAATACTTAATGATAACACTACCATTATAGAAACACAATCATGTAAACAACGATTAAAAATCTTAGCACTTCATATTAGACACAAAAATCCAAAACTAAACAAAATAAACTTTGATAATAGCACCAACATTCTAAAATGCCTATAATTACTATAAAATTAAATAGCAAAAATAATAATAATAATAATGACAATAATAATAATAAAACTAATAATAACAACAACAACAATAATAAACACAACCTATATAAATGGTAAATGGAATATCCCATTGTTGTACGGTTAAAAATACCTTGAAGATGGCCCACGATAGGGTAGAAAGTACTCGGTCTATGACATATGGCGAATACATCAGCCAATTCTCGCCAGATATTAAAACAATAATCCGGCAATATGAAAAAAAAAGGATAAGACTTGTAGACAGAAAATGGCTGCATCATTTAACAATATATATATATATATATATATATATATATATATATATATATATATATATGTGTGTGTGTGTGTGTGTGTGTGTGTGTGTGTGTGTGTGTATACATATATATATATATGAGAAGTAAATACACAAACGATGTGTTTTTGATATGGCTTTTATTTAGCCGACAATTTTTGGGAGAATATGTGCTTAATTGAAGTCGTACCTAATTTTGAAAGTTAATTAATTAACAATTAATTAATTAGGCGGCATACCTATTCAAATGTAAGGCTAAACAAATCGAGAAAAATCAATCTCTGTATGTACATTTCGGCCTATTAGGCCTTAGCAGCATATATATAAAGAGAGTGATTTTCTTTCTGTTTCTCTCACTTCCTAGCTTTTCCCATTTAACTTCTATTTAACTCATAGCCAGGGGGGATTAGACCGAAAGTGAGCATAATAGCTTTACTGGAGTTCGAACTCACTTACTAGGATTTAAAAGTTCAGTACTTTAGGCCAGTACGTTACGGAGTGTCCCTCAAAACATAGATTAAAATAAATACGGTCACCATGTTATTAATAAATAAGCAAAGTGTGATTAGAATGGGGAAGAAAGACAAACATACTCGGATAAATAAATGGACTATATATATATATATATATATATATATATATATATATATATATATATATAAAGTGTTGTTATGGGTCCAACGGGAGAAAATTAAATATTTTATAAAAAAGGTCTGCAAAAAGGATTATGTTGTTTATTATTATTATTATTATTATTATTATTATTATTATTATTATTATTATTATTATTATTATCTTACATTTGCGACACATGTTTCAGATCTTCTGATATCTTCTTCAGGCATTAATTAAACATGTTTAATTAATGCCTGAAGAAGATATCAGAAGATCTGAAATACGTGTCGGAAATTAAGATAATAATTTTTAAAAAAATTTTAAAACATAATCCTTTTTGCGGACCTTCTTTTTTTTATAAAACACTCTTCCATGGAGTTACGCAGTCGGTAGAAAGACACTATTGAGAGAGCTTGTGTACCATGTGACTGTTGCATTTACAATGATTTCTCCGTACAAGATTTTGGGGCAAAGCATTTCATCGCCTAAAATCTTACCGTTTCCCTAAACTCCAGATTTAATTCTCGGTGACCTCTGGCTTTTTCCCCAAAGTTGAAATTGCGGGATAAAAAGGGGGGGGGGGATATTTCAGACCACGGGTTATGATTAACGAGAAAGCTATAATGAAGATGATGGTGATCCTGAAAAAAAGGACTTTGCAGACTGTGATAAGTATGTGAGTTCATATGGGAAGTACTTTGAAGTGGATTAAGACGCCATTGCCCCCAGGTTGGGTCCTTTTTTTACGTTGATATTAAGTGGCTTGATACTTTCCGGACCCACGCACACGTGCGCGCAGATATATATATATATATATATATATATATATATATATAATATATATATATATATCATAGACTCCCAAATATACTTAGGCATTTACATCTATTTTTGAATTACAACCTAGCACAGATTGCTACAAGGTGAATTTCATCGGGCACAAGGACAACGAAGGTGAAAATTTTCTTTTGTATCAGTCATCCAAATGAAGAGGGGCATCCCGCCTTGAAAACCAACATTCAAAATATTTGCTAGACGCCATTGTGAAATACACGGCCAAAACGATGCAGATCTTCTCAACTTATCTGATCGCATTTAAATCGAGTCGAAACAGAAAAGATACACACAGCGTTGGATCTCTTAAATTCTTTGGGATTCCCTAAATATCTTCTTCTAAGTCTCTTCACAGGGGGTTATCATACTGTAGTTTCATCAGTCACGTGTTTTGCACCCTACTTGATATAAATAAAGCACTTACCTCTGACAATGCATATCTGATATACACACTACGAGAGTGAATTAACTTCTAACTTTTATTATATACAAGCTATGTGTATATAATATAATAGCGCCTCATCGTGGTGTAATAGTTAGCAAGCTAGTCTCGCAGTTCCATTACTACATAATAGCGAGTGCGATCCTCGCCGGATGCCCCATACATACGACCTTGGGTTATATCATTCCCGTAGGGAACGGGTTGAGTAAAAAAGGGTGCCCCGTCGTAGTGTAGTGGTTAGTAAGGTAGTCTCGCAGCTCCATTATTACTGAATGGCGAGTTCGATCTTAGCTTTTTATATCTGTCATAGTAACAAGATCATTATACAATCTCACCTGTTGTCTATATCAGAGGTTCTCAACCAGGGGCCATATGCACCCCTGGGGACCATATAACATTTTTGGGGTCCAGGCAAATAAAAGTATTTAATTATAAACATACAATAGGACTTTTAAACATCGAAAGGCTATGGGGGTCCATCAGAGGAAATAAGAATCAAAGGGGGCCATCAGAAAAGGTTGAGAACCACTGGTCTATACAATCAATATTGCTATCATCAACGATAGTCAGGTAAATTGTAACTAATATAAACATAAATGGGACCATATTACCTTTTAGGCACCCCGTTTTGATCTCGATACTCGGTTGTTTGTTAGGGGTTAGAGTTAGGGGTTAGGATTAGGTTATGGTTAGGGGTTTAGGTTAGGGGTTAGTTTTATAAAAAAATTTAATTTAAAAATCGTCTGTTAAAACAACTGGATATTGATGGTGTAAATGAAAAATATGTCCTTTCTTAATCGAGATCAAAAAGGGGTGCCTAAAGGTCATATGCTCCCATAAATGTTCAAACCTATAAATGAGAATCCATTGAGAATGTTTTTATTTGTGAAGTGTGTCATATTCAGTGTCGTAAAAAGTTCTGTAGATGTTATCGCATTTTTTCCTAAATGGCTAGGCGAGGTAGAATTATCACCTTGGTTCCGGGGATCTTCTATCACGCAGCACCTGCCCCCCTAAAACAGGTAAGAGTTGGATCTATTACCCTTGAAAGGAAATGCTGACGGAATCAAAGGAATTTTTAAAACCGCCGCGCGGGAGGAGGGTTCGACTTCCTTCGTGTAACCCTACATTAAACTGACCTTGTGTCACATTGGTTTTGTGGACAACCAAATAAATACACCTTGTAACACAATAGTGCGCCACATAAGATTATATGAGCACTTTCTGGTCGTTTACATATATAACCTATGACAACACCGATAACACCTAATTGTAATTGCAATAAATGTTACTTAATAATTTATTTGATTAGGATATAAAATATCTGATTCACAAAGAAACAGCAATGATATGTATAAGCAGTTAATCCTTCAAATACGTTGGTTTCCTGTTCGTGGATTCAACCAACAGTGAATTAAAAATAAAGTAAAACTTGAATTTACCGCGCACCAACATTATCTAAATTATACATGAGTGGTAATTTTGAACTTTTGTTTAGTAAATTAGGGTGTCCCAGAAAAAACAGAACCCATAAATTTTGTAATAAAACTGTTCATTTTTCAATTAAACAAATAAATTAGGGTTTAGAGTTAGGGTTAGGGTTAGGGTTAGGGTTAGGGTTAGGATTGGGATTTAGGGTTTAGGGTTTAGGCTTAGTTTAATGGGAAAATAAGTAAATAATTTGGGTTCTGTTTTTTCTGGGTCAGCCTGTACAGAGTAACCCAGAAAAAACAGAACCCAAATTATTTATTTATTTTCCCATTAAACTAACCCTAAACCCTAAACCCCAACCTTAACCCTAACCCTAAACCCTAATTTATTTGTTTAATGGGAAAATTAACAGTTTTATTACAAAATTTGTGGGTTCTGTTTTTTCTGGGACACCCTAATTTACTAAACAAAAGTTCATAATTACCACATGAGTTATATTCAGATATTACGTCATTTAATATGATTGACGTGATCATTACAGAATTTTGATATCCCTAGGGCCCTGGAACTAAAACCCACCAATACTGAGAGACAATTGTATTTTTGTTTATCTATCTATATATACATGAGAGAAAAAAAGGCTGTATAGAAAATCAGATTGACGATGTTCCTATAAATATATCGATTTGATTTTTCATATTGCCTTCCTTTTATCCAATATCATCGGATTTCATTCTTCATCGAAACCTCATATATGTACAAATGCGTCTGTGAATGTTACGGCAGGTACATGAATAATGTATTTTTATAAAAAAAAAGAAAACATATGATAGGTTTGTTTAACGTATATTTTTAGTAAACTTCTTACACGTGCGTAAACACAAGCGTTTATAAAGTCTTTTCTAAGAATACACATATAAACACACATACGCACACATACACACATAATGAGGCCTAATGGGCTGAAATGTACATACATATCTATCTATGTAATGAATATTGAAACTTTTTTTTTCGTTTGTCTCTTTGTTTTTGTTGTTGTAATTTATGTTGGTTTTTTTTTGGGTTTTTTTTTTTGGGGGGGGGGTGTTTCACTTTTTTTGTTTTGTTATTTTTTTGTTTTTATTATTATTATTATTATTATTATTATTATTATTATTATTATTTTGTCTGTCTGTAACTTCTATTAAGATGAGAGTGTAGTATCAGTGCACCTTTTCTAAGGACATTACTTTCCAGGATTTCAGCCTAGGATCAAAGTGTAATATCCTTATCCGTGGAAATCTAATTAAATATATTACAAAAATATAAATCTAATATATATATAATATATATATATTATATATATATATAATCATCTATATATCTATATGTCTGTTTTATTTTGTTTTTGTTTGTTTTTTGTTTGTTTGTTTTTGTTTTTCTGTTTTTTTCTATCATGTGTCTATTCTTTTCGGAAGTATCAAATTTATGTTCTTCTGAATAAATTTTTCAATAAATTTTATATTTACTGGGGGGGGGGTCTTTAATAAGTGTGCAGGTACAGATACTATACTTTGATCCTAGACAAAAGTTCTGGAGAGTAACACTTTGATTCTTTGAGTGTGTATGTGTGAGAAGGAAAGAAAGAAAGAAAGAAAGAAAGAAAGAAAGAAAGAAGAGCAGAGAGACAGAGACAGAGACAGAGAGACTTTGAAAAGACACTCTGTGATATTTGAACTCACAGTAACGAAATAAATAAATATTTGTTCGAACATTTTTAATGAACAGTATTTTTGAAAGAAAGAAAGAAAGAAAGAAAGAAAGAAAGAAAGAAATTTTTTTTTTCAAAATCCCAAGTTAACTTACCTTTTTACCTTTAGATGAAAATATTGACAGTAATAATATCAAAGTGTCGCCGTGTCGTAGTCAGTCTCTTAGAGAAGTTGTATATTCCTTAATTTGGTCTAATTTCTTTACAATATCACCTTCTAATCGTCACAGTTTCATCCGTGCACCGGCAAAGTATTTCCTTATCTTCTTACATAAGGACCCTTCCACTTGAAGAACACGCATGACACTGTTCTCACATTTTATACATTTCCTTTTTCTACGAACCGGTTCTCTGTGGAGTTCTGTTTTCCTCAACGCATTTGCCCAATACACTAAGTGGGTTATCTGTTAGAGTCCCCCACTCAATTGCAAGACGGTAACACAGCCTCCCTCCAGAACAACCCTCTTCATCTACCAACTAGTTGCTTTTAGCCTCTCTTTATCATCAGAGCAACCCCACACACTCACTCACACACTCACACACTCCCTCACTCACTCACTCACT
Source organism: Doryteuthis pealeii (assembly GCA_023376005.1). Lineage (NCBI taxonomy): Eukaryota > Metazoa > Mollusca > Cephalopoda > Myopsida > Loliginidae > Doryteuthis > Doryteuthis pealeii. Next base: position 30,287,553 of record CM042140.1, read on the forward strand.
CAGATATATTAGCACTTGCCTTATTCCTTTCACTCTCTCGTAGTAGTATTTCACAACTATCGCTCAGATTATAATATTGGACTTTGGTAAAAGAATTATACGTTATTCCTGACTTTGCCTACTACCCACTTTACCTAAAACAATTCTGTTCAAACTTTATAATATATATATATATATATATATATATATATATAAGATAAATCTAATGAGTCAGACGAACCTACTATTAGTTTCGCTTAATGCTCTTCAGGGCTAAGATCTGACTATGCATTAAGCGAAACTAATAGTATATATATATATAATATATATATATATATATATATATATATATATATACCAAGCGTGTTGGTAAATCCTTGCGGTGAGAAAAAAACCCAGCAAATAGTTTGATTGTAAAAATATACTACCAAACATCAACCAGGAGAAAAAATTTTGGAAAAAGAAAAGACCAAGATAATCGTACCAACAAAAAGTAATCTATTGGTACAGTATTTGGCCAAAAGAAAAAACAATTTATATGTATATATATGTATATAAGATATATATATATATATTCATACAACCGCTAGAAAAAATAGCTAATAAGTAAAAAGTGCTCAATACCTAAGTAGAGCGAAACTAATAGTAGGTTCGTCTGACTCATTAGATTTATCTTATATATATATATATATATATATATATATATATATATATATATATATATATATATACGTTGAATAGTATTGTAACATTAAAAACAGCACTTGTGATACGATGCCGTTCAGAAAGGTGTTAATTGTGTTTTTCTATTAATGTTGTAATCCCCTGTCTTAATTCTTCATTCCGAGATAAATTACATTCTTTTTACCTTTTTACATAATTCATCATTTTTGTTTTACCTTTCTTACTTCCTTCGGTTCTTTCTTTTTTTCTTCTTTTTTCTTTTTTCATTCTTTCATTTCGTTTTTCTTCATTTACATTTCTTCATCTCCCTCTCGTGAATCTCTTTCTATTCTTCATTCACTTTCACCCTGTTTTTATACAAATTTATTCCTTTTTTTCTTTTCTTTTCATTCTTTCTTTTCGTTTTTCTTCATTTACATTTCTTCATCTCCTCTCGTGAATCTCTTTCTATTCTTCATTCACTTTCACTCGGTTTTTATACAAATTTATTCCTTTTTTCTTTTCTTTTTTCATTCTTTCTTTTCGTTTATTCATTTACATTTCTTCATCTCCCTCTCGTGAATCTCTTTCTATTCTTCATTCACTTTCACCCTGTTTTTATACAAATTTATTCCTTTTTTTCTTTTCTTTTTTCATTCTTTCTTTTCGTTTTATTCATTTACATTTCTTCATCTTCCTCTCGTGAATCTCTTTCTATTCTTCATTCACTTTCACCCTGTTTTTATACAAATTTATTCCTTTTTTTTTTTAATTTTTCATTTTAAATAAACTGCCCCGTCTGTTGTAGCTGCCGAGCACTGAGTCTTTCAAAGCCTCCATGCTTCCTGTAGTCCGCCGACACTATACCTGATGCCACTCTCCACATACATATGCACACACGCGCACGCACACATACATGCATATTACTACTGTTCATGTTCCTGACACTAATACATTATTCTGTGTACTTGACATGAGACTTTGATGAGTTTTGGTGCACCTGAGCACTGTACACAATAAATTTCATTATTATTATTTAAATATACATACATTAGTATCATTTTTACATGTACGACTTTTATATCAGACGAGAAATAGAATATAGTTAATGAAAAGCATTTGATTATTTCAAGTTATGGATTTAAGAATTTAGAAAAAAAAATCTAAGATTTTCTAGAGATAAATTTGTATAAGAATTACAAAATCTTGATAAATAAATAGATTTATATGAATTAAAAATAAATCCTAGTTCTTGTTACAAAAACCTGGCTAGTTAAAATCTGACAATAAGTTTCGAACAAAAGATATATAAAATCATACTAAATAGTACGCAATAATTTATATATACAAACCATTTTTTTCATACATAATACACCTTTATTTCATTGGAAGTGCGTGGTGTAATGGTTAAAGTCATGGGAAATGTCTGGAGGAATCAGTAATCCTAGAAAGAGTCAAGACTAGCCAGACAACAGCACTGTTAAGATAAGCTAGAATACCCAGTCCTGGATACATGGAGAGACTTACTGCCACTCAACGCCCAGTGACCCACCAGCTTAGGTGGGCGTGGAAAATTCTCATGGATTATAATAATAATAATAATAATAATAATAATAATAATAATAATAATAATAATCTATTAATAATGGAGATTCGCTTCCGGTTTTTGTCTGTAACAAAAATTGCGTCACTGCTTACGTACATTACCCAACACATAATCCGACATCATAACATAGAATAAATATACTCAAAATGTGAGCATGCAACGTTAGACAATCCTCATTGTTTCAATAAATCGATGCCCGGCGTTATATACTTATATATAGATTGTTTTATTCTAATATAATATTTAAAGTTATCGGAACTGTTTCCATTTCAAATTGTCTTCTTTCTTTCTTTTTTTTTTTTTTTTTTTTTTACTCCTTTAATAAATTTGACGATTTTACATACTTATGATACACACTCTATGACATTGAATTTTCAGCTCCCATCCCCTCAGGCAATATCTTTCAAAAAATCATTTTTACATCGCCCGGAGGGTGTCTTTTTATTTTGCTAGTAATAATAATGGACCTGGCCAAAGAGCTGAAAAAACTGTGGAACATGAAGGAAAAGGTCGTACTAATGGTCAGTGTTTTGTTGAAGAAATTAATAATGAAATCTTCAAGTTGAAGGTTCTAAAAAAAAGCAGCTTCATAATCCATGTACTGCACTATAATAGATAAACTGCACATAGATGTTCCTCAATCAAGGATTATAATAGATGCTATATTTTTCATTAATTTCCGTGAATTTGTTTCGTTTTTTTACATCCGAGACAATATAGATAGATACTGAGAGAGAAAAGTAGAGTAAAATAGAAAGATGGAATCAAAGTGTGGGAAAAAAAACAGATTGTAAAATAGAAAGAAAGAAAGAAAGAAAGAAATATAACAGTTTCAAAGAAAAAATGCTACGAGATGAAAAGAGCAAAATGTCTTGGCCTCAATTCTCAATATTATTTTCTGCAATATTAACTCATGTTAAAGTTAAATCTTCTCAAGTTAAAAACTCTTCCTGGGGTTCTAAATTCCAAGAGAATGCCCTTCTCACAATGCTGGAATGTATGAGTTAATATTGCAGAAAAGAATATTGAGAATAGTGTTGGGGCCAAGACATCTCCCTGCTTAACCCCGTTATATATTGGTATTTCACCCAACAATCTACCACTTATGACAATTCTAACTTTCATACCATTTTGCAATCGCTTGAGTATATTCACAAATACTGGTGGGCACCCAACTTTACCCAATATCGTCCAAAGTGCATCTCTGTTGATTGTATCAAAAGCTTTTGTCAAATCGACAAAACCTGATACAGAGGGACCCGTTGTTCAATACATTTCTCCTACTTTTGCCTAGTCGAAAATATCATGTCTCTGCCAGACCTAAAACCACTTTGTGATTCAGGAATGACTACAGGACAAATGTACAAAAGCAATCGATTCAACAAGACTCTTGAGAGAATCTTGCTAACAGCACCCAGAATTGTGATTCCACGGTAGTTATCACAACTACTTTTTTTCTCCTTTGCCCTTGTATAAACACACCAAAGCACCATCAATCCAGTCATTTGGTAGAGGAGAACCATTCCAACATTGAGTGATAAGATCAAACAAAGCATGTTTGATATTAAAACTTTTTACCTTCAACAGTTCTACTGGAAGCCCATCTAAACCTGGTGCCTTACCAGAATCAATTTGTTTGATAGCCATTTCAAATTCTGCAAAAGTTGGTAAATGGTCCATCTAATATTTGGTCTCATATTGAGAAAGACTCTGCAGAACATCAGCACTGACTACTGAGGCGTTATTAAATAAATCTGTGAAGTGTTGTTACCATCGCTGAAGGATTTTTTCGGGTTCTTTGATCAAGGTGGTGTTGTCCCTTGACCTTAGAGGAGCAACTGAAGAAGTAATGACCAAAAGCTTTACGCATGAGGTCATAGAACAGTTTTAGTCCTTTTTATTAAAGGCGTTCTGAATTTCAGAGGAGATATTTTGACCACCACTCATTTTTCATCCTCCTTAATTCACGCTGTAATATATATTTCGACTCAGTGTAATACTTCAGGGTAGACGGTCGGAGAGAGGCTTACTATGCAGTGTACTTATAAAACATGCTCTTTTATTTTCCAGTAATTGACTGATGATAGATAGATAGATAGATAGATAGATAGATAGTTAAATAGGTAGGTATATTCGCATGTATAGTAAATTCTCTTCATTTATAAATAGCTGAAATTTTGATAATGTTGCGGTAAAAGAGAGTCTCCTAAAGATATTTCAGCTTTTGAATCTCAAAAGAATTCAAAGCAATGCAGTGATTTCTTTTTAATCGGTCATCAATGATATACATTTTAACAATGTGTCATAATTCACAATATTACCTTCACAATTCCCATATCTTCATCATTTATATACGAATATTCTGAATATTTCATGGCGTTATTTCATATCCACAAATCAGCAGCAAACATATCAATGTCAATGGGATTTTGTCGTTTCTTTTATCTATTTCTATTTTTAGAGGAAACATTTTCAGTCATTATTAATTTTGAATAATACAGTACTACATTGACTTACAAGTTTAATTCGTTCCGTGGCCAGGATCGTAACTCAATTTCATCGAATCAATTTTCCCCATTTAAATTAACTGAAATACCATTAATCTGTTCCAGCCACCCAAAAACACCCTAATTCTTGTTATGTGTTTTAAATAAGAAAAATAGAACTGTATTGTATAAAAACATAATGAAATAGAATGTAAAGAAATGAATTGCTTTCACTTAAGTGCAACAAGTTTGTTGGGTTTTTTTCACTTCCCTTTCGCTTAATTTAATCTTCACTGATTTGTTCTTTTTTTTCTTTATATATACTAGCAAATATATGCACCCTCCGGGTGCAAGTATTTAAGTTTTGATATAATAAAATATCATATTAAATTAGAAAGGCTAATGAAACTGACTAAGAATGCAGATAAAAAGATCTGCAACAGAGGGGGTATAACGAAAAAATAGAACAACTTTGAAACTAACTATTCCATCATTTTCCATTACTCCCCTCTTTCATTGGTAAATTTTCCTAATTTAACTATTTAGTTAGATTTTTGTTTATATTTCTTAAGATAAAACCAAACAATTAGAAATCAATAATACCAAGCACATATTTATTAAAATAAGATTTTAAATATCAATATGCAAATTAGCCTTCTCGTTCAAACTGTAAACCGCTATTTTGTTGTATATATAAATACAATTGCATGTTATTTGTACGTAGATATGGTCAACAGTATTAATAATGTAAAACAATTTTTATTAATAACTGAAGGTTTAAAAGAATGAAATCATAGAGAATTTGACGTAAATAATTAAGGGAATTGTGACTTGAGTAGTAATATAGTTTCGGTTACAGACAGAAAAACACACAATCTCCATTATAATAAGATATATATATAGAGGAGATTTATCCAAAACTTGGTAGTAAGGGATGATTCTATATGTGATTTATAAGATACACTGTATTAATATTGTATGATCCAGTATGTATAAATACAGCGAATCTTTAAATCACTAAAGAGAGTTCAATGTATAATAAACTTTTTAGATTATATACAGAGCAATATTTATCATAGAAAGGAAGGAAGAACTCAACACCGTAATTCCATAATAAATTTATTTCGACCAAAAATGGGGCCTATATAAATCTAAGTTGATTTAATATAGCTCCCCAAAATTCAGTCTCATCAAATGGGTATCAATTTACTTTTTCTAAAAAGAAAAGTAAAAGTAAAAGTACATTGATACCCATTTGATGAGACTGAATTTTGGGGAGCTATATTAAAACAAATTAGATTTATATAGGCCCCATTTTTGGTCGAAATAAATTTATTATGGAATTACGGTGTTGAGTTCTTCCTTCTTTTCTATGATATATATATATATATATATATATATATATATATATATATCTTAACGTAATCTTCACTGATTTTGTTCTTTTTTTTTTTCTTTTTTTTTTTTTTTCTTTTTCACATTTCTTTCCTCAATTTCTTCTGCAGGACGTTTCAATAAAACTCGATTTTTTTTAAAATTCAAACCAATTACAACTGACTCTAATGTTTACCTAAGACATCACTTAGTATTATTAAACTCGTTCTTCAGCGTGACAAGAAACAATGAAAGTACTCAGTTTCCGAATTTCTTGCTAATATGGTACTTTGAAACCAATGGTAACAATCACCTTTTAATTGTATTGTGCTCTGTAACAAATAAATATACCTCTTACACTTGTAATCGAGCACTTTATTTTCATTTCTCCAATACAAAATACCTGCACACACACACAAACACATACACACACACACAAACACATATATATATATATATATGTGTGTGTGTGTGTGTGTGTGTGTGTGTGTGTGTGTGTGTGTGTGATGTGATATTAATCATGTAATGATCTGAATGTATTATTAATATTTTTCAGCAATTGTTTTATTGTTTTTTTTCGTAGATTTTAACTTTTCGATTAGAGTTTATTTTGTAGACCATTATATATATATATATATATATATATATATATATATATATATATATATATATATGAGGTTAAGTAAACAAACAAATGTGTTTATTTTTATATGGCTTTAAGCCGACAATTTTTGGAGGATATGTGCTTAATTGAAGTCATACCTAATTTTGAAAATTAATTAGTTAATAATTAATGAATTTAGGCGGGCATATATGTTCAAATGTAAGGCTAAACGAATCGAGAAAATGTGAATCTCTGAATGTACAATATGATGGTCTACAAAATAAACTCTAATCGAAAAGCTGAAAATTTAATAATACATTCAGATCATTACATGATTAATACCACAAACGACTAAAGTTTAATCGTTTGTATACAAGAATGCTGCGTGCAGTCTTGAATAAGTCGTGGAAACAGCACCCCACAAGAAACAGCTGTACGGTCACCTGCCCCCCATCTCATAAACTATCCGAGTGAGACGGACAAGGCATGCAGGACACTGCTGGAGAAGCAAGGATGAACTCATAAGCGACGTTCTCCTGTGCAAGCCAACACATGGACATGCAAGTGTGTGGCGCCAAGCAAGGACTTACATTGACCAGTTACGTGAAGATGCTAGCTGCTCGGCAGAGGAGCTCCCAGGTGCAATGAATGATAGGGAAGGTTGGCAAAGATTGTCATGGATACCCGTGCTGCATGCGCGACATGATGATGATGATGATGATGATACATATAATATTCATATCTGTGTCTTCTTTGTTCAGTCACTAAAACAAAGAAGACACAGATATAGATATTATAAACAGTTGAATGAAATCGTGTACATTAAAATTCCCACATCGAAGGCAACAGAAGATCAAATTTTTATCGGTATTTACCCAACCTGTTCGCCATGGGTAGGATATGGCAAGTATGAGACACCCAGCGAGGATTTAACTCTCCAGTCAGAGACTAGCTTACTAAACAGTACCCCACGATGAGATACCCATTACATTTTTATAGCAAACTTAAATACCTTTAAAATACCATCAAAGAAGACATGAACAGGCAATGCAGACCCTGCAAAGAAAATACTGAAACAACAGATCACGTTTCAGAGTTTTCTGCCAAAACAAAAACTGAATATGCTCACATACACACGCGCAGCAGGGCATCAGCAGCCTACATCTTCTGGTGTCTTCTAATGGTTTCATTTTGTAGCCTTATAATCCTATCTGTAGGAAGCACGTGGTGTAATGGTTAAACTCATGAGAAATGGACTCGTCGCCCCGAGTTCAAATCCTGGACGTGGTAATTGCATTCACTTAGCGCTAATATCCTTGAGAAATGTATGAGTCCTACTCTCCCTACAGCTATGGATAAATAGTAGGGCAGACTGGACTCTTTAACCTTGGTTAGGCAACCGGTCTAGGAGAAGGAAAACTCTGAATTCAAACCTGCTGAACTCCGCTTAAGAAATTGACCTTGTGTCGCATCCTGCTCGTGCGGAGGGGTTGGTAAATATATATAACCCTATCTGATCTACAGAAAGCGATGTTAATATACACATAAGAAAGGCATGGCTTGCTATAGGCAGATTACACTGGTTTACAAAAAAATATTTTTTGTCTGAGGCAAGAATGTGAATATGTGATTTTTACTAATTTTGGTGTGCTGAATTCAAATTTATAAACAGTTTTGCTCTATCACCTCTAGTTTTCTGTCTTTAAATAGTCTCATTTTAGTATATACAAAGTATATACGTGCTTATTTCAACAGTTGCAGCAGCTTATTACAGATAAAACGGGATAGATAAAGAACATTGACGGAATAAATATACTTGGAAGACACAATGTACACAATTCATAGTACCGCAGACAGTTAGAAGTAAAAAAAGAAGACATAAGTCACACAATATTAGAAATTAACCCTGAATGCATATACACCTTTATGTACAGTATGTGTACAAAATGTACAGTATGCATATCTAAAAACTAGAGGTGATGAGTAAAAACGGATTTCCAATCTGAATCAGCACCCCAAATTAGGTTAAAACAGCTATTTTTGTGCTTGCCTAAATTTCTTTGTAAACCAGTGTTATCGATCATATAAAAATCTGATAAGATAAACCGAGAATTTTTCCAAGTTGTAGCGGTGTCAGTGTATTGTATGCTGCTGGACTCTAACGAAACGTTCAGAGAAAAAGCTACATGGGAACTACACAAGGGATCTGCTGTATTGAACGAATCTTAGAAGCAGTACTCCACAAGAAAGTAGCTGGACGGCCTCTTGCCTCCTCCTATATATATTTACTAACCCCTCCGCACGAGCAGGATGTGACACAAGGTCAATTTCTTAAGCGGAGTTTAACAGGTTTGAATTTAGAGTTTTCCTTCTCCTATACTGGTTACCTAGCCATGGTTAGAGAGTCCAGTCTGCCCTGCTATTTGCCCATAGCTGGTGGGCGAATTGAATTCATACCTTTTTTTGAATTTTTTGTGATATAAGGCGTGTGCCAGATGGCCACTTCTAAATATAGACTCGTTGACTACCACGTGACCATCGAAGGCAACCTATTATCCAATCATTGGCAGTGCTGTGCTGCTGCTGTTGGTGTATTTATAATGCCCGATACTAATCTTAACTCATTCACATTCGGACCATTTAGGACGTCGGACCTAATGGACACTATCCCACAAGGACTTATTGATTTACTTACTTATTTACTTTAAGTTCTTTTACAACTGGAATCCAAGGATGGCGGCCAGTTACTCAACACCTTTCCCAAGGGTATCAGCGCCATGTGAAATGCAAACAGCTTCGTCCAGGAATTGAACTCAGGTCGTCGAGTCCATTTCCTACGACTCTAACCATTAGACCACGCACCTTCTCCCATATAAAACATCCAAGTAAGACGAAACAAGACACGCTGCTCACTGCTGAAGAAGCAAGGACGTTCATTCGTGGACACCTATACTTGAACATACCTGTGTATGCCGACCAGAAAAAAAACCTACATCAATCAGTTCTGTATGAATTTTGAATGCCGTTCGATAGAACTTCTAGGGACGATGACCTTACAGGGACGGGTGGTGAGAGACATTCACAGGAATCCGTTCTGTCAGCACGACTTGATGATGATGATGATGATGATGATGATGATGATGATGATGATGATGATTGTCATATAGTACCTGAATAATGAGAATGAGATCGTCTGTTTTCCTGAATTTGCCGTAAATAGTTTAGTCCGTATTTAGTCATGAAAAATTATGAATTTTTAAGAAGTTTTACAATTGAGCGAGTTGGCGGGAATATTATGCTTTGGATATATTTCGCTGCTTCTGGATCAGTAGATTTGGTTTGTTTTGTTTTACGGCATATCAACCTCAGTGGGTCATTGAATGCCGATAAAGTTTTGAAATAAATCAATTCTTAATGGATAATACAATTTTGTTTATCAACTCATGTTTTTCTATTTAACCCATAGATGGGACCCTAACAGGTACTACCACTCCGGGTCAGAGTGGACCAGGGAGCAATGGTGATGAAGGGGTGCTCCACATTCCCCAAACCTCCAAAACTGGAACCTCACCATCAGATAGAGTTTAACGTCATTCCCAGGACATGTAGACCCGCAGCCTGGATCAGTAGAACTAATGAGAGTAGAGGGTATTATGGTTAAAGAGCAATATTTAGTTCAATTCCCGGCATGATAGCCCCGTGTCAGTGGGATGATGAGTCAGTTAAAACATTTGTATCCGAGCACATCTGGACATGTTATAACTTTCGTTTTAGTTGAGACGCAGATCAGATGAGTCATTCATTGTTGAGCAGCAGAGGAAGTTGCACATGTTCGTGTTCTACTGTTAGCATATTTTGTGTCACATCCTACTTGTGACGAACGGGCTGGGTAAATAGCTAATGTTAACCGAAAATGAGTGAAATAAATCTGGAGCAACGAATTAATACCAATTTTTTTGTGAAGGAGATTTGTAAAAGTGTCAGTGAAACATTAGGCCGATTAAAGATTGGTTCTTGTGAACATGCGATGAATAAATCAGGTGACTCAAGGAAGGACAAGAAGACGTGAACGAGAGAGAGAGAGAGAGAGAGAGAGAGAGAGAGAGAGAGAGAGAGAGTCAAGGGAATCCGTGCTGTATGTATGACTCATATATATATATAATATATATGAAATTTAACATTTTGAAAAAACATATGATGTTTGTTATGTAATTGCTGACAGATCTGTTTCGACCAAATCGATAAGTTGGTCTTCATCACGAGCGACATATACGGGAAGAAAGATATCCGTTAAAAGACTGTTTACAAAAACGAACGCTGAATTCAACCGTTGAAGATTTTTGAAAAATGCGTGTTCTGTTTTAAAAATAAAATAAATTTTTTTTTTATTTTTAAAAATCAGAAGCATTATAGTTTATAGTAAAACTCAAAAGAGTTTGTTGTAAAAATTATATAAAAATGTAAAGTGGGTATCAAAATTGTTTAGGATATATTTCAGCTGTTAAAAATATACAAGTCCATGAATGAATGATGAAGACCAACTTATCGATTTGGTCGAAACAGATCTGTCAGCAATTACATAACAAACATCATATGTTTTTTCAAAATGTTAAATTTCATACTGTCGGATTAATTTCCATCTATTTTTCATATATATATATATATGTGTGTGTGTGTGTGTGTATGTGTGTGTGTGTGTGTGTGTGTGTGAAGAAAGGAAGTGAATCCGACGGTATGTAGTATATTAAGAAAAAATGAAAAAACACAAGTTTAAATGGGTTAAGTGGTGAGTTTATTGGCCAATAAACTCACCACTTAACCCATTTAAACCTGTGTTTTTTCATTTTTCTTAATATACTACACATATATATATATATATATATATATATATATTATTATTATTTATATTTTGCTTGAAGGCAATTATAATGCATGTATCGCATAAAATTCGATAATTATAGAAAATAATCTTGACAAGTGAATCCCGGCAAAGGATGGCTCGCTATGCAGAACACTGTACAGACTGTTTCGACTTTATTAAGTCTCTTCAGCGATGTATACTAACGACTCCCCTCCGACAGGAATCGAAACCGGGACTTCACAGGCATAGTCAGAGACCATATCCGTTCGGCCGCCGGTACATAGCGAACAATCCCTGCGAAATTACCCTTGTCAATGATACTACACGCCTCTACCATAGTAGGTAAGTGGACGTTTATTGAGTAGTAAACAAACAGGCCGTAAGCTCTTCGGCGAAGTGAATAAGATTTTTGGATGTTTGTTTGTTTATAGAAGCATTGTTGAATAAATTATTATTTATATTTTGCTTGAAGGCAATTATAATGCATATATATAACCCCTAACAAACAACTGGATATTGACGGTGTAAATGAAAAACATGTCCTTTCTTAATCGAGATCAAAAAGGGGTGCCTAAAGGTAATATCGTCCGACAATTCAAACGACGTAATTTTCCAACATTTATCCTAAACCTCTTTTAGTATAGTTTAATGATACGAGTTTCAGACTATTTACATTTTCTCGTCTTTTATGTATGGTGTCCCTATGAAACACACCACACCTTTTACCGGGTTTTTTTTTTTTGGGGGGGGGCGTCTTTGCATGTACCGGAATAAACGTTGTGCTGAACTCGGTTACAGCCCTTTCTTCGTATACAACTATTCTCAACCCCGACTCAAACAACATTTTTTCCATCTTAAGTCCAAATGAAGGTTTACTAAAACCGAAACGTTATAACGTTATAACGTTGACTTCACCATCAAGAATAATTTTTTTTTTTCGTCATTATGGAATACTCCGTGGTTTTTCTATTTTCTACACACACACACACACACACACACACACACATATATATATATATATATATATATATATATATATATATATATATATGAGAAGTAAACAATGTGTTTTGATATGGCTTTTTTTAGCCGACAATTTTTGGGAGAATATGTGCTTAATTGAAGTCGTACCTAATTTTTGAAAATTAATTAATTAATAATTAATGAATTAGGCGGGCATTCAAATGTAAGGCTAAACAAATCGAGATTTTTCTCGATTTGTTTAGCCTTACATTTGAATAGGTATGCCCGCCTAATTCATTAATTATTTATTAATTAATTAATTTTCAAAAATGAGGTACGACTTCTATTAAGCACATATTCTGCCAAAAATTGTCGGCTAAAAAAGCCATATCAAAACACATTGTTTGTTTACTTCTCATACTGTCGTGTAGTAAAGTCACCATAAGTGGAATATATATATATATATATATATATATATATATATATAGAGAGAGAGAGAGAGAGAGAGAGAGATGGGGGCAATTATTTCCTGTAGTATTTAATCCTTAGACTAAATCAATGTCATACGCCTTGGAAAATACCAGGAAAAATCCGGATACAACAAATAAAAAAATACATAAACAAACAATTGAGGGATATTTTTGAGTGTTTACATCATCATCTTAATTTGTTATCATATCTCTCTCTCTCTCTCTCTCTCTCTCTCTCTCTCTCTCTCTCTCTCTCTCTCTCTCTCTCTCTCTCTCTAAAATCTTCCCTTCAAAAAGTCCCTTCAGCCAGTAAAGGATATGTCAAATGATCCGTATGTAAATATTTACACTGTTTGCAAATAATGGGTTTTACATCTATGCAATTTTATTGACTTTAGAGCGAAGAGGGGGGCGGGGAATACTCAAGCTTAAAACATTATCCGAAATGAAATAGCTGGCTATTAGATATTAGATTACTTTACAAGTGACAGGTTGATGATACTCGTTACCTTAAAATGTCAGATGGAAATTTATTATCTAAACATGAGAATTTTTTTTTTTTTTTTCAAGTCAAAATTTTCCTGAGACACCAAAAGTAGCTATTCACTAAACTTAATTCAACTTGGCACAAAGCCAGAAATATGGTGCACCTAGTGAGGATCGAACTCACTAGTAATAATTTCAAGGTGCGTCAATATTTTAGTAAGCTTAGCTTAGTTTAGCATAAGGCCAGAATGAAGGGGTGCCCAATGAGAATTGAACTCACTAGTAATCATTTGATAGCCTAGCTCGCTAACCAGGGGAGGTACCTCAATAATTTAGTAAGCTTAGCTTAGTTTGGCACAGGGCCAGAAGTATGGGGTACCCAGTGAGAATCAACTACAATATTAAAGGTCTGCTATTCTAGTTTAGGAACCATTATATCATGCGGGACACCCTGAGAGACGAACATCTGGAAACCCAGGAAGTCGTTATATTTACGAGGTGGTACCTAAACATTTTGGGGAACTCGACCATGAAATATTTACTTACTCTTAACACTAACTTTTTAGCCTCGCTGTAGTTTCTCCTCAAAATAGTTTCCTTGTGCCTTTGTGAAGCAATTTTACAAAGGGTAACGACAAAAGATTGGGTTTATGTACAAATCGCACGCTGTTAAACTTCCCCACCCATTAACATTTCCATAGTAATTCGTATGCTTTTTTTTTTATTTTAAAAGCTCAAAAACAACCAGTCTGAGATTTAACGAATAAACATATGGAGTGCTTTTTTTTTCTTTTTTTTTTACTGAATCTTTGAAGAAATGGAATATTTGAAATATGTTCAGATTAGCTTAGCCTTTTCAGCGGGGCTTAGAATAATCTAACTGTATCCCCTATACATGCGTCCTGTAGACTGGGGTAGCTGTAGTGAGATATCCAATGGCGTGTTATCTCATTTACATATGTGTATTACAGCAGGAGATATATAGAGACAGTTTAGAGGACCGAGGAGAATTAGCTACGAGAAGCTGATGACATAGAGCTACGATTACGTAATGTGTATTACAGCAGGAGATATATAGAGACAGTTTAGAGGACCGAGGAGAATTAGCTACGAGAAGCTGATGACATAGAGCTACGATTACGTAATGTGTATTACAGCAGGAGATATATAGAGATAGTTTAGAGGACCGAGGATAATTAGCTACAAGAAGCTGATGACCTAGAGCTACGATTACGTAATGTGTATTACAGCAGGAGATATATAGAGACAGTTTAGAGGACTGAGAGAAATTTGCTACGAGAAGCTGAGACCTGAGCTACGATTACGCTCGAAGAATTACTGCTACTACTACAACAAAGAATACGAAACCACACCCCACAACAGTAGTAGAATACACCGACTGCACCTCTGAAGAGGAATAAAATCCCTCCCATCTATTGGCCGTGGGTGGCGACCCATGATGCTTAAGGACGGAAGTCTGGAGGCTGAGCAGTCCATGACATACTATACTCCAGTTTTGCCATTACTTAGGCTAGACGGGCGGTTGGTGATGCCCCCTCCGATCAATTGGCTGGCCACGTCATGCCCTAGCACCTATATAATTGTCCCGACTCTATTGCTCTTATGGCAAGCCACAACCCTTTTTATATTATATGTGCTAGAAGGCGATAGCTGAGGGTCTTAGTGTCCTGAGCATAGCGTTAAACTGCATCTAATAGTGAGGTTTCAATTTTGGAGCTCTGGGAAGTATGGAGTACCTCTTAATCGCCATTATTACCAGGTCCACTCTGATCTGGGGTGGTAGTACATGTTAGGGTTCTATCTATGTTAAATAAAAAAAAGAGTTTAAAAAATGTGTTTTAAAAAATGTTAAATATCCATCAAGAATGAATAAAACAAAACATCTTCGGCATAAAATAACTCAACAAAGGTTGACATGCCGTAAAATCTAACCAACCAACCAGCCCCAGCACAGATATAAGATCCCTCCCAAAAAGAGGGGTGTCCTGAGTTAAACAGCATCTAATGGTGAGGTTCCAGTTCTAGAGATCTTACGAGTGTGGTGTGCCCTTCATAATATTTACCTATAAATCGGTTTCTTTGCCTGTGAGTCGCTTTCTGAGCTTCTGTCTCTGATTACATTGGTTTACAAAGAAATTGAGGCAAGCACAAAAATAGCTGTTTTAACCTAATTTGGGGGTGCTGAATTCAGATTTGAAATCTGTTTTTACTCATCACCTCTAGTTTTTTAGATATGCATACTGTACATTTTGTACACATACTGTACATAAAGGCGTATATGCATTCAGGGTTAATTTCTAATATTGTGTGACATGTCTTCTTTTTTAGTTAATATGCAATAAATGTAAATGATAGCATTACATTATATATATATAACTATATATAAAGACGGATTTTGGTAGTTAAGCGTAGCCAACACGTCTCAATCAACAGCCAGTAGTGCTCTGGCAGTCAGCGTAGGAGGTTGTCGTCCCTCGAATCGCAGGAGGAAGGTGTCCCTCGACAATTGTGTTACACAATCTTTTGGGTATATATTTGTATTACAATTTCCAACGACGCACATTTTATTGCCTTACATATGATTTGATTTTACTTTGTTTTTTTTTTTTCATATTCTCCAATGGCTTCAAGCTCGTCAAAACATCGAGGATGCCAATTCTTTCTGAATTGTGTACATTGTATCATCCAAGTATATTTATTCCGTCAATGTTCTTTATCTATCCTGTTTTATCTGTAATAAGCTGTTGCAACTGTTGAAATAAGCACGTATATACTCTGTATATACTAAAATGAGACTATTTAAAAGGCAGAAAACTAGAGGTGATAGAGCAAAACTGTTTATAAATTTGAGTTCAGCACACCCAAATTAGTAAAAAAAAAAAAAACCTATTCACATTCTTGCCTCAGACAAAAAATATTTTTTGTAAACCGGTGTTATTGTAATATCTGTCTACTTTGTTAAACTTAATATTTCCAAGTTAATTTTGCCGCGCTGTTTAAGCATCAGAACTCTTGGGTAGTAGATATGTCCCTTGTGTAGCGTCTTGACACAAAACTTTCTGGTTATTGTTTTTCACGAGTTTTCTCTTTTGAGATCTAGAATTCTTCTAATAGTTTTTGTAGTCTTTTTTCTCCAGTTTTTTGAATACAGTAAATTTCAGCAGGTGGTTATCCTTGCACAATGAAGCTTTGAACCTTCCAGATAAACTCCTTTCTGTCAGCATTATCTGTTGTTTCTAAGCATTAGCCTATTTTTCTAACACTCAATAAATAAACAGGGACTTTTCTTTTCTATTTTTAGAGTCTTGTAAGTTTTAGAATAGCCACAGATGACCTGATGAAGACCAGCTGTGTGATTTCTGACAGCAACTGATATTTTACTTTACCCTAATACATACTGTAGACTTCTATTACGCTCTATTAATCTTGGTTCCATTGAGGAACTTTAAAAGATTAAAGTTTAGCCATTTTAAGTTTGGCCCATTGTTTGTGCTTCCAACAGAACAGAGATTGGAACAATTGCAGATCTAGAGAAAGATTTAAACGTTGAAGATTATGTCATTCTTCAAGTTTGCACTAATACTAAGAAATGTGCTGGAATGCTTTTTTTTAGGAAGATTACTGTAACTTGGTTATCACTAGTTTCTAATAAAAGTAAGTAAAGTCGTCGGGGGGGGGGGGGCTAAAGTCGATATCAGCCAATCAGCGAGGGAGTCTATCCCCTTTTCAATAGCGCTAGACCAAGGAGATTGTTTTTTGGCGTCTGAGGTGGGGTGCCACACCTACCATCAGTTCCTTACTTTACCGCGCAGATCCCTGTGCTAATCATACGTTTTCAGTCGACCGCTCTACCTACTGAGCTAACCCGGCCCTATTAATAGACAATTCTAATAGACAATTTCTAATAGACAACAGAAATAAATGGTAAATTCTAAAGATCAATTCAGTCTGTAAAGTTGCCAAAATTATTCATTCAACGTCCTTGTTCAATGTCACAACAGATTAAAAAAATCGTATATTCCTCATTAGGACTAGGCATCGGGGGGGGGGGGGTAATTGTTGTATACTCTTCTTTTTTCTTTCTTCTATTATTCTTCCGCTCATCTTTGGTATCTTACGTTCTTCTGCTAGCGTCTCTTCTAACGTCTCTTCTAGCGTCTGGACTTCGTCTTGGTGGTCGGTCGCACTTAATTCATTTCTTCTTCAAGATCAGTTTTGTTGCCAAGACATTCATCAACCACAAAACCATATTATTTATGTAAACTTTTATTTACTTAACTAAACATATTTCTCTAACTAAACATAGCGCGCGTATGCAGGTGAGGTCCAGCTAAGGCAGGACATCTTCTCTGCCTGACGTCCAAGCTGAAACTGAGAGCCAACCAGGTCCCACGTGACTTCACGTATTTCGTGGGCTTTCTGTAATATTCCATGGAAATTCCCGCCCGTGATATGAAACGGGCCATCCCTTTAGAAATACAGGGGATTGACAATAATCTTATGCAACCGCATAGATTATGTAACATAATTAGCAACGTGAATTAGTTCGATCTCCACTAGTAATCTATACTTGTGGCTTTGAGACAACATTAAGCATTACTTATAGTACATGAGCTGAGTTGGTCTTAACTTAGGCTAGACGGGTGATCAAGTCAAGCCCTAGCATCTATATGTTTGTTCCGTTCGTATTGCTCATATAGCAAACCCCCATCCCTTTCCCTTTTTATCATATCTGTGCTAGAAGGCGGGGGCTGGGGGTTTTAGTGTTCTTGCTATGACGTTAAACTTCATCAAGTGGAGAGATTATAATTTTGAAGATCTGGAGAGTGTGGAGTACTCCTTCATTACCATTACTCCCGGGTCCACTCTGATCCAGAGTGGTAGTACATTTTAGGGTCCCATCTATGGGTTAAATAGATCAAAAATGATTTATAAAAGACTAGCAGCGGCTACCCGGCGAACCATAAAAATCAACACGTAAAAATGATATTAATTTAATCCTGCCTGGTGGGAGGTCAAGAAATTCAGTTTTTGTAATTGCTAATTCGCATATTAATTCAAATTTGATTCGCTGATATATCTTATTCTAAGAAATATGAAAGTATTCGTAAAAATATTGATAAAAAGGCTTTCATTTTTCTTTTTTACAACACCGCAGTAGAAATAGAGCGGACATAGACAAAGAGGCAGCAGGGTGGGGTTCGCCTGCTGATTGTAGCTGGAATATCAGCAGTTGCAGCTATTTTATAGATTTCGAAAAATCGTTTGATTTTGGTTTAATTAATTAATTATATCCCTTAATCAGTAAAAATCAATAACCAAATTTGGAGTGTTTCTTAGTTAGAACGATATCAATGTGTATGCAAGATTTTAAATCTGAGTGACCTTCCGTTTTGGACTTATGCATCGACACGTATATACCAAAATCTCTCATTTATATATTAAATGAGTTTAAAAAGAAATTAAAAATCCAACAATAATGAATAAAGCAAAAACGTCTTTGGCATAAAATAACCCAAGGGTTGACATGCCGTAAAATCCAACCAACCAACCAATAACCTTATAAGCGATCGATAAACAAAAGTTGTAGAAGCATATTAACGAGATTGAAATATTGTGAAAAAATAACAACATAGACAGAGAGAATAATCCGGGGAGTCCTTGCGTGGTGAAATAGTTAGCGAGCTAGACCATCAGGTCATTATTAATGAGTTCGATTCTCACTGAGTATCCTATACTTCTGACTTTGAGTAAAACTAAGCTTAGGAAAAAAGTTCATTCAAGACAAAATGAATTAGAAAGTTTCCAGAGGTCTTTTGTTTGTTTGTTTTTTGTTTTTTTGTTTTTTTGTTTTTTGTTTGTTTGTTTTTTTTGGTTTTTTTTTTTTTGGGGGGGGGTTCTAAGTGAATTTATCCCGAGTAATTGTTAGAAGTTTTTTCTGGATAATTTGATGCTAATTTTCATTTTCTGTTTAATTAAAAGCTTATCACGTGATGTTGACAACAGAAGAACCAACTTAGTAGAGGAAACAAAATATCATACTTCAACTTTAACCCTTTAACTTGTAATAGTCTCTCTCTCTCTCTCTCTCTCTCTCTTCTCTCTCTCTCTCTCTCTCTCTCTCTCTCTCTCTCTCTCTCTCTTCATTTTTCTTTATTTCTACTTTTACTTTTACCTGTTATTTCTCTAATTCTTCCTTTTTCGACTTTTTTTTCTCTCTCTCTCTCTTCTCTCTCTCTCTCTCTCTCTCTCTCTCTCTCTCTCTCTCTCTCTCTCTCTCTCTCATTTTTTTCTCTTTATTTCTATTTTTACTTTTTCCCTGTTTTTCTCTAACTCTTCCTTTTTCGACTCTCTCTCTCTCTCTCTCTCTCTCTCTCTCTCTCTCTCTCTCTCTCTCTCTCTCTCTCTCTCTCTCTCTCTCTCTATTTTTCTCTTTATTTTTATTTTTTACCTTTTTCCTGTTTTTCTCTAACTCTTCCTTTTTCCGACCCTCTCCTCTCTCTCTCTCTCTCTCTCTCTCTCTCTCTCTCCTCTCTCTCTCTCTCTCTCTGGGTGTATGTGTAAGTATATGAAAGTGTTACGACAAATTTGATCTTAAGGAGACAAAATAGAGTCGTTTTCTCAGCCGATAATGCAACCAAACCGCTTTTCAGATAATGATCGCGGCCATCGATTAATTTCATTCTCATAAACAAGTCAATAAACTTATTTCGTTCGAGCAAGAATACAAGGGGGGGGGATTAACTGATCGTGACTGTTAATTGAATCAACTGAATTTTGACAATTGAACAAAGTTTCTCACGAGCTGGTACTGTTGTATACCCTTTACCTTACTTCTATTCTTCTGACGTCTTTTCTATCTTACGTCTTCTTCTAACATCTGGACTTCGTCTTGGTGGTCGGTCGCACTTAACTCATTTCTTTTTCTAGATCAGTCTTGTTACCAAGACTTTCATTAATCACAAAACTGTGTTATTTTCTTAAGCTTTTATTTACTTAACTAAACATTCCATGTAACTAAACATCTGACTAACATAGCGCGCGTATGCAGTGAGTTCCAGTTAAGGCAGGACATCCTCTCTGCCCGACGTCCAAACTGAAAACTGAGGACCCAACCAGGTCCCACGTGACTTCACGTATTTCGCGGGCTTTCTGTACTATTCCATGGAAAGTCCCGCCCGTGATATGAAAAGGGCCATCCCTTTAGAAATACAGGGGATTGACAATAATCTTATGCAACCGCATAGATTATGTAACATAATTAGCAACGTGAATTAGTTCGATCTCCACTAGTAATCTATACTTGTGGCTTTGAGACGACATTAAGCATTACTGATCTGAGCTGAGTTGGTCTTAACTTAGGCTAGACGGGTGATCAAGTCAAGCCCTAGCATCTATATGCTTGTTCCGTCCGTATTGCTCATATAGCAAACCCCCATCCCTTTTTATCATGTCTGTGCTAGAAGGCGGTGGCTGAGGGTTTTAGTGTTCTTGCTATGACGTTAAAATTCATCAAGTGGAGAGATTCTAAATTTGAAGATCTGGAGAGTGTGGAGTGTAGATTATGTAACACACATATGTACATCTATTGACCGAACTAACTGTCAAGAGTGATAAAAATGAAACACTTTGATTTAACATAGAAAGCAAATGATCAGAGGGTAAACAAAATGAAACATCATACTCGTATCAAAGAGGAGTTCCGAACGTTATAATTAGTATAAGGCTGATTTAAAAGAAAGTTATCTACGACGCGTACCTTCTAGGGGGAAAAATTATTCGACTAATTACTGTTCCCAATTATAAACAACTGAAGGTAGCAATCGAAGAACAGCTGATATAATCAGTTAAGAGAAAGAACGTATCGTCACATCAGTTTGACACTTCTATATCTTTGGTGACCGGGTAAAAACTATCACAGCTTTGCTAGGTAATTTTTCTTCTTCTGTTGTATTCAATAAATATTACAATGTCGGGTGAACATTTGTGTGATAGTAGGCGAGTGGTACACAAACAACTGCATAGATTATGTAACAGTACCAATTTCACTGATAGCCAACAATGGTCTTCAAAACTAGTTCGCTGTTATACCACTAGTGGCGCCCAATTTCATCTCTGCACTTACCCAGCAACCACCTCATGAAGATCCTTTTTCATACATACATACATACATACATGGTTTGGCAGTCAAATCAAACGAAAGTTCCCTAATAGATTTGCTATAAGTTTACCAACATATAATTCAGAGTTGTCTCGCCGCTTGGAAAATCGGCATTAAATAATTTGCTGTAGAGGTTCATGTTCAATCAAAGGTTAATTTGCATAAATGTTTATATTAGCTTGTTTATATGTTCCTACAACATTTGTTTATCGATCCCTTATAAGGTCATTGGTTGGTTGGTTGGTTGGTTGGTTGAGTTGAAGGATTTTACGGCATGTCGGAAGACTAGGGTTATTTTATGCCGACGACTTTTTTATTACTTCTTGTTTGGTATTCAATTTTTAAACTCATTTTTTACACATTCTTTAAACTCATTTTTTATATATCTGACCTATAGGTATGACCCTAGCAGGTACTACCACTCCAGATCAGAGTGGCCCTGGGGGTAATGGCGGTAAAGTGATACTCCGCTTTCCCCAAGAGCTCTAGAATTGAAACTTCACCAATAAATACAGTTTTGCTTAGATGAAAAATAGTAGAAAATGTTATCTTCCTACAAGTAAAAACCTTTAAAATCAGCATTAAAGATCTTTACTTTTTTGGAAATACCCAAAACTCTCTCTCTCTCTCTCTCTCTCTCTCTCTCCTCTCTCTCTCTCTCTCTCTCTCTCTCTCTCTCTTTGCTCTTTGCTCTTTACTCTTTTTTCTAACTTTCTTTTTTCCTCTTTCTCTTTCTTTCTTCCCTCGCCTTCTTTCTCTTCCTTTTTCCTCCACTTTCTTTCTTCCCCCTCTCTCTTTTCTCTTCATTTCCTCTCTTTCCTTTTCTTTTTCCTCTTTCACTCCCCTCTTTTCTTCTTCCCCCTCTTTCTATCTTTCTCTCTCTCTCTCTCTCTTCATTTTTCTCTTTATTTTCTATTTTTTACTTTTTTCCTGTTTTCTCTAACTCTTCTTCTTTTTCGACTCTCTCTCTCTCTCTCTCTCTCTCTCTCTCTCTCTCTCTCTCTCTCTCTCTCTCTCTCTCTCTCTCTCACACACACACACACACACACACACACACACACACACACACATACACATTTCATCGTCTTCCTGAAAGCGCTGAAAATGTGATTTGCTTCAGCAGGCATCGTGGCACCAGTCTTCCACGGTCCAAGTGCAACCTATTTCTGGCTTAAATGAATCACGCTGATAAATGACTACGAAATTCCATGGTGTGCAGTGTATGTTTTACAATACGTTGATTGATGACTTAAATGAGTTCAGCGTTGAACACTTGATGTTCCCATTCCATTGGATGGTCATCATCCTTATCGGTCGCCAATGGTTTCATTATTACTTTACATCCGCGATCTTTATGTGCCAATAATTCAACGTATTTCAGGTCTCCCTTTATGAATATGGGCACCCATAATCATTCGGCAGTCAGACTATTAAATCTTGTTCTATAGTTGTTACAGGTACTCTGCTACTGCTTTATCTATTAGATCACAATATGTTATCCAGTTAAGTTCATTTCTTGAAGTCGGTGAACACACTTAGTGGACTGCTGTCTATAATATCTGATACTTCAGTATATATATATATATATATATGTGTGTGTGTGTGTGTGTGTGTGTGTGAAGAGAGGAAGTAAATCCGACGGTATGTAATATATCAAGAAAATTGAAAAAAAAAAATTTCAATTTTCTTGATATATTACATATATATATATATATTGCTTTTTTCAAATTAGTTGAATCGGAAATTCGCCTGGTGACGTAGTTTGAATATGTCTTTCTTTTCTAGTCTGTCAAAAAAAAAATGGCTACAGTTAAGAGATACGTTTTTCGCCGACCGATTTTTTGTGGCGGAAGTTGAAACTGCAACATAAAAACTTTTTCCTTTTTTGCAACATCAAAGATTTACATTTGGAATTCATATCACAGGACTGTTTTCAAATGCCTTTAAAGTAATAAAAAATTCATCATTCACATCTGATGAGTCGGGAGATTTAGACTATTTGTCTAAGCCCCCTAAAATAGACTATAAGCCAAATCTCTAAGTCTTTTGCTATTTTTTTACTCATATATTTGCTCTGTGACTCTAACATTAAGAGCACACATTGAGCTCTCAAACTGCGACTTGGTTTTGTTTAAATAATACTCTTGTGTCGTAAGGAAGATTTCTTCTCTTGACTTTTGGATTATATATATATATATATATATATATATATATATATATATATATATATATAAATTAAAGTTGGTTGAGTGGCCTATTGTCGGTATCAGCCGGACAGCGAGAGAGTATAACTCCTTTTATGCATCCAGAATCCGCACAAAACTGGTTGGTGTAGGTTTTTGCTGGTGGGCCTTCACTGGCGTGTCCACAGGAGAACATCGCTTATGAGTTCGTCCTTGCTTCTTCAGGATTGCTCAGCATGTCTTGTTCGTCTTACTCGGATGGTATGTGTGATAGGGGTCATGCGCCGTACAACTGCTTTCTTGGGGGTTGTTGCTTGCAAGATTTCTTCGAGGCAACTCGCAGCGTCCTTGTGCATCTTTCATCTAGCTTTTTATGTAGGCGTTTCGTTTATGTCCAAGTGGTGTAGCCATACAGTAGCACTGATATATCTACGGCTTGGAAGAATTCTCGCTTTATCTTATCAGTGAGATTAGATTTCCATATTATCGATAATCTGTCTGTAGCAGCCCATTCTTTTCCTATGCATACATTGACATCGATTTCTGTACGTGAGATATTACTACCGAGGTATGTGAACTGGTTTACTGATTTTTGAGTGTTATCCAGTACCGAGATGCCTTCATTTGATTTAAAACACATGAATTCAGTTTTATCTGAGTTCACATAGAGACAGACCAATGTCTCTTGCTACCATGATATAAATGCCTTTTCTTTCTGTAATTTTCCCACCGAGAAATAGTATTCTGAATTTTAATGTACAATATCGATTAAATTGTCGAATAAAGAATTCTGATCTGCAATCTTTTTCTAGCATCGGAAATATGGGGTTTGTTATCGTAACAAAATATACCAACAAAGACAAAATAATTGAATAATAAAGTTACAATGTCAGGTAATAAAGGACTATTTGCTCGTAAATTCCTACCATAAAATAAACTGAACCCCCATTTTATGTCCGTGTTTTTGCAATAAATGTTTTATTTTTCTTGCACCCGTTATGTTACAATACAAAATATATTTTATTTATTTATTTTAATATTCATTTCAATGTGCATATTCTAAAATTTTTTTTTGTTTTGTGAGAATGGTTAGTTTTAAAGTGGGGGCTCGTTTTACAATTTAGGCATAAATTGAATCCTCCTTTTATGACCGTAGTTTTGTTTTTTCGTCGACGATGATTAAAATCTGACGTTTTTATTTTAGAGTACCAAAGCCAAAAAGAAAAGAAATAACAACAACAAAAAGTAATATTCAACTTTTTACTCGTAAATTCCTGCCATAAAATTAGGCTTGGGCATTTTATGGTAGGAATTTACGAGTAAAAAGTTGAAATGTAAAAACCAACCCCCACTTTAAAACTAAGCATTCTCACAAAATAAAAGCTTTTAGAATATACACATTGAAGTGAATATTAAAATAAATAAAGAAAATATGTTTAGTATTGTAACATAACGGGTGCAAGAAAAATAAAACATTTATTGCAAAAACACGGACATAAAATGGGGGTTCAGTTTATTTTATGGTAGGAATTTACGAGCAAATAGTCCTTTATTACCTGACATTGTAACTTTATTATTCAATTATTTTGCCTTTGTTGGTATATTTTTTACGATAACTAACTCCATATTTCCGATGCTAGAAAAAGATTGCAGATCAGAATTAAAAAGTTTATTTGATGGTAGGAATTTACGAGCAAATAGTCCTTTATTACCTGACATTGTAACTTTATTATTCAATTATTTTGCCTTTGTTTGTAATAGTTTTTACGATAACAAACTCCATATTTCCGATGCTAGAAAAAGATTGCAGATCAGAATTAAAAAGTTTATTTGATGGTAGGAATTTACGAGCAAATAGTCCTTTATTACCCAATGTCAGACAAGGAAAAGTCAAAAGATTTTTTTACGCCATCCATTAAGTATAAACATAATCATTGTCTAATTCCATCCACCCAACACAGGAATTTGCAGTGTACTATCTTATTATAATGGAGATTGTGTGTTTTTCTGTCTGTAACCGAAACTATATTCCTACTCAAGTCACAATTCTCTTAGTTATTAACATCACATTCTCCATGATTTTATTTTTATTTAACCTCAATTATTAATAAAATTGTCTTACATTATTAATACTGTTAACTATGTCTACATACTGACAACATGCAATTGTATTTATATATACAACAAAATAGCGGTTTACAGTGTGAACGGGAAGGCTAATTTGCATATTAATATTAAAAAATCGAATTTAATAAATATGTGCTTAGTATTATTGATTTCTAACTGTTTGGTTTTATTTTAATGAATATAAGTAAAAATCTCTTCAATGAATCTTAAATGAAATCCATTAACAAGATAAAATAACTGTCATTTTATTCTTTACTTCCTCTTTTAACTAAATACTTAAATTAGAAAAAATAACAATGAAAGACGAGAGTGAAGGAAGAGTAAGTTTCAGTTGTTCCATTTTTTATTATACTCCCTCTGTTTCAAATCTTTTATTATACTCCCTCTGTTTCAAATCTTTTTATCTGTATTCTTATTTAGTTTCATTAGCCTTTCTAATTTAATACAATATTTTATTACATTAAAACTTAAATACTTGCACCCGGCGGAGGGTGCATATATTTGCTAGTTTATACAATCATTTGAGTGGATTTTAAAAAATTGATGTATTTGTTTAATAAATCCTGTCTGTAATATCACGAGTTACATTTTTTAAAAAGAATTAGTAGATATAGTTACTTACTAAGCGTTGCTTAGTTACAGCACAAAGTCAGAAGTATTGAACACTCAGTGAGAATCAATCTCACCAACAATGTTCTGATAATCTAGTTTGCTAACCATTACAAAACGTGATAAGCCCAAAACAGATTTGTACGATAATTCAAACTAGCGTTTTTTTGTTGTTTTTTTTTAAATGCAGGGAATTTGATGGACAGTTTTAAACCCTGTGTATGACCTCTTCTCTGATTCGCCAGTGAGAAAGATAGTTTAGGTAAATCAGTTTTTTAGCTGGGCGCTGAAGGGACAGTAGATATGTAATTATTGTATGCTTTTTTTTTTGTATTATTTGGATTTTTCGGACTGTTGTCATCTTTATTTTTATATACACAGCATTTCAGCCGATGTGCCCTCCAAATAATACAAATTATCGAGGCTCAACTCAAAAATTCAGACAAATG
Organism: Doryteuthis pealeii; assembly: GCA_023376005.1. Classification (NCBI taxonomy): domain Eukaryota; kingdom Metazoa; phylum Mollusca; class Cephalopoda; order Myopsida; family Loliginidae; genus Doryteuthis; species Doryteuthis pealeii. The sequence goes on from CM042140.1 coordinate 30,314,595, forward strand.
TCTATTTTTGTTCTGGAAAATTCTTTTTCCATTGTGGCGTGGAGGTTTAAAGTGTAGGTTCGCTTCTTTTTTCCTTTTTGTTTTCCGAAGAAAAGGTAATGATTTTCTTCCAACAAATTCTTACTTTTGCCTTTTAGAAATATGAAGCATTTTTTAGTTATTTACTAAGATTAGCCTCATCCTGTATATATGCATCTACCCAACCCCTCCGCCACGGACAGAATGTGACATAAAGTTGGGGGGGGGGGTTGTTTGTTTGTTTTTGTTTTTTTGTACAACTGGTTTGAATTCAGAGTGTCCCTTACACATAGACAGTTTGCTTTACCAAGGCATGAATCCAGTCTTCCCTACCATTTGCTCATAATTGTATTCATGCTTTTTACAAGAGCAATATCGCGAAAGTGAAATGCAAACAACTTTGTCCAGGATTTGAACTCGGGTCGCTGATTCTATTTTTTTACGACGATAATCATTACGCAAAGCAAATCTCATCATCATCATCATCATCATGTTGCGCATGCAGCACGGGTATCCATGACAATCTTTCGCCAACCTTCCCTATCATTCATTGCACTTGGGAGCTCCTCTGCGGAGCAGCCAGCATCTTCACATAGCTGGTCAATGTAGGTCCTTCCTGGGCGCCCCACACTTGCATGTCCATGTGTTGGTTTCCACAGGAGAACGTCGCTTATGAGTTCATCCTTGCTTCTCCAGCAGACTTGGATAGTTTGTGAGATGGAGGGCAGGTGATCGTCCAGCTGTTTCCTTGTGGGGTGCTGTTTCCATGACTTGTTCAAGACTGCACGCAGCATTCTTGTGCAGCTCCCATCTAGCTTATTCTCAAGACGCTTTGTTAGGGTCCAGGTGGTGCAGCCATATAGCAGCACCGACATAACCACAGCCTGGAAGAACTGTCGCTTTAGCTTGTCAGGGAGATCGGACCTCCATATGACTGATAATCTATTTGTGGCCGACCATGCCTTTGCTATCCGTGTATTAACAACTCATGAACTCTGTTTTATCGGAGTTCACATGGAGGCCTATATTCTTTGCTGCCTCCTCTAAGGTATGTAGCAGTGAAATCTCATATACAGTTACAATTCTGTATCTGAGCTGGATCTCTGAGCATCTTTTCTGTGTCTTAGTGTGTTGTTTAGTTCTTAGTAAACGAATACAAGATTTGTTGTTTTTCTTAGGGCTCATATTTTCTTAGAGTTCATATTTTATTTCATAAAATCTAGATCAGCCAAACACGCGTGTGAGAATTTAGCGAGATACACTCATCTTGCTTCCTGTCCCTTCAGCGCCCAGCTAAAAAACTGATTTACCTAAACTATCTTTCTCACTGGCGAATCAGAGAAGAGGTCGTATACAGGGTTTAAAACTGTCCATCAAATTCCCTGTATTTTTTTAAAAACCCCCTAGTTTGAATTATCGTACATAATTGATAGGCTACTAATCAATTTGCAACAACACAAAAACATTTAATATATACATGATATACATACAAGTAGAATTAATATACATACAAGTAGTGTTAATATACATACAAGTAGAATTAATATACATACAAATAGTATTGATATACATACAAGTAGTATTAAAAGAAAACTCAAACGTGACCCAACAGCTAGAAATATGGACAAATTGTTCCATGCACAATCAGCATGTGAAAGTAATACAAAATGGAAAGAAAAATTGATGATGGTGGACAGTAAAATGATCATGTGGACTTTATTGTACAGTGGCAGGACAGGAAAGAACGTCTCAACTGTTCAAAGAACAGAAACAAAAAAGGTCCGATAATGGGTTTCTACAACTGTCTTGTGTCACTCTGCGTGGTATCCAATGCACATACCTATTCTCTAGCGGGAATAATTATTTATTGTCTCACTATAATTGGATGACTAACTACACTGGTTTACAAAGAAATTGAGGTAAATAAATAATCTTTATATTTTTATCTGAAGGAGTATGTGGAAATGTTTATATAAATAACACTGGTTTACAAAGAAATTGAGGCAAGCACAAAAATAGCTGTTTTAACCTAATTTGTGGGTGCTGAATTCAGATTTGAAATCCGTTTTTACTCATCACCTCTAGTTTTTTAGTATGCATACTGTACATTTTGTACATATACTGTACATAAAGGCGTATATGCATTCAGGGTTAATTTCTAATATTGTGTGACCTATGTCCTCTTTTTTAGTTATTATGCAATAAATGTAAGTGATAGCATTACATTATATATATATATATATATATATATATATATATATATATATATATATATATATATATATCAAGACGTCTCAATCAATAGCCAGTAGTGAACTGGCAGTCAGCGCAGGAGGTTGTCGTCCCTCGAATCGCAGGAGGAAGGTGTCCCTCGACAATTGTGTTACACAATCTTTTGGGTATATATTTGTATTACAATTTCCAACGACGCACATTTTATTGCCTTACATATGATTTAATTTTACTTTGTTTTTGTTTTTTTTTCATATTCTCCAATGGCTTCAAGCTCGTCAAAACATCGAGGATGCCTCAACAAGGCCAATTCTTTCTGAATTGTGTACATTGTGTCATCCAAGTATATTTATTCCGTCAATGTTCTTTATCTATCCTGTTTTATCTGTAATAAGCTGCTGCAACTGTTGAAATAAGCACGTATATACTCTGTATATACTAAAATGAGACTATTTAAAAGACAGAAAACTTGTGGTGATAGAGCAAAACTGTTTATAAATTTGAATTCAGCACACCCAAATTAGTAAAAAAAAAAATTTAAAAAAACACCTATTCACATTCTTGCCTCAGACAAAAAATATTTTTTTGTAAACCAGTGTTATTGTAATAACTTTCTCCTTAGTTAAACTTAATATATTCAAGTTAATTTTGCCGTTTAAGCATCAGAACTCTAGGGTAGTAGATATGTCCCTTGTGTAGCGTCTTCACACAAAACTTTCTGGTTATTGTTTTTCACGAGTTTTCTCTTTTGAGATCTAGAATTCTTCTAATAGTTTTTTTTTTTTTTTTTTGTAAGCCAGTGCTATTATATTTACTATATATATAGCACCCTCCGGGTGCAAGTATTTAAGTTTTAATGTAATGAAATATCGTATTAAATTAGAAAGTCTAATAAGAAGGCAGATAAAAAGATTTGAAACAGAGTGGGGGTATAATAGAAAAATAGAAATTAAACTTACTCTTCCATCACTTCCGTCTTTCATTGCTGAATTTTACTTATATAACTATTTAGTTAAATTAGGAAATAAAGAATAAAATTACACTTATTTTTTCTTGTTAATGGATTTCATCTTAGATTCATTGAAGAGATTTTTGCTTATATTCATTAAAATAAAACCAAACAGTTAGAAATCAATAATACTAAGCACATATTTAATAAAATCACATTTTTAATATCAATATGCAAATTAGCCTTCCCATTCACACTGCAAACCGCTATTTTTTGTATATATAAATACAATTGCATGTTATTTGTATGTAGATATGGACAACACTAATAAAAAAGTGAAGCAATTTTATAAATAATTGAGGTTTAAATATAAATAAAATCATGGAGAATGTGATGTAAATAATATGTTAATTGTGACTCGATTAGTAATATAGTTTCGGTTACAGACAGAAAAACACACAATCTCCATTATAATAAGATTTACTAAGCTTTGTATAGCGTAAGAAAAACAAACTACTTAAAGTACCTGATATTCCAAAACGTTAGATACTCTAAGTGATGAGAAAGCTTAAAGTACCTGAAACTTTGTGCCTGACTAAACAATGGTCGGGATAAGTATATATTACAATACTAATAATCTGAGTTGTATTATAACTGAGATTCTTTCAAAACGAAAGTGCTTACTTCCATTTGTCACAATGACATAAGTAATGATTTTACTTAAACACATGGTTGACCCAGCAGTGTAGAAACACTTACTCTGATGTTTTGTTTTTTTTTTTGTGGGGGAAGGGGTTTTGTTTTTTTGATTTTGTGTTGTTGTTGTTGTTGTTTTTACATATAGACTTGTCAATGCTGTAAACACTACAACATTACAAATATCCGGGCGTGCAGATATTTTAAACAACTGGACAGAAAGAAGAGGGGGGAGAGGGGGAATGAACAACAACAAAAAACGAACGCCGTCCTGCAATTTTCATAACTTCCAGATTTGCATAAGTCAAAATAAATTATCATAAAAAAAGGGATCAGACAACAAAAAAAAAAAAACAACTACGTTATAAAAACGTGCACAAACATAAATGTATAAAAATAATATTTCTGTTTATTTTATATCAAAATAAATAGGTCATCTATTTATATAAATTATAAGCCTTGAGACTTATGCTTTGTACATTCTACTCTGTTGATCATATATATATATATATATATATATATATATATATATATAATCAAAAGAGTAGATTGTACATTCTACTCAGTTTATCATATACATATATATATATATATATATATGTGTGTGTGTGTGTGAAACATAATGAATACACACACACACACACACACGCGCACACACACACACACACACACACACACATATATATATATATATATATATATATATATATATAAAGTTAAATCTAATGAGTCAGACGAACCTACTATTAGTTTCGCTTAATGTAGTATATTTTTACAATCAAACTATTTGCTGGGTTCTTTTTCTCACCGCAAGGATTTACCAACACGCTTGGTATATTATATATATATATATATATATATATATATATATATATATATATATATATATAAGTAAGTAAAGTAAAGTCGTCGGGGCGGCCTAAAGTCGATATCAGCCAGTCAGCGAGGGAGTCTATCCCCTTTTCAATAGCGCTAGACCAAGGAGATTGTTTTTTGGCGTCTGAGGTCGAGCGCCACACCTACCATCAGCTCCTCACTTTACCGCACAAATCCCTGTGCTACTCATACGCTGAGTTGGCGAGGACCGGTATCGAACTAGGAACCTTGTGGTCTCTAGCCGAATGCTCTACCGATTGAGCTAACCCGGCCCGATGTCAATTACACCAAAAGGCAAAGTTTAACAATCTACAAAATATTCGTACTAGATTTCCTTCAACAGCTCCAGAATGCCCTCGTTATATATATATATTATATATATATATATATATATATATATATATATATCGTTTATGTCACGTGGTCTCGCAATAATATTACGAGAAATTACATTGTTATGGTAACATTTGACCAACTAAGAAATGCAAATATTTGTGAGAGCTTTACACGTATAATAACGAAATAAACTAAATTAGATAATGTATTACCCCCTCCACCCTCTCTCTCTCTCTCTCTTCTCTCTCTCTCTCTCTCTCTCTCTCTCTCTCTCTCTCTCTCTCTCTCTCTCTTTTTCTAACTTTTCTTTTTCCTCTTTCTCTTTCTTTTCTTCCCTCTCCTTCTTTTTCTCTTCCTTCTTCCTCCACGTTCTTTCTTCCCCCCTCTCTCTCTCTCTCTCTCTCTCTCTCTCTCTCTCTTCATTTTTTCTCTTATTTCTATTTTTTATTTTTTCCTGTTTTTCTCTAACTCATCCTTTCTCTCTCCCCCCTCTCTCTCTCTCTCTCTCTCTCTCTCTCTCTCTCTCTCTCTCTCTTCCTTTTACCTTTGTCCCTTTCTTTCTTCCCTCCACCTCTTTCTCTCTATCTTCTTTTTTCACCTTTGATCTTCTTTCTTCGCTTTACCCCTCACTCTTTCTCGCTCTTTTCCCTTCTTCTCCCACTTTCTTTGTTTTTCAATTTCACTTTCTTTCTAAATTCTCTGTTCGTTTTTCCTTTCTTTTATTCTTTCTTTTATTCTTTCTTTTCTTCTGCTTACACGTGTAATGCATCGACTTCAACCTTTTATATGAAAATAGGTAACAGCAGGCGATTTTTTCTTTTCATAATATATTCACCGAGTGAAAAAAAAACCAGAACAATAGAAAAATAGATCGAAATCGAACGAAATTGATAATATCATGGAAATTATTTGCGAAGAGGCTCAAAAATATCAGATTGTCAATTAGCTTAGATTAGCTTGACACAAAGCCTGTAATATGGGGCACCCAGTGAGAATCGAACTCACTAACAATGGCCTGCTAGTTTAGTTCAAATATGTTGATGTTGATGCAAAAGTTTTCCCAGAACTTTTCAATTCGCGGGTCCCATCTATGGGTTAAATAGAAAAATGTATTTATAAAAAAATTGTATTATCCATTAAGAATTGATTTATTTCAATACTTTATCGGCATTAAATGACCCACTGAGGTTGATATGCCGTAAAACAAAACAAACCAAAATCAATTCGCGGGAACTCATTGTATTATAATTAGTTGTCAACGTCTTTCTCTTGCTTTTTATAACCTTATTTTCTACCTATAGGTAAATAGTAGGGCAGATTGGGTTTTCTTTAGCGTTGTTTAGGCAATCGGTCTAGGAGAAGGAAAACTCTGAATTCAAATCAACTGTACTCAGCTTAAACATTGACTTAGTGTTATATCTTGTCCATGGCGGAGCGGGGACAAATACCTACTGAAAATCGTATGGTACACTCTGTTTTGTGAGGCGCGCTTCATGTAACGGTTATCGTTGTAGAAAATGGAATAGGCGACCCGAATTAAAATTCTGGACGATGTTGTTTGCGTTTCACTTCGGGAAAGGCATGAATCTATCGATTCCCCCATCCAGATATGAGTATGGAAGAATTTTTTTTTTTTTTGCCTTGGCAAGGTAACCAGTCTACTTGAAGGAATACTCTTAAACCAGTAGAACTTCACTTAAAAATTGACTTTGACCTTCTTCTAGTGGAAAAGTTGGGTAAAGATCTACCTTCCAGAAGAATTGTGTATTTCATTATAAGAGAACGATTTTGATTCAAAATGATAAATCATTGAAATACTTTGAAGTTATTGGAATAAGACAAATAGTTTTGTATGAAATATAACAAGAGACAATTTGAATGTGACACGTCGGGAAGACACCGCCGCATGTGGAAGAACTTCCTATCCTATCTCTATAGCCGCATATTGAGTTACATTTCCAACGTGATGACCGACATTGTTATGCAGCAATATAAACGTTTCACTTCACTTTCTTGCTCAGAAAACAATTTGTGCAGTTTCCGGCTACGTATGATAAGAGAGAGGCAAATATGGTGCATCCAACGGGGATCGAACTTGTTATTCAGTAGTAAGGAATCTACGAGAATTACTTGCTAACCATGGAACGCCCAAGGTTAAAGGTGAAGTTGTTTGATATTTCGTTTCCTCTTTTGAATTGGTTATTCTGCTGTCATTATCACTTGAGAAGTTTCAAATTTAACAGAAATATCTAAATGATAAACAATACTTGATGAAATAATAAAAGAAATATCTAAGTGATAAACAATAGTCGATGAAATAATAAAAGAAATATCAAAGTGATAAACAATAGTCGATGAATAATAAAAGAATATAAAATAAAATACTAAGTAATAACAATAGTCGATGAAATAATAAAAGAAATATCAAAGTGATAAACAATAGTCGATGAATAATAAAGAAATATCTAAGTAATAAACAATAGTCGATGAAATAATAAATGAAATATCAAAGTGATAAACAATAGTCGATGGATAAAATAAAGTAAAGTCATGAAAGAATATCTAAGTAATAACAATAGTCGATAATGTCGATGAATAATAAAAGAAATATCAAAGTGATAAACAATAGTCGATGAATAATAAAGAAATATCAAAGTGATAAACAATAGTCGATGAAATAATAAAGAAATATCTAAGTAATAACAACGATGAAATAATAAAAGAAATATCAAGTGATAAACAATAGTCGATGAAATAATAAAGAAATATCAAAGTGATAAACAATAGTCGATGAATAATAAAGAAATATCAAGTATAAACAATAGTCGATGAATAATAAAGAAATATCTAAGTAATAAACATAGCGAATGAAATAATAAAAGAAATATCTAAGTAATAAACAATAGTCGATGAAATAATAAAAGAAATATCAAGTCTAAGTAATAAAATAGTCGATGAATAATAAAAGAAATATCTAAGTAATAACAATAGTCGAGAAATAATAAAGAAATATCTAAGTAATAACAATAGTCGATGAAATAATAAAAGAAATATCTAAAGTAATAAACAATAGTCGATGAAATAATAAAGAAATATCTAAGTAATAAACATAGTGATGAAATAATAAAAGAAATATCAAAGTGATAAACATAGTCGATGAAATAATAAAAGAAATATAAAAGTGAATAAACAATAGTCGATGAAATAATAAAAGAAATATCTAAAGTAATAAACAATAGTCGATGAAATAATAAAGAAATATTCTAAGTAATAAACAATAGTCATGAAATATAAAAGAAATATCTAAGTATAAACAAGTCGATGAAATAATAAAAGAAATATCTAAGTAATAAACAATAGTCGATGAAATAATAAAGAAATATCTAAGTAATAAACAATAGTCGATGAAATAATAAAAGAAATATCTAAGTATAACAATAGTCGATGAAATAATAAAAGAAATATCAAAGTGAATAAACATAGTCGATGAAATAATAAAGAAATATCTAAGTAATAAACAATAGTCGATGAAATAATAAAAGAATATCTAAGTAATAAACATAGTCGATGAAATATAAAGAAATATCTAAGTAATAAACATAGTCGATGAAATATAAAAGAAATATCTAAGTAATAACAATAGTCGATGAAATAATAAAAGAAATATTAAGTAATAACAATAAGTCGATAAATAATAAAAGAAATATCTAAGTAATAAACAATAGTCGATGAAATAATAAAAGAAATATCAAAGTGATAACAATAGTCGATGAATAATAAAAGAAATAATATAAGTGATAAACAATAGTCGATGAAATAATAAAGAAAATATCTAAGTAATAACAATAGTCGATGAAATAATAAAAAAATATCTAAGTGATAAACAATAGTCGATGAATAATAAAAGAAATAGAAATATCTAAGTAATAAACAATAGTCGATGAAATAATAAAAGAAATATCTAAGTAATAAACAATAGTCGAATGAAAATAATAAAAGAAATATCTAAGTATAAACAATAGTCGATGAAAAATAAAGAAATATCTTAAGTATTAAACAATAGTCGATGAAATAATAAAAGAAATATCTAAGTAAATAAACAATAGTCGATGAAATATAAAAGAAATATCAAAGTGATAAACAATAGTCGATGAAATAATAAAAGAAATATCAAAGTGATAAACAATAGTCGATGAATATAAAGAAATATCTAAGTAATAACAATAGTCATGAAATAATAAAGAAATATCAAATAACAATAGTCGATGAAATAATAAAAGAATATCTAAGTAATAAACAATAGTGATGAAACAATCGATGAAATAATAAAAGAAATATCAAAGTGATAAACAATAGTCCGATGAAATAATAAAAGAAATATCAAGTGATAAACAATAGTCGATGAATAATAAAGAAATATCTAAGTAATAAACAATAGTCGATGAAATAATAAAAGAAATATCAACGAAAATAAAGTAATAAAAATAGTCGATGAATAATAAAAGAAAATCAAGTGATAAACAATAGTCGAATGAAATAATAAAAAGAAATATCTAAGTAATAAACAATAGTCGATGAAATAATAAAAGAAATATCAAAGTGATAAACAATAGTCGATGAAATAAATAAAAGAAATATCAATAAAGTATCAATAGTGAATAGAATGAAATAATAAAAGAGATATCTCGATGAAATATAAAAAGAAATATCTAAGTAATAAACAATAGTCGATGAAATAATAAAAGAAATATCTAAGTAATAAACATAAGTCGATGAAATAAATAAAAGAAAATATCTAAGTAATAAACAATAGTCGATGAAATAATAAAAGAATATCAAGTAATAAACAATAGTCGAAAATAATAAAAGAATATCTAAGTGATAAACAATAGTCGATGAATAATAAAGAAATATCAAAGTATAAACAATAGTCGATGAAATAATAAAAGAAATATCAAAGTGATAAACAATAGTCGATGAAAATAATAAAAGAAATATCTAAGTAATAAACAATAGTCGATGAAATAATAAAAGAAATATTAAGTGATAAACAATAGATAGCAATAGTCGATGAATAATAAAAGAAATATCTAGTATAAACAATAGTGATGAAATAATAAAGGAAATCAAAGTGATAAACATAGTCGATGAAATAATAAAAGAAATATCAAAGTGATAAACAATAGTCGATGAAATAATAAAAGCAATATCTAAGTATAACAATAATGGAAATATCAAGTGATAAACAATAGTCGATGAAATAATAAAAGAATATCAAAGTGATAAACAAAGTCGATGAAATAATAAAAGAAATAAAGTGATATAACTAAATGTCGATGAAAATATCAAAGTGATAAACAATAGTGATGAAATAATAAAAGAAATATCTAAGTGATAACAATAGTCGATGAAATAATAAAGGTGATCTAAATAAAAGAATATCTATAAACATGTTGATGAAATATAAAGAAAATATTTAATAATAAACAATAGTTGATGAAATAATAAAAGAAATATCTAATGATAAACAATAGTTGATGAAATAATAAAGAAATATCTAAGTGATAAACAATAATGAATATAAAAGAAATATCTCTAAGTGATAAACAATAGTTTGATAAATAAAGAAATATCAAAGTAATAAACAATAGTCGATGAAATAATAAAAGAAAATGAATAAATGCAAAACAGTGATATATATATATATATATATATATATATATATATATATATATAGATAGATAGATAGATAGATAGATAGATAGATAGATAGATAGATGATAAAATACACTCGCAAAAATGCATGTATTAAAATGGAAATATATCTCTGTTGCTATGTGCACACTGATGTCTGCCTAGAATTGTTAAATTGTGTGCATTTGCTGAGAATTGGTTCAGCTGAGATTTTGTATCTAATTGTTAATCATCAAATCCATGAACATAGACTCTTTCTTTGCATAAAAAAACATCTACTCAATAAACTTGAAAAAGCTGCAAAGAAAAGGATTAAATGAAATTACCCACGTGTTATTATTCGTTTATATATATTATATATATATTTATATATATATATATATATATATATATATATGTGTGTGTGTGTGTGTGTGTGTGTGTTGTGTGTGTGTGTATATTTGGGCAGCATTTTTTGATTTATGCATGTTGAATTAAACAAAAGACACATCTCCTGTTTAACAATTTTATTCGTGATTTTTTCAAGTTTTCTGGCCAACTTTTTAATATTTGGGTGGAATTCGTGGATTAGTCCACCAAAGTTCATGTCCCCACTCTAATTACCGAAATATCTTAACGGAAAATACACACATTCTGCACAAATAAAAAAATAAACAAAAACTCCAAATACTAGAAGCTTATAAATAAAACAATATAAACCAAAAAACAAAATTAATTTCCAATGCAGTACTCACATTTTAAAATGCCTATAACACTTTTCCTATCAATTCTCTTCCTTCCAGCCTCCACATCCATTAATATATTTTGAAAAACTGGAACACATCACCCCTGATGATGGCACTTCGAAGTGCCGAAAGTACTCAGGATATGAACTTTGGTGGACTAATCTACGGATTCCACCCAAATATTAAAAAGTTGGACAGAAAACTTGAAAAAAATCACAAATAAAATTGTTAAACAGATGTGTCTTTTGTTTAATTCAACATGCACATATATATATATATATATATATATATATATATAAGTATAAAGTAAATTCGTCGGGGCGGCTAAATCGGTAACAGCCAGTCAGCGAGGGAGTCTATCCCCTTTTCAATAGCGCTAGACCAAGGAGATTATTTTTGGCGTCTGAGGTGGAGCGCCACACCTACCATCAGCTCCTTACTTTACCGCACAGATCCCTGTGCTACTCATACGCTGAGTTGGCGGGGACCGGTATCGAACTAGGAACCTTGTGGTTTCTAGCCGAACGCTCTACCGACTGAGCTAACCCGGCCCCTATATATATATATATATTTACTAAGATTAATTTTGTTTGAACAACTTTTAATTCAACGGAATAAGAGACAAATTAGAAAGCCGATAAATGTTTATGAAGTCAAAGTTAAAGTTTTGATGTGTCCTGGGTATGACATTAAACTATCTGATGGTGAAGTTCCAGTTCTGGAGCTCGGGGAATGTGGAGCACCCCTTCATCACTATTGCTCCCAGGTCCACTCTGACCCGGAGTGGTAGTACCTATTAGGGTTCCATCTATGGATTAAATAGAACAAATATTGACTTTTAAAAAAAATTGAGTACCTTCAAGAATGAATAAAACATAAATGTCTTCGGCATAAAATGACCCAACGAGGGTTGATGTGCCGTAAAACCTGCCCGACTAACCGACCAAAGTTTTGATAAAAAGAATATAAAAAACGAGATTTGCAATCTGCGACATTTCAGTTAGTTTTTCTTTTTTTTTTTTTTTTTTTCCTAGACCTTTTAAAAGCTTTTTTGGACCTTGCCAGAGAACAGAAAAAACTGTGGAATATTAAGGTATAGGTCATACCAATTGTAATTATTGCCCTTATATACCCATTTCTTACGTAACGGTATATACATTATGGAGAGGGATCCGTTTGGATTTTATTCTCGTATTAGGGATCCTGTGGTTGTGCCCCCATATTTAATTTTCTACTTACTCGTGTATTATGAAAGATATCCGTGGTTATACCCCCAATACAAAGTCTTCTACTGTGTACTCACTTGTGATCCTCTGGTTATATGGTTTCGAAATGAATAGGAAATATGAATATGTATTCCTTTTCTTTTCTTTTGTTTTTTTTTCTTTTATATATGAGTTTAATAGAAATTATTTTAGTTCCGGTTTTGAAGTAATGTCTTCTGAATTCTTAATTTGACATTTGGGAAATAACGAAGCATTTAATTCTTGCCAGTTGGATAAGCGAAAAAGTTGGATCATATAAATACTTAGACGAAAACACTTAAAAACTTAAAAGGAAAAAAAGAGTATTTGGAAATTAAAGGAAGGGCGTTTAAGGAAGAAGTGATAAGACAAAGCTTAGTAAATAGATAAGATGAATATAGAGAAAATGAAAGAAGAAGAAGAAGAAGAAGAAGAAGAAGAAGAAGAAGAAGAAGAAGAAGAAGAAGAAGAAGAGGAGAAGAAGAAGAAGAAGAAGAAGAAGAAGAAGAGAAGAAGAAGAAGAAGAAGAAGAAGTGAGGAAGAGTGAGGAGAGTGAGAAGAAGAAGAAGAAGAAGAAGAAGAAGAAGAAGAAGAAGAAGAAGAAGAAGAAGAAGTGAGGAGAGTGAGGAGAGTAAGAAGAAGAAGAAGAAGAAGAAGAAGAAGAAGAATGAGAGGAGGAGGAGGGTGAGAAGAAGAAGAAGAAGAAGAAGAAGAAGAAGAAGAAGAAGAAGAAGAGGAAGAAGAAGAAGAAGAAGAAGAAGAAGAAGAAGAAGAAGAAGAAGAAGAAGAAGAAGAAGAAGAAGAAGAAGAAGAAGTTAGAGGGAATGAAAAGGGAATAAAGAATATGAAAAAAGACGAGCGAGAAAGAAAAGTTCTGAAAAGAGGATGAAAAGACACGGTGGTGGTAAGAGGAGATGGTAATAGGTGTAGTAAGAAGAGAGATTGAAAGTAGGAAGACTATAGAGAGGGGGTAGGAAGAAGAGAAAGGGGAAATAAGAAGACTATAGAGGGGTTATGAAAAAGAGAGAGTGAGAGTAGGAAGATGGTAGAGGAAGGAGTAGCAAAAAAAGGATTCAAAGTAGGAAGACAATAGAGGGGGGGTAGTAAGAAGAGAGAGTCAAAGTGGAGAGACGATAGAGGATGAGTAGGAAGAAGAAAGTGGAAGGCAGAAGAATATAGTGAGAGTGGAAGAAGGACGAGTAGAGTAAAAGAGAAAAGAGAAATAAGAAGAGAGAGTATAAGTAGTAAAAAGAGAGAGTGTCAGTAGGAAGAAGAGAAAATGGAGAGTAAAAAGAAGAGAGATTGAGTTAATGAAAAAAAAAAGAATTGTGTGTGGAAGTGATAAAGTCATTTTCGGCATGTGCCCGTCTATGATCATCAGAGTGTGACGACCAGTGTACAACTTTTGTAGAAGTAAGTTTTATGAGGGGAAGTGCGCTTGTTTTTGTAAACTTTTTTCGAGAGCATTAAACATCTACTGGATTATTTTTGTGGGCGGAATGTACGCGTTGAATGATATACAGTTTGTTTTTGTTTTTGTTTGTGCTTTGTTTTTGTTTGTTTGTGTTTTTGTTTTTTTGAGGGGGGTTGTTTGTTTTGTTTGTTTTGTTTTTTTTGTTTTTTGTTTGTTGTTTTTTTCTTTTAGTGATATTTGGTTTTTTTGTCTGGCAATGTCTCTATATATAACTGCATATGAAGCGTTTGCCAGTTTGAAAACCCTAAAATAATTCGTTTAACTGTAACAATAACAACTATTTATACAACTATTTATTCAATTATATAGAGACAAACGTTAAAGACATATTTTACACTACCACCTCACAATAGAAAAAAACAGGGAATTAACTGATTTTAATGAAATTTTCAGTGTTGATATATTAATGAATGAATGTTATAATGCACCAGTTATTTTATTTAAAAACTTTCACATTCATAAGGATGCTATGATTGTGTATATAGTCATCCCGTTAACAGGTCCTCATCATATGTCAAAAGCTCTGCCCACTTCGTGGCAAAAAAATCATTAATTCCAATGGTAAGATTAGATGTAATGAGTCTATTCACGAAGGTACACACCGAAGGTACCTAACAGTGGTACGCGATAAGTTAGCTGCATATCCCTTGTTGGAAGAACGCGCCTGTATCTTGGCCGAAATGATTCAAAAGATATGTAACTCATATGACATCAGGACAACATTCAAAAGTGACTCGACTCTTCGTAAACATCTCCGCCGAGTCCCATGTCAAAGTATACAAGGCGAAACATGTCGTCCACTGAAGGTAAGACTAGAGAACACCGTAAAGCAGTGGTATGAGGAGAAATAGAAAGTCGGGTATGGCTGATCATATATGGAAAGAAAAGGGAAATCATCTGCCTTTATGGGATGAAGATAATAGATAGGGAAGAACATCAGAGAAAAAGACGTCTCAGATAATCAGCTCATATGTTAGGCTATAGTAATCTCTTAAGTAGATCTAGTATCATCATCATCATCATCATGTCGCACATGCAGCACGGGTATCCATGACAATCTTTCGCCAACCTTCCCTATCATTCATTGCACCTGGGAGCTCCTCTGCGGAGCAACCAGCATCCTGACATAGCTGGTCAATGTAGGTCCTTGCTGGGCGCCCCACACTTGCATGTCCATGTGTTGGCTTCCACAGGAGAAGGTCGCTTATGAGTTCATCCTTGCTTCTCCAGCAGTGTCCTGCATGTCTTGTCCGTCTCACACGGATAGTTTGTGAGATGGGGGGCAGGTGACCGTACAGCTATTTCCTTGTGGGTGCTGCTTCCATTACTTGTTCAAGACTGCGCGCAGCATTCTTGTGCAGCTTCCATCTAGCTTATTCTCAAGTCGCTTTGTTAGGGTCCAGGTGGTGCAACCATATAGCAGCACCGACACAACCACAGCCTAGAAGAACTGTCGCTTTAGCTTGTCAGGGAGATCGGACCTCCATATGACTGATAATCTATTTGTGGCCGACCATGCCTTTGCTATCCGTGTATAGAGATGAATAAAATATTGGAACAAATAATTAAAAAGGCTAGATTAGATTTAGAAATACGCAATATGAGTCAAGTTAAAAAAAACAATCACACATAAGTATAAAGGTAAATATTCCCGGGCATTGGGTTTATAAGTTCTAAAAGATTCACTCTGGATTTCCCATTTTGACACATGGTGCAACGGATATAGGGGTTGAGTTGATACAGTTCTAAGTAACAATCATCTGCAAGTTCAATCCTAAACACGGGCAGTAATAACATAGAATACTTAACATAGTTTAATATTTGTACTTGGTCATGGTTAACGGAATGAGAACAGTCTACTCCAGCGGATTAAATAAAGGTTTCGATTCGAAGTTCTGTGAAGGCTCCCGAGTTCGAAGAAGAGGTTTCAGAGTTAGAGAATTTTCCCGAGTTCGACAAAAAATACCTGAAGAAGGACGGAGAACGTATCGACCGAAACGTTTTGTATATAACAATAAAGATGGGGACAACAGTCCGAAAATTCCAAATAATACAAATCATCAAGCCTCATCTCCAAAATTAAGACAAATAATCCGCCTAGGGTTATTTTATGCGAAGAGTTAGGGAATCGCGTTCATTGTACATTCATATTTATATTTTATACGTCCTTATTTCATAAAAGTTTATCTTGGGCTAGACGGGCGGTCGGAGAAGCCCCCTCCAATAAATCGGCTGGTCACGTCAAGCCCTAGCACCTATATGATTTTCCCAACCCTATTGCCCTTATGGCAAGCCCCAACCCCTTTTTATCATATGGGTGCTAGAAGGCAGTGGCTGCGGGTCTACATGTCCTGGGAATGACGTTAAACTCTATCCGATGGTGAGGTTCCAGTTTTGGAGGTTTGGGGAATGTGGAGCACCCCTTCATCACCATTGCTCCCTGGTCTACTCTGACCCGGAGTGGTAGTACCTGTTAGGGTCCCATCTATGGGTTAAATAGAAAAATGTATTTATAAAAAAATTGTATTATCCATTAAGAATTGATTTATTTCAAAACTTTATCGGCATTCAATGACCCACTGAGGTTGATATGCCGTAAAACAAAATAAACAAACAAATCATAAAAGTTTTTTCATTGTTTTCTTTGTTTTGGGGGGATTTTTTGGTTTGTTTTTAGCACAAGGATACGAATACTTTTTAAACATATCTATTTGACCTATGATGTGACCGTAACAGATACTACCACTCCGGGTCAGTGCGGATCTAGGAGTAATGGCAATTTAGAGGTGCTCTGTACTCCCCAGACCTCAAGAACCCGAACATCACCATCAGATTCAGTTTAGTATTATATTACGGACACCTCTTTTTGAGGGGTCTTACTCCTCAACAGGGGGATACAGTCGGCGTATTCTAAGCTCTGTAGATAGGGCAGGGCGCAGAAAATTATTCCATTTTTTATCAAAAGTTTTAGCAAGCTTCAGTACTCAGTCTGTATTTTATAGATAAACAAATAAGGAAAAAAGAGATTAGTACTATTCAAGAATTCATACAAACACTACTGCCATAATAGACCTATTTTTGTGCATTGTTATTTATCTTTATGTTTTTTGTTTTATTCTAATTTCAAACCGAGATAATTTGTGGCATCTAATAGTCACGGAGAGTAATTCCGTGATCCTGGGAAATAGGTGACATTTGTCTTCTGTAGACAACCGATTTTCCATTTGACAATACACGTGACAAACTAAATTTCTGTGTGAGCGATTTTAATTCACCCTAATCTGTCCTTTTTTTTTTTTTTTTTTCTGTTTTTTTTTTTTTTTTTTTTTTCATCATTTTTCAGACAAGCTAAGTCCGTTTTATTTCTGTATGTCTGACTAAACTGAGCAATTAACAGTCAAAGTATTTTATACAAATTTCATGTGATAGAGAATTTTCAGTTCTGCTAAAAATGGCACTCGTGGTATAATCGTTATCTTCGTGGTAAATGGACACGGTGAGACGAGTTCAAATTCTGGACGAAGCTGTCTGCGTTTCACATAGCGCTAATACCCTTAGAAAAGGTATGTATCCAACTATTCTCACTCCAGCTATGGTTAAATAGTAGGGTAGACTGGGCTATTTTGCCCTGGTATGGGAATTGGTCAAGGAGAGGGAAAACTCTGAATTTAACCTGTTAACTTCTGCATAAAAATTGTTCTTGTGTCACATCCTTCTGGTGCGAAGGTTGGAATTGATAAATACATATTAAAACATATTCTACACTCTGTAAATGTTCAAAAGAAGTGGAGGTCAATAAGTCTGTAGTCTGATACGATGTTAGTAGATGAATTTTGATATACAATATTCATAGTATTCTTTTTTTTCTTTTTTTTTTTTGTCTAAATGATTAATGGAGAAGTACTAAGTGCATTGACAAAGAAGGAGACATCATTATGATTTCATAGTGGCACACATGTAAAGTATATATATATATATACCTTACGTGTGTGCCACTATGAAATCATAATAATGTGTTCTCTAAAGCTAAAAAGGAAACGAACAAAAGTAAAAATTCTTGACTCAAATTCAGAAATTATCCTACCAAGAACCCAAAAGAGTGATCAGTAAAATACCAGTTCTTCATAAAGGTAAAAAAAAAAGAAGGGCAAAATCATTTTTCCTTTGGTTTTAATATCTACTTAAAATACTGAACGTTCTCAAATAGTGTAATAAAAGACGAACAAGGTAATTGCTTTATTTAAGCATTCATAACTATAACTTAACTGTGTCCAGTTAAGATGAAGATTATTTAATGAATTATAAAAGTTATGTGCTCCACAGGCGCAAGTACTAACTTAATATCATATTAAATTATAAAGATTAACGAAACTAAATAAGAACACATATAAACATATTACACGTATTTTAATTTCATTTTAGTTGATTTCTATATAAAATTATTCTTGGGGTTACTTTTAATACGTTCGAGAAGAAAACAATAATATTAGAAATTAATAATATTAGAAATCAATAAGATCAAGTGTTAGGATCCATCCTAACGAAATTCGAGAGTTACTCATCTTAATCAGTAGGGGGCAGTTGCCCCCCCCCCCCGTGACAGGTGCATTGTGGGAGCAAGAGATATTATTGGTAAATAAGATACTAATTAAGATTAAATAATGTTTATTTGATCATTACTGGGACTATAACGTAAATAACTAAGGGAATTGGGACGCTGGTGATGATGTAGTTTCATTACAGACAGACAGGTACATAATCTCCATTATAATAAGATAGTGAACTGATTAAGGTGGACACAACTATGTTTGACTTAACGACAAATAGGAAACCTTTCCTGAAAATTATGATTGATTACACTGGTTTACAAAAAAATATTTTTTGTCTGGGGCAAGAATGTGAATAGGTGTTTTTTACTAATTTGGGTGTGCTGAATTCAAATTTATAAACAGTTTTGCTAAATCACCTCTAGTTTTCTGTCTTTTAAATAGTCTCATTTTAGTATATACAGAGTATATACGTGCTTATTTGCGGCAGCTTATTACAGATAAGACAGGATAGATAAAGAACATTGACGGAATAAATATACTTGGATGACACAATTTACACAATTCATAGTACCACAGACAGTTAGAAGTGTGTTTTCTCAGATGATATGCTGTATTTTGCCTCCGGGATGTCACGCAAGAGCATCGAGCAGAAGTCTCCCATCATGCCGGGGTTCCACTTGCCTTGATAGTTGCTCTCCATCTTCGTAATGTCTTGGTGGAATCTTTCTCCGTGCTCATCACTCACTGCTCCAAGGTTTGGCGGGAAGAAGTTGAGGTGGGAATGGAGAAAATGAATTTTGGGTGACATTCGGCATTCCATATCCTCATAAGTCTTTAGCAACTTATCAATACAGGCTTGGTAATTTGGTACGTGTGTGTTACCAAGGAAGTCACTACAGACTGACTTAAATGCTTCCCATGCTCTCAGTTCCTTTAAGGTAAGAAGCTCCTCAAAATCAGTATCCTTCAGCACTTCTCGGATTTGAGGTCCGACAAAGATGCCCTCTTTGAGCTTAGCAGCACTGAGACCTGGGAACACAGTACACAAGTGTTGGAAGGCAGCACCATTTTTGTCCATGGCCTTCACGAAATTCTTCATCAAACCAAGCTTGATGTGAAGAGGAGGAAGAAGCACCTTATTCATGTCAACCAGAGGATTCTCCTTGATGCTGTGTTCGCTGTTGATTGAGACATGTTGGCTACGCTTAACTGCTAAAATTGATATATAGCTATATATATATATAATGTAATGCTATCACTTACATTTATTGCATAATAACTAAAAAAGAAGACATAAGTCACATAATATTAGAAATTAACCCTGAATGCATATACGCCTTTATGTACAGTATGTGTACAAAATGTACATTATGCATATCTAAAAAAACTAGAGGTGATGAGTAAAAACGGATTTCAAATCTGAATTCAGTACCCTCAAATTAGGTTAAAACAGTTATTTTTGTGCTTGCCTCAATTTCTTTGTAAACCAGTGTTATTAACTTGCCCTAGAATTTCTTTCATCTTACTTTCAGTTTATCTTTATCGTAAATCGACGACATCTATTCCTACGATCGCTAATAAGGAGCATAGAACAGTAACAAAGAATAAATCTTTGATGACATTTGAAACCCTTATCCTTAAGAACAGACCCTTTTTTCTGGTAGTAAGACTCACCGATAATAGTTATTAAAATATAATCATATAGCAAGCTGTTATTTCTTATTTTCCCTATACGCCCGATATGCCAATATCTTGGATAGTCGGTAGAGCGTTCGGCTAGAAACCACAAGGTTCCTAGTTCGATACCGGTCCTCGCCAACTCAGCGTATGAGTAGCACAGAGATCTGTGCGGTAAAGTAAGGAGCTGATTGTAGGCGTGGCGCTCCACCTCAGATGCTAAAACAATCTCCTTGGTCTAGCGCTATTGAAAAGGGGATAGACTCCCTCGCTGACTGGCTGTTACCGACTTTAGGCCGCCCCGTCGACTTTACTTTACTTACTCGTCATGACAGTGTTGCTTAACTTCCGTTAACAAAACAGGAACTAATGTTGCCAATGGTTACGGTGCTGAAATCTTGTTTTTCAAGTGCGATACAAATCTGCTGCGGATATCCTTTCATTTTGAAAGAAATCGCTTTACAGTAGGGCATGTGGTATAACAGTATATATCACATGGCCATGTAGCGTTGAATGCCTGTTTAAATAAACATCATATCGAGAAACGAGGAGATGATCTAAAAATTCGTCAGTTCAGCTCCTGCAACAAAAAAAAAACTGGTAAGGATTAAAGACTACGTTTGTTCATTTGATCTCATTATTTGATCCTTCACTTCTGTACGCACACACGCACACACACACACACGCACACACTATTCTCCCCCCCCCTCTCTCTCTCTCTCTCTCTCTCTCTCTCTCTCTCTCTCTCTCTCTCTCTCTCTCTGCCTGTCAATCTCTACCTTGTCTACACATGCCACAATATATACCAAGATGAACGATCTACCTCGATTCGATTTCCAACATGAAAATAGCAGTAAATAATTAATCATCTCAACTGTAAATTTAGTCTCTCTCTCTCTCTCTCTCTCTCTCTCTCTCTCTCTCTCTCTCTCTCTCTCTCTCTCTCATTTTCTCTTTATTT
>CM042140.1:30346026-30478526 GCA_023376005.1 Doryteuthis pealeii
AAACGGCCTTGAAGGATTGAATGACAAGGCTTGACCTCATCCTAATTCCGGTGGATACCGTGAGAATCGGTGGAGAAGACCCTCTTCCGGTTTATATTAGAGATTTTTAGTGGGATCGGCCAAATCCACGACACGGTGATTTGTTTATAGTGGTGAAGGCTTGTGTTGGACCATCCACACTTTTTGGCACAGTCGATAGGAAAGAATTGGTGCATCAAGGGTTGCCACAAACCCAATCAACGACCTTCAGAGTTATCCCTCTCCTAGATTGGTTACCTACTATTTAGCCCAGTCTGCCCAACTATTTAACCCATAGCTGGAGGGAGAATATATGGATCCATATCTTTCGCTATGTGAAATGCCAACAGCTTCGTCTAGGAATTGAACTCGAATCGACGAGTCCATTTTCCACGACTCTAACCACTAGCCCACGCGCCTCTATATATTGTTAATTAGTTTTAACTAGCATTATTAATAATAACCATTGACTAGTTTTTCTTGCATCTTATTTATGTTTTTGTTTGTTTGTTTGTTTGTTTGTTTTTATCACGACTCCCAGATTATCATTCTACGATCGTTATATAAGGGTTCGTCATTTATGTTCTGTTTTTTTTTCTTCTTTTTTTTCTGATTGCTAAAGCTCAAATTTCTGTATTTGTATTTTTACGGATCCAAGCGCAGAGAAGCAAGTTCAATTATATCAATATGTTGGCTATAAGTATAATGGGATTAGTCATGACACAGTAACCCATCTGTACAATTCTTTCTATAATATATTTCCCTCTCCCACAAAATGGAGACAGGCGGGGTATCCATGACTGTCCCTTATTTTTATTACTATGTTATTATGATATGCCAAAAGTAGTTTTCTTTTTTAATAAACTGATAGTTCATATGGAACCTACTAAAAGCTTCCCTGTGTGTTTTATAGCTTATGTAATTTGCTACATAGAATGTCTTTCTGTCATTATAGCTCTTAAGCACACACACACACACATATATATATATATATATATATATATATGTGTTATTTATATTTTAGCTTGAAGGCAATTACAATGCGTATATCGCATAAAATTCGATAATTATAGAAGATAATAATGACAAGTGAATTTCGGTAAAGAATTATTCTGTGTGTAGAACTTCGTACAGACTGTTTCAACTTTATTAAGTCTCATCAGCGATGTATACTAACGATTTCCCTCCGACAGAAATCGAAACCGGGACTTCAGCAGGATAGTCAGAAACCATACTGCTTCGGCCACGATACAGCACGGGAAAATCCTTGCGAAATTAACCTGTCAATGATATTGATACGTCTCTACCATATGAGGTAAGTGAGTGAATAATAACAAACCCGGGCCTTATGCTCTTCGGCGATGGAAATAAGATTTTTGGATGTTTACTAGACAAAAGGTGACCCATTGGGTCACCCATTCAGCTCTCGGTAGATAATTGGGATTAGGTAGATATTGCCAAAGATGACGTCAAATCCGTATTTTACAAAATAAATTTACCTCACCCACCCCCGATTGAAAAAATAAGAAATATCAGCGAATTATCCGATTTTAATTAAATTACATTAATGTAATTAAATTAAATTAATTTTCAGTGTTGATTTATCAATGAATGCATTTTTATAATGCATCATTAATTTTATTTCAAAACTTTTTTTCAGGTCACTTAATTTTGATCCCCCCTTATTTTGGGGGTGGGATTATATAAAGGGGAAACTAATTACAGTATAAATAAAAAGATAAAAGACTGACGGTGCGAATAGAAGAAAATAAAATTTTTTAGATGGTCTTATTTTTCTGCGTGTTTAGACCAAAAAGACAAAGACATTTCATTTAAAAGTTATTAATTCTTCTGTAATGCGTGTATTTATTATTTTGTGTTATTGATTTCTAAGAAGAAATTGTTATAAGCCTTAAAATCCTAAATAATGTTTTTTATTCCGTAAATACATTAAAAGCGGGTAGGTTTGCAATATATTTGAGCAAAATTGACCGAAAATAATAGTATATAAGATGTGAGGTATCCAAAACTTGGTAGTAAGGGATGATTCTATATATGATTTCTAAGACACACTGTATTATTATTGTATGATCCAGTATATATGAATACAGTGAATCTTTAAATCACTACAGAGAGCTCAATGTATAATAATCTTTTTAGATTATATACAGAGCAATATTTATCTTTGAAATGAAGGAAAAACTCAACACCGTTATTCCATAATAAATTTATTTTGACCAAAATTGGGGCCTTTATAAATCTAAGTTGATTTAACGAAGCTCCCCAATTCAAGTCTCATTAGATGGAGAATCATGATTTTCCATCTGATGAGACTTGAATTGGGAAGCTTTGTTAAATCAACTTAGATTTATAAAGGCCCCAATTTTGGTCGAAATAAATTTATTATGGAATAACGGTGTGAGTTTTCCCTTCATTTCAAAGATATATATATATAATTATATATATATATATATATATTTGTTGAATTTTTTAAATATAATTGTTTTCCATAGGCAACTACCCAGGTTTCAGGCTATTTTGCCATCATCAGGTTGCTAATAATTCTTCTGGTGTTTATGCGAAGACATTTCTTGCTGTTATAACAGCAAGAAATGTCTTCGCATAAACACCAGAAGAATTATTAGCAACCTGATGATGGCAAAATAGCCTGAAACCTGGGTAGTTGCCTATGGAAAACAATTATATTTAAAAAATTCAACAAATAAATAAATAAAGCTCCTACAAATTTGTGGTTGAGCACTGTGATTTCTTTGTTTCATCCAAAAAATCCTTTTAAATATATATATATATATATATATATATATATATATATATATATATATATATATATATATATATGTATATTACTTTTGCATGTATCATGGCAGAAATTTCTCAGAGCAAAACTATGACAGCGATTAGAAGTGTACAAGGTCAGCCCAACAATTTATGCTAACTTCAGTGAAAGGAAATCATACCTCGAATTATTTGCTTTAAAATTATGAAGAAAAAAAAAGATCCATGATTGACGTAGAAATAGTTTTATTCGTCTGTTTATATTACGACCTTCTCTGTTACAGATAAGGATCAATGGTTATGCACATGGCCGACATTTGAGAGATCTCTGATCTATGGGTTATAAGTCCCTTGAAATATATTCCCTTCAGAGAGTGATAATTTACTTATTCAAGGTTATAAATTTGTTTCTAGGTCTCCTCTTCCCCCTCCTCCTCCTCTTTCTCATTTTGTGGTGTTTGTTTCCGCCAATCAGGGTTGTTCTCTTTAGAGATGAACGTCTCCGTGGGAATTTGGATTATTGCACAGAATGTTCTTCAAATAACATTTCCCTGGTGCTCTTTATCTCTCTATCATCCGATCTTTTCTCTCTTTTTATTCTTTCCTACGTCTGTCTGTCTGTCTGTCTGCCTGTCTGATAGATAGATAGATAGATAGATAGATAGATAGATAAAAATTAATAGCAAATTATCAGACTTTTATTCTTTCCTACGTCTGTCTGTCTGTCTGATAGATAGATAAATAGATAGATAGATAGATAGATAGATAGATAAAAATGAATAGCAAATTATCAGACTTTTATTCTTTCCTACGTCTGTCTGTCTGTCTGTCTGTCTGTCTGTCTGATAGATAGATAGATAGATAGATAGATAGATAGATAGATAGATAGATCAAAATTAATAGCAAATTATCAGACTTTTATTCTTTCCTACGTCTGTCTGTCTGTCTGTCTGTCTATCTGTCTGATAGATAGATAGATAGATAGATAGATAGATAGATAGATCAAAATTAATAGCAAATTATCAGGCTTTTATTCTTTCCTACGTCTGTCTGTCTGTCTGATAGATAGATAGATAGATAGATAGATAGATAGATAGATCAAAATTAATAGCAAATTATCAGACTTTTATTCTTTCCTACGTCTGTCTGTCTGTCTGTCTGATAGATAGATAGATAAATAGATAGATAGATAGATAGATAGATAGATAGATCAAAATTAATAGCAAATTATCAGACTGATGCTCCCCATCCCCCTAGGGTTGAGCACTCTGGGGGGGATTTTCGCTGATGACCGCTAACTAAAAGCGTAAACACAACGCTCTTCTATATAAGGGATGGAGCACTCTATGACGGCCTTTACATACAAAGCGATGTGTGTATTAAAAACAGTTAAAATCCCTTTCGCATTCTGTAGGTGATGACAGCCTGATGGTTAAGGTGACGGACTGACACTGAACCGATCGGATTTCAATCCCGGCTGTAGGTAGCTTACAAATGTCTAGCCACACTGAAGAGACTTGAGAGCCGAAACACGTGTCTGTGGATGACTATATATATATATATATATATATATATTATAAAATGGGTACAAGAGATAACCTACTCGAGTTTCACCATAAGGATCTTCAAGGTTAACACACACGTGTTACCGACTGCAATTAATCGGTATCTCGATTAATTCAGTGGATTTAACCCTGAAGATCCTTATGGTGAAACTCGAGTAGGTTATCTCTTGTACCCATTTTATAATAAATTTGCTCTACTCCGTATTGAGCACTTTGTATTTGTTATATCGCTGACTTACCCCCCTGAATTCTGCACTTCCTAACCATCGTGTCCATATTCACCGGTAAGTCAAATTTCCCTTTTATATATATATATATATATATATATATATATATATATATATATATATATACAGAGAGAGAGAGAGAGAGAGAGAGAGAGAGAGAGAATTTGGTTTGGTTTCTTTGTTTAATGGTATATCAAAATTTGTGGGTTATTTAATGCCAAAGCCATCCATTTAGATAGCCAGAAGTGGTACTATTTACTCTATATCTGTGGTGGAGGATTATTCATACCTTTTCTAAGGGTATTAGTCCGAGGTGAACATGATAGCGCGACTGGAGTTCGAACTTGTTTACTGTGATGTAGATAGATAGATAGATAGATAGATAGAATGACCACCATTTAGAGCTATGAAAAACTCGACAGGAGTAAAATAATACTTATGATTATAATTTCCAAATTTCACAGGTTTCCTCGATTTTCTGTTTCCATTTCTTCCTAACCGTGATCGGGATTTCGGTATTCAAGGATCAATTCAGTTTCTTTTTATCAATTCTGGAAGACAAAATTCGATATAAAACTGTTGAATTTGTAATGATGCAAGACTTTGCTGCATATGACCAAAAATTATTTTCCAAGAAACAGATCGAAAAGTTCACGTTCTGTGGAATGAAATGGTTTTGGTGTCATGGCATCGAATTGGGAAAAAATTGCTTGGACCATATGACCTTACACCATCAATATCCGGTTGCTTTAACAGATTTTTTGTTTAATTATAAAACTAACCCCTAACCCCTAACCCATAACCCTAACCCATAACTCTAACCCATAACAAACAACCGGATATTGACGGTGTAAATGAAAAACATGTCCTTTCTTAATCGAGATCAAAAAGGAGTGCCTAACGGTAATATAGACCAATTGCTTTGATCAAAAGATAACAACAGAATTGTGAACGTTACTAAATAAATTGTCCATCTCTACAAATTTAAACAAAGGAGTTTGTTATTATTATAAGTCTTTGCATCTGTTCCTTTAATGAATATTACTCTGTCTCATGAAATTAGTCTTCATAATGCACATGCATAGTAACACCACAGACAGACAGATAGACAGATAGATAGATAGATAGATTCGAGCAAGCCGAACAAGACATGCTGGATACTGGTGGAGAAGCAAAGATAAATTCACAAGTAACGTTCTTCTGTGGATACCTACATATGAACGCAGCAGTGTCGGCTGGCCAGCAAAAACCTTTATCAATCATATACATATATTGGATAGCGTGTGGAAGACCTATCATGGGCAATGACCAAATTTTAATTATATAAACCAAAATATGTTTGAAACTGAAATGATGCGTACTGAGGTTTTCACGGTACCAAATCAGCATATATGTTGTATACCCTTTCTTACTTCTTACTTCTAGTCGTCTTTTCTTCTGGCCGGCTTTGGTTCTATCTTCTAACATCTTGCGTCTGGAGTTGTCTTGTGGATTTCGGTCTGGTTTCTGTTAGGGATTTCTCCTTATCAGAAGCCCTGTGTCATTGTTAGTTTTTAGGTAATAAACACAAGACTTCGATTTCCTTTGATGTTACTTTATTTGTAAATCCCCAAACCAGACATCTGCGCACATCCTACGAGCTCGGTTCCTACTTGCTAACTGACTCTTACTTACTTCTTAAACCGGAAGACAGGGTCTTCTATGCCTTCCGGTTCCCACGATTTATCCCCGGAAGACAAGGTGAGAGTGAGGTCAAACGCCGTCACTCACTTTCAGGGCCATCAACTGCACTGATCGCCACCATATCTCTATACAACCTTACATAAGTATGAAAAGGGTCATCCCCTCAGAATTACATGGGATTGACAATAATCTTATGCCACCGCATAGATTATGTAACAGAAAGAGAATAAAAGATTGAATAAATATTTGGACATATTGGTTAGTGGTTAACGTACCGGTCGAAGAGAGAGAGAGAGAGAGAGAGAGAGAGAGAGAGAGGAGAGAGAGAGAGAGAAATTATAATAGTGATATAAGAATCACCCATTGTTTAATTTCAAGGCCTTTTTAAAAAGAGAGACGGAACAAAAAGTCTAGAAAATCGTGGAGCAAAACTAAGGAGTGTGAAATACAGTCGAGTGTTAATGTTTTACCCTCAACTCATCAAAATTCGATTCACCACAATTTGCTTAAACAAAAAATAAAAAGCCCTCTTTTTTTTCACCTTTCCTACTAATGGTAATGGTAATATGCAAATGATGACATATTGATCTGGAAATTTTATAGCTGGCCAGACAGTCTCACCCACGAACTTACAGTTGTAAAGATCCAAGCTGTCGCATAGTCGGAGAAAAATAAATCGTCAAATCCTACAGACCAACAACCCTAAGTTATTGAGTTGATTTCGAATTAGATCAGATCGACACGTGACTCTCAAGTAATTCAAACTTACGATAAAGATTCTGTTTGTTATTTAGTCTTTTTTTGGTGAGGCGCAACAATCGCGGGATTTAAACATAGCCGAGGCGCTAAATTCTTTACCTTATTTCTGTGAAATTTCAAACATCGGAGAATTGCAATTCAATTATAGGTTCGTAAACTTTTGATATTACTGTTTTTTTTTTCTTTTATCAATATGAAATGTTTGTTGTTTACTACTAATGTTTACGAAAGCTTTTATTTATTGTTGAATTTCGCTGGGAATTTTCGCTTGGATTCTTTTCACAAGATTCACGTGAACAGTATTTATCATACAGATGAATGTTTTCTAATTAATGCAATATATATATATATATATATATATATATATATATATATATATATATATATATGTAAGAAAGTTTTATAGAAAAACAACAAGATGTTTAAAATTTTTGCTGACAGATATCTGTTTCGACATTATGAATATGTCTTTTTCAAAGCAACATTGTAAGCGGAAAAACAAAATGAATATAACAGTAATTACAAGGTACAGAACGCTCTCGATCAGTACCGGAATTTTTTTTTTAATTTTTTAAAAATACATATGTATTTTTTTTTTAATTTTAAAAAATTCCGGTACTGATCGAGAGCGTTCTGTGCCTTGTAATTATTGATATATTCATTTCGTTTTTCCGCTTACAATGTTGCTTTGAAAAAGACATATTCATAATGTCGAACCAGATATCTGTCAGCAAAAGTTTTTAACATTTTGTTGTTTTTCTATAAAACTTTCTTACATATTGTCGGATACAATATCCATTTTTACCTTCATATATATATATATATATATATATATATAATCCAAAAGTCCAGAGAAGAAATCTTCCTTACGATAAAGGAGTTTTTTTAAACAAACTGTCGCAGTTTGAGAGCTCAATGTGTGCTCTTAATGTTAGAGTCACAGAGCAAATATATAAGTAAAGAAATAACAAAAGACTTAGAGATTTTGAATTATAGTCTATTTCGGGGAGCTTAGACAAAGTGTCTAACTCTCCCGACTCATCAGATGCGAATGATGAATTCTTTATTACTTTAAAGGCATTTTAAGACAGATTTTATATATATATATACATAGTCCTGTGATATGAATTCAAAACGAAAACCTTGATGTTGCAAAAAAAAATAATTTTTAATAAAATAAGATATTGCTTTCAGTTTTCTATCTTGATGCTTTAATGTCTTTCGTGGTCTACCAGGCTGAATTTTACAACTATCTTTTTTTTTCTTTTTTTTCTTTTTCTTTCTTTTTTTTTTTTTTTTTTTTTTTTTTTTTGATGCTACTTGATTTTAAACACTGATGACTGGGAACAAGCAACGTTTTTTGTCACACTCCATTGTGAATTGCCATCTTCAATGAGTTTTACTATTGTTTCAATTGACAGTTCTTTTGGTGGAGAGATGTTTCTTTTCAATTAGGTATGTCTAGTGATGTATTAAGGTCTACAAGAGTTGCTTTTTAATTCTAGACTGATTTGCATATCTAGACTTCTGTTGATTATTGTTCTAGAAATATGAATTACGAGAACCCTACATAATTTTTTTCCTCGATTTTAGATAATTCCATAATATTTTCCTGTGCATGGAATAAAATACAATTAATTTAAGTAAATTAATCTAGTTTGTTTAAGGCATGTTTTATGAAGCTATTAAGTAAAAAAGGGCATGTTTTATGAAGTTATTAAGTTAAAAAAAAGGCATGTTTTATGAAGTTATTAAGTTAAAAAAAGGCATGTTTTATGAAGTTATTAAGTAAAAAAAGGCATGTTTTATGAAGCTATTAAGTAAAAAAGGGCATGTTTTATGAAGCTATTAAGTAAAAAAGGGCATGTTTTATGAAGCTATTAAGTAAAAAAGGGCATGTTTTATGAAGTTATTAAGTAAAAAAGGGCATGTTTTATGAAGCTATTAAGTAAAAAAGGGCATGTTTTATGAAGCTATTAAGTAAAAAAAGGCATGTTTTATGAAGCTATTAAGTAAAAAATGTTTTGCGTCTTATGTGTTATTAGTTAATTTACTGCTAAATAAAAACCAAGGTAAACATCCTCTGTGTGAGTTAATTCTATTTTTTCCATGGATAGTAACTCCCGGATGTATTTAGAGAGTCAAAATGTTTAAATTTATTGCAAACTAATCACCCTATTGTATTTTTTTAAAGTTTGTAATTTCCAATTCACAAATCCTGCCGAAAAATTTAAAATGTGTTCCCCTCTTTAAATGAAGAGTAAAACTCTTTAAAATAGCTGGTTATGACGGTAACCGTTACACCACGCGCCTCCAATGAACATTTATCGCTTAAATGCAGAATTAGAAAAGAAAATATTGCAATACACAGGTGATTTCCATTCATTCTATCGTGTTAAGTCTTCTAAAAGAAATCAGCTGACATTATTGTAAATACCATCAACAACAAAAATCGGTCGAGGGAAGTGTTAGCTCAACTGGTAAAGACGTTTAATAGACTGAATCAAATAAAATGATAACACATAAATAGACATCTGTTCGTGCCGCTGACGTTTCATATTTCCAGACTGACAGATAAATTCATCTGTGTGCATATCAAACCTATATTTCAAATTAGATTAAATATCTAATATGAACCGTCTCGGTTTGCATCAGATATTAGATAACAATCCTAGATGTATGGATGTACAAAATTGTAATTATATTTTTATAGTCTGTTCTTGGTTAAATTATCTTAAGGTCTAATACCAGTAGTAAGTAATAATACTTGACCTTAGCTGACCTCGTGGAAAGAGTGGATTTGCCATTGGCATTAGAACGAAGTTAACACGGACTACCTCGGTCAGTACTTGAATTTGATACGACTATTTCATTTTTAGTGTTTTTAACCGTTCTGATGACTATTGAGATTAGAGTAAATGGGAACTATTTGTTAAACCCGTTTCTGGAACATTTGCTGTTCGTGTTCTGATATCAAAACCGATCGATTTAAAAAAAAAAAAAAAAAAAGATTTTGATTTATTTATAATTTCTTTTTTGGTCGCAAACATTTAATCTGGAGGTTAAATTGCACTAAGTTAAAAATAAAAAAATAAAAAGTTATTATTTTACTCCATGCAAGTTTTTCCCACCTGTTTTTACTGATGGTTCTTCACTGAAGTCTGAATGACAACAAATCTCCTCAGATCTTCAGGACTCTTCTAAGTAATCTAATTGATTTTACCAGTGCTATAGTCTGGGTGATTTTGATTCTTCCTCTAATCTCCAGTTCACCAAGTCTTTTTCCATGCCTTTGGGGACCGTTCCAAGGGCAACAACTACAATTGATTTCACCGTCAACATCATGTTAAATTTTTCACCTCTCTGAACAAAATCCAAATATTTGTCGATCTTTTCGCTTTCTTTTATTTTCACTCTATAGTCAGCTGGAACGATAAAATTCCCTTGATGACAAGTCATTTTTTTTTCTTGTTAATCAACACGAGGTTTGATCTCCTGGCCTGGATTGGGTTATATCTCAAAGTCCCAGAGAATTTTAATTAAGATTAAGTGAATAATTGTTACCTTCCTCCATGAGGAATTTCTTATTTATGTGTTCAGGTTTGGCATCTTTGTTTAATGGCATATTAACCGTCGTGAGTTATTAAATACTAAAACAATCTGTGTAACGAATATCATGATGATAAAAAGATTTAAATTTAACTCCTTATTTCGTACCTATAAAAGAATTCGTCAATAACACAAGTTTTAATCTCTCTAGTATTCATATTGGTTGAACGGTTGATTTTAACGGCATGTCAACTTATCTAGGGTATTTTATACCGAGAGGTTTAATTAATTGTGTTCATTGTATATTTGTATTTACATTTTTGTGTAGTTCTTTCTTAAGATTTGTTTTTGCATTCGGTTATATATCAAGTATTCCTAACTAATAAAAAATAATTTGCATACAGTTAAATGGTTTTATATTATATGCTTTCAAGTAATTATTTCTATTTAATAATCATCATCTTTTGCACATAGTTATATGAATATTAGAATCTTATCTATTAATAATGGAGATTCGCTTCCGGTTTTTGTCTGTAACAAAAACTACGTCACTGATTACGTCACACTACCTAAAATGTCATAACGTAGAATAAATACTCTCAAAATTTGAGCATACAATGTTAGACAGTCCTCATTGTTTTTTTAAACAAGTTTTAATAAATACATACCTGGTATTATCTATTTATATATAGTTTGTTTTATTTTAATATATATTTAAAGTTATCACAACTAAGTTTCCATTTCAATTTTTTAATATTTTTTACTCCTTAAATAGATTTATTTTATTTTTTACTCCTTTAATAAATTTGATGATTTTACTTTACTTATGATACAAACTCTCTGATATTAAATTTTTCAACTCCCATCCCCTCAGGCAATATTTATTTTACCTCGCCCAGAGGGCGTTTTTTATTTTGCTAGTTATAATAAAGATTTCGTGTCTGTCTGTGACTGAAATTACGTCACCACCATCGTCACAATTCCCTTAGTTACGTTATATTCTCAATGGTTATTAAAAATCATTATTTATCTTAATTATCATCTTATTTTACTAACAAAGCCTTTATTAAGGTCTAGCTGAGATAGATTATCTCAAAACAACCTTTATTATTAATGTGCTTAACATTTTGCGATGTGTGTAATATATCATAAAGTAATGAATATTTACACAATTTGCATACCGGTTTTAATAAAAACCGTATTTAATAAATAATTACTTGTTGTTATTGATTTCTAATATTAGTGTTTTATTCTCAAACGTATTAAAAGCAATCCTATGTATAATTGTATTATTCCTTATATTTCATTATATTAAAACTTAAATACTTGTGGCCACCAGAGGGCGCATTTTTTTGCCAGTCATAATAATATATATAGTTATATTGTTATTATATATTGTTACTATGGTTATTGCTCACAGTTATATGGTTTCAGGTAACTGATAATAATAATAATAATCCGTAATAATAAATTATAGTTTCAAGTAACTATTCTTAATAGAAACAATTTACAGTTATATGGAATCAAGTATTCCTCTTCAGCGAAACATATCAAATCAATAAACGTTTAAAGAGGTATTTGGTACATACTTATAACCAAGTAGCTACGGCTGTTACCCCACAATATTATTATCTGGGAAAATATAAGGGTGACGGCTTGAACGTCAAAGTTATTTAGAAAATAAAACTCTGTAATTATGATATTTATTTTCAATATTTTGCATCGATTTGTGAACTCATGGGAGTAAAAATGTTTGTTCCGTGTTTTCGTTGATCCAAGACAGTGATTATATTCGGATAAGTAAAATTGTCGTAATTAAGCCAGTGGGTTGTGGTGCTAGCAACACGGAAAATGAAATCTGCGAAACAAGTTCGAATTCTGGTTTAGGCTTCTTATATTCACTTCACACTCATGACCTATTGTTAAGATTAGGTTTGGTTTGATTTGGGTTTTTTTGTGGGTTATTTAATGCCAAAGCCATATTTTTAGAAAAAGAAAAGTGGTAATTTTTAACCCATAGCTGGGGAATAAGGAGGTATATACCTTTCCGAAAGTAAACCCTATCGCTAAGTATCTAAGCCAAAATTGTCTCAGCACTATTACAAGAACTGACGAAAAAGAGGGAGCAGTTTTCTACCGAGACAGTAACAGAAAAAAAAACTATAATCACTTAAAGAAACCTTGGCGGAGTCCAATAACAAAGTCTTGAACTCCTTTTGTGCCAGTTTGCTGTATTTGCTTATTATGTGATTAAATGTTTCGTCTCTATCCCCACTAGCTGTTCTGGTAATTTATGAGGAAGTGCGTCCCGGTCTCCTGCCTCAGAAATTGCTAATTGTGACTATTAAAATAACGTCCCCAGCTATGTCGTCTCGGATTTTCTTTTATTTATGTTTGTTTAATGTCTTGTTTTTAGTTTAAATAAACAAGAATTACGACAAAAAAGAAGCGCCACTCCACAAATACATTTACTTGTAGAAAATATCTATCTATCTCCATTTGTTCATATTTATCTATATTATTTTGTTTATCTATCTATCTCAGTCTATTCCAAACTATATATCCATCTTCATATCTAAACAAGAATTACGACAAATTACGATAAATAAACAAGAATTACGACAAATTACGATATATAAACAAGAATTACGACAAATTTCTATAAATGAACAAGAATTACGACAAATTAGGATAAATAAATAAGAATTACGCCAAAAAAGAGAAGCCCCCCCCCTCCTCTAAAAAATACATTTAACGCCCTAAGTTGGTTGTTTTCATTCAAGTAACACCGACATAGCTGGGGACGTTATTTTAATAGTTACCGGGTAGCAATTTCTGAGGCAGGAGACCGGGACGCACTTCCTCATAAATTACCGCTGTTCTTCTACATATTATCAATTCTAACTTTGATATAATTGGTTCTTATGGCATCATTTTGTGCTGCGCTTGAAAGAGATTCAGTCTCTATATTGGTCTGACGCAATCTCCACTTTCTTTGCTGTAGATTTCTACTCTTTTGTTAAATACATTTGTCTACATTGTTACCCGTCGTGTTTGTCTTATTTTGACCCCTTAAAACCCCACAACATATACATACAGTTGTTTTATTCCTATTTTGTTTTCAAGATTTTTTATTGTTTTTTTTTCTGTTTTTCTCAGGTTATTTCTGTTTTATATTATTGTTACTGTCAGATGTAATCAGTTTTTCTTTGCTCTTTTTGTTTATTCCTCGAGTGAATTGTTGCATCTACGCAATTCTCGGACCAGTCGCTGCTACTGCCGAGACCGTAAGATAGTTATATATATTTACCAACCTCCGCACGAGCAGGATGTGACACAAGGTCAATTTCTTAAGCGGAGTTTAACAGGTTTGAATTCAGAGTTTTCTTTCTCCTAGACCGGTTGCCTAACCATGGTTAAAGAGCCCAGTCTGCCCTACTATTTACCCATAGCTGGAGGGAGAATAGAATTCATACCTTTCCCAAGTGTATTAGCGCTAAGTGAAATGCAATTACCACGACCAGGATTTGAACTCGTGTTGACGAGTCCATTTCCTATGACTTTAACCATTACACCATGAGCTTCCGGTAAGATAGTTATGGGAGAGTGATTTACCTGGTGTCAACCACCAGTATGCTAGTGATGAGATATTTTGTCAAGGTATCTGACGGTAAGATGAAGTACAGAAAGAAGTTGATTCATGCCTTTTAAAAAGCATTAGCGAACATAAACCGTTTCTGATGAATTTCAAAATCGGTTAATCAAATTGCAACTTTTTCATGTGCTGTTAACCACGATGTTTCGCATTCATCCATATATAAACGATTGAATAGATCATGTAAGTATTAATTTTTTTTACAAAGAGACAAGGTTTAAGGAAGCAAGATTGTGTAGCGCCAAACTCCTGGAAAATAGTTACTTGACTAGTAAAGCAAACCTTAACAAAATCACTTGAGACCAAACTCAAAATTGCCAATTGACTAATGAGGGGGGGGATGTTAGAAATAACTCAAAGAGATTAAAAGATAAAGATGGGACAAGATGGATTCATTTATATATATATATATATATATATATATATATATATATATATACTTCAACTTTTATAGTTCTTCTATAATGCTCTCTATATATATATATATATATAATATATATAATATATATATATATATATATATATAATATATATATATATATACTTTCAACTTTTATAGTTCTTCTATAATGCTCTCTTTCTAATAATCTATAAACAATTTCTTCAAATAAGAATTTTTCTCCTGACGATGACCTAAGGTCGAAACTAGTTGAGAATAAACAACATACAAGAAATATTCCTGATTGTCTTATTACTTTTTGTTCATACTATATATATATATATATATATATATATATATATATATATATATATATATATATAGAGAGAGAGAGAGAGAGAGAGAGAGAGAGAGAGAGACGATTCAAAATTTTGCAGAGAGAAACACGTTTCACAAAACTGTGATATATTTTTGTGACTAATTGTTATTTTTTATTTATTTTTTTATTTATTTATTTATTTATTTTTTTGTATGTTTTGCGGGGTCATTGTGTTCGGGTCGTTTGTCATATTTCTCACCTTTTTGTGTATTTATTTGTTTTGTTTTTTTCTGTTTAAATAACGTTTGGAGTAATCGAAACACACTTAACGATTTTAAGATCATGCAAATGCTGCTATTATTTCGCTTCACAATATCGAACTGTAAAACAAGATTTGCTTGAATTTTCTGTTTATTTTGATCAAACAAAACGTGTAGTAATTTGAATAACAATTTGTTCAAATCTGCAATTCCTTTGAGATAGAAAAAGAACAGTTTAGTTTCTCTATAATTTTTTTTTTATCTCAATGTGAGTAGAACAAAGAAAACTTTCTCGGCATCAAAAGGGCGTAAGAATATTTTCTACTTTCAATATATATATTTACCAACCCCTCCGCACGAGCAGGATGCGACACAAGGTCAATTTCTTAAGCGGATTTTAACAGGTTTGAATTCAGAGTTTTCCTTCTCCTAGATTGGTTGCCTAACTAAGGTTAAAGAGCCCAGTCTTCCCTGCTATTTACCCATAGCTGGAGGGAGAGTAGGATTCATACCTTTCCCAAGTGTATTAGCGCTAAGTGAAATGCAATTGCCACGTCCAGGATTTGAACTCGGGGCGACGTGTCCATTTCCCATGACATTAACCATTACACCACGCAATTGTTGTCTAGTTCCCGGTAAAATTATATAATGCAACATTAAATTCTGAATAGTTCATATGCTCAGACGCAAATAAACAAGTTTATGACACAAGGTCATGAGTTGCTGGTGTAAAACTGTTACCCATCTAAGATAAGTTCATTGAGTTGGACGCTGTCTAATTTTGGTGATCAGACAAGAACTGATATTGGCAGCAAAAAAAAAAAACAAAAAAAAACAGACGAGTAAAACATACATTTTTCTTCGTTTTTCTTTCTTTTACTTCATTTTATTGTCAAATTCAGACAAACTGAAATTAGACATGAAATCTTAGGTTTTCAAGCGTTTAACCAATCTTGTGACCCATATAAGTATTGATATACCAAAAGTTCATACATATACTTCTCAAGAAAGCACGATTACAACTTTTAAGAAAATTTCCTTCGTTACCCAGATTTTTCGTTTGTTTTGAACTCAGTTATATTCCACTTTTGGTGACTTACTACACGACAGTATGAGAAGTAAAAAAAAAAATTGTCGGCTAAAAGCCATATAAAACACATTGTTTGTTTACTTCTCATACTGTCGTGTAGTAAGTCACCAAAAGTGGAATATAACTGAGTTCAAAACAAACGAAAAATCTGGGAAACCAGCTGGTGTACTGGTTAGAATCCCCGCCTGTCAGCTTGACAGTCAAGGTTCGAATCACACACAAAGCAGTCTTCCTGTCTATAGCTCTGCTGATGAAGCCTAATGGGCTGAAATGTACATACAGAGATTGACTTTTTCTCGATTTGTTTAGCCTTACATTTGAAGGGGTATGCCCGCCTAATTCATTAATTATCAATTAATTAATTTTCAAAATTAGGTATGACTTCAATTAAACACATATTCTCCAAAAATTGTCGGCTAAAAGCCATATCAAACACGTTGTTTGTTTACTTCTTATATATATATATATATATATATATATATATATTATTATATATATATAATTTAACGCAAAAACGTTTTTAATCCGTAAAATCTTTACAGAGCTCAATGAACGACAAAGCAATATCACAATAGATTTCAAGTATAAAACAAGATATAAAACAGGATTTTAAAAAGTCAACTTTTTCAACTTTTACAGAAAAGTTGAAAAAGTCACATGTTTTGAAAAAAACAGCTTACCTGAGGATCGAAAGCCTGAAATTCTAAGTCATGAGTTTCATCCTGTTGTATATATATATATATATATATATATATATATATATATATATATATATTATATATATATCTGTGTGTGTGTGTGTGTGTGTGTGTATGTGTGTAAAGGAGTCACTTTGTTTTTGGTATGTACGTGTCGACTTATACCAAAGAGAAGACCATTAAAATCTCGAATACAATTTAATATGTTCATAACAAGGAAAAGTACAAAATTTAGTTTTTGATTTTTGCTGATTAAATGATATAATTCACTAATTAAAAATCAATCCATTGGTGGAGCTCTTCACATATCTTCATAAGTA
Source organism: Doryteuthis pealeii (assembly GCA_023376005.1). NCBI lineage: Eukaryota > Metazoa > Mollusca > Cephalopoda > Myopsida > Loliginidae > Doryteuthis > Doryteuthis pealeii. The sequence continues at coordinate 30,363,345 of CM042140.1, forward strand.
TGTTTAAAAATCACGAACATGATTAAATATCACATAGATTCCATAGGCAAACTTTGAAAAAATTATATTTTTTGTAATTCAGTACAAATTGTGAATCAAAATGGGGGGGGGGGCATTTTGATTCCAATTTGTACTGAATTACAAAAATATAATTTTTAAACTTTGCCTATGGAATCTATGTGATATTTAATCATGTTCGTGATTTTTAAACATACTTATGAAAATGTTTCGAACCAAGGCTCACATGTTTTTTTTAATACTATCTTAAATGTAAACCAACAAAAAGAAATTCAAACTTCTCTCGCCTCCTCCTTCCTTGTATCAGACTAATCTTCGTAACTGTCTATTCATATGTATTCGTGTGTGCGTGTGGTATGGCAAATATGAGGTGCAAAATGTAATTAAATGGCAGAAAAGCTGTCGCCATTTTTGGCGTAGCCTCTCGTATACGTCCAACTGAGAATTAACCCCAACTTGTGCAAAATGTCAAATTTTAAACCCCCTCATTACTCCCCACTCAATTGGTATCTTGCTGGGTAACTAAGCTTTAATAAACAGTAATATTGCCGTGTGTGCCAAAATGTACCAGACTTATCTTCATCTGCTATTGATTGGTTTGTTTTTTGTTTTTACGGCATATCAACCTCAGTGGGCCATTTAATGCCGATAAAGTTTTGAAATAAATCAATTCTTAATGGATAATACAATTTTTTTATAAATACGTTTTTCTATTTAACCCATACATGGGACCCTAACAGATACTGCCACTCCGGGTCAGAGTGGACCAGGGAGCAATGATGATGAAGGGGTGCTCCACATTCCCTAAACCTCCAAAACTGGAACCTCACCATCAGATAGAGTTTAACGTCATTTCCAGGACATGTAGACCCGCAGTCACTGCCTTCTAGCACCCATATGATAAAAAGGGGTTGGGGCTTGCCATAAGGGCAATAGGGTTGGGAAAATCATAAGGTGCTAGGGCTTGACGTGACCAGCCGATTGATTGGAGGGGGCCTCCCCGACTGCACCTCTGCAGAGGGGTAAGACTCCCCCAATGGGGCCACCTGTTGGCCGTGGGTGGCGACCCGTGATGCTTAAGGATAGAGCCCAGGTGGATGAGCAATTCATAACATGCAATACTCCACTTTGGCCCTATCTTGGGCTAGACGGGCGGTCGGAGGCGTGGTTGCGGGTCTACATGTCCTGGGAATGACGTTAAACTCATCTGATGGTGAGGTTCCATTTTGGAGGTTAGGGGAATGTGGAGCACCTCATTCATTCACCATTGCTCCCGGTCCACTCTGACTCGGAGTGGTAGTACCTGTTAGGGTCCCAATCTATGGGTTAAATAGAAAATGTATTTATAAAAATGTATGTATCCCATTTAAGAATTAATTTATAAAAAAAATTGTATTATCCATTAAGAATTGATTTATTTCAAACTTTATCGGCATTAAATGACCCACTGAGATTGATATGCCGTAAAACAAAACAAACAAACAAACAATTTAAATGTTGACTGCACTGATTATGAATAATTTTTGTTGCATTTCAAAAGTAAAATTGATTTGTTAGGATATTTAATACTTACATGTCAGTGTATTAATTACATTGTTCACAAGCAAGAACATCGTCCTCGTAAAATAGATTCTAACTCTTAAAATGCCGTAACTGAACCAAAGAACAATTCCTGTTTATTGACGTTTTTAATTCTCTATATATCTTCATTTTTCATTTAACGTTTATCGAGNGAATTAATTCGATTTTAATGAAATTTTTCAGTGTTTTATGTATCATTGAATGATCTTATAAATGCATTACTTATTTTATTTCAAAACTTTCTCATTTTTTTTTCAGGTCACTTAATTTTGACCCCTTATGTTAGGGGCGTAACATTTTTTGCGAGTTGATCATTTTCGATACTAATTACAGTCGTAAATAATGAGGTAAACGACCGAAGTTATGAATAGAAACAAAAAAATTTTTTTACGGTTGCTGTTCTATGAGAAATAAGTACCGAAAATCGAAAATAAAATGTAAAAAAATAATAAATAATTATTTTTTGGAGATTCTTTTTTTACTCATTTTCGATAATTATTTAATTTGGCTATTATTTTATAAAACAAAAAAATTATAACATCGATATTTTTGTCTGCTTAAAAAGGGGAAGGGGTAATTTTCAATTCGAGTTTTTCTTCTCAACGTATACTTATTTTCGAAAAATATAAGGTTTGCATTAAGTAGATATTTATTTTTAGAATCTAAAAAATATATACATTTTAAACTAACCTCAGGCTTAATATTTAAAAATGATTTTTATATATTAATTTTTCATAGCAAAAAATACTAAATTAAACGTTTTGAAATAAAATAACTGATGCATTATATAAATTCATTATTGATAAAATCAATTCGAAAATTTCATTAAAATCGCATAATTACCTGAGTTTTTGGCAATTTTTTTTCCATCCCAAATGTTACGTTAAAATTGTAAACAAGCGCTAAAAAGCATTGAAAAAGAGGCTGAAAGGCGGATCACGATCGAAATTGACCCACAACAGGTCGTTTTAAAATCTTTTAAAATATAAACTGCATATGTAAATGATATCTTTTCTTTTTTTTAATGATGGTCATTATGTCTACTACTTATCATTTTAGCAAAAGTTTGACCTTAAATAGATAGATTTTAATTAATTTTTAATTTGTTTTTAAAAACCTATCAGAAGACAAAATTTGGGTAACCCTAGTATTATAGTGTGGTACTTACAACACCCCGGAGCAGCCCAAGAAACACAGCTAGATATTGCCCATCGAATTTCTTCAAGAGAAATTCCACACCATCACCTACCTCTATAATGATAGACTTTCTTGACAAAAGAGGATATCAAATTGTCCGCTAATAGCAGAGCTGCTAAATAGACCAATACACTAATTAATAATTGTATTCTAATTAAATAGTGTGATGAAGGTCAATTTTCCCCACTTTGCACTTTATGTTAGGCAGCAATAAAGTTCGGTATTGTTAAAAATGATTTTCTGTCTATTAAAAACTTAAGACAATAGTCCTCATGTACAACGGGAAGTAGAAAATATAATATACAATCATATAGTTCTGAAGGACGTTCTTGACACATAAGAGTTTCCTTTATAACATGGTAATTGTTTAGTATTAGCGGAGGAAGTGGCAAATGTTTTGAAAGAGAATAATCTCCTAATTTTTGGTTAATTATTTACCTAGGGGGGGGGGAGCTAAAGTCATTTTGTCAAAAACGCGTTTTAGGCCCATTTTACTATACACCATCCCAGATCCGTTTTCACAGCAAATGGATTGTGATCTTCTCCTGCAATCACTTTTTTGTCATACTCATTTAGAAAAACGTGTCAGGACAGTCTAGATCGTCAGGCATCTCCTTTGCTATATCGAGAAGATGGTCCCATGTCTCTCTGCTGTTTACGAGCGAGTCTTTTCCAGAGGGATGTATTCCCGAGTATATGCTGGATGTAGCTCTATTTCTTCTTCTTCAGACCCTCTCACCTTTATTGTCAATAACTCTAATTTGACAGGTTCTGAATCTGCATTAATCTTTTTGCAAATATCTTGGTCAACAAAGGCAAGGCGTACACCAGTTTTTCTGGGCTGAAGGCACGCAGGTACGATCATAGATTACTGTTGTTTGCTTTCTTACAACACAAGATGTTACATAATTATTAGATTCCTAATATTTATGTACAGTTGTGTAGAAACAAAAATGGATGTTATAAGTTGCAGCCCACGGCCTTGAAGGATTGAATGACAAGGCTTGACCTCATCCTGATTCTTCTGGTGGATACCGTGAGAATCGGTGGAGAAGACCCTCTTCCGGTTTAGATTAGAGATTTTTAGTCGGATCGGCCAAATCCACGACACGGTGATTTGTTTATAGTGGTGAAGGCTTGTGTTGGACCATCCACACTTTTTGGCACAGTCGATAGGAAAGAATTGGTGCATCAAGGGTTGCCACAAACCCAATCAACGACCGACCTCAGGAATTTTTGAATTCAGAGTTATCCCTCTCCTAGACTGGTTACCTACTATTTAGCCCAGTCTGCCCTACTATTTAACCCATAGCTGGAGGGAGAATATATGGATCTATACCTTTCCCAAGGGTATTAGCGCTATATGAAATGCCAACAGCTTCATCTAGGAATTGAACTCGAATCGACGAGTCCATTTTCCACAACTCTAACCACTAGCCCACGCGCCTCTATATCTTATTATAATGGAGATTGTGTGTTTTTCTGTCTGTAACCGAAACTATATTCCTACTCAAGTCACAATTCTCTTAGTTATTGACATCACATTCTCCATGGTTTTATTTTTATCTAAACCTCAATTATTAATAAAATTGTCTTACATTATTAATACTGTTAACTATGTTTACATACTGAGAACATGCAATTATATTATATATACAACAAAGCGGTTTACAGTGTGAATGGAAGGTTAATTTGCATATTAATATTAAAAAATCGAATTTAATAAATATGTGCTTAGTATTATTGATTCTAACTGTTTGGTTTTATTTTAATGAAATATAGCAAAAATCTCTTCAATGAATCTTAAATGAAATCCATTAACAAGATAAAATAACTGTCATTTTATTCTTTACTTCCTCTTATAACTAAATACTTAAATTAGAAAAAATAACAATGATAGACGAGAGTGATGGAAGAGTAAGTTTCAGTTGTTCCATTTTTTATTATACTCCCTCTGTTTCAAATCTTTTATTATACTCCCTCTGTTTCAAATCTTTTTATCTGTATTCTTATTTAGTTTCATTAGCCTTTCTAATTTAATACAATATCTTATTACATTAAAACTTAAATACTTGCACCCGGAGGGTGCATATATTTGCTAGTATTGTTAATTAGTTTTAACTAGCATTATTAATAATAACCATTGACAAGTTTTTCTTGCATCTTATTTATGTTTTTTGTTGTTGTTTTTTTGTTTTTTGTTTTTTTGTTTTTTATCACGACTCCCAGATTATCATTCTACGATCGTTATATAAGGGTTTGTCATTTATGTTCTGTTTTTTTTTCTTCTTCTATTTTTTCTGATTGCTAAAGATCAAATTTCTGTATTTGTATTTTTACGGATTCAAGCGCAGAGAAGCAAGTTCAATTATATCAATATGTTGGCTATAAGTATAATGGGATTAGTCATGACACAGTAACCTATCTGTACAATTCTTTCTATAATATATTTCCCTCTCCCACAAAATGGAGACAGGCGGGATATCCATGACTGTCCCTTATTTTTATTACTATGTTATTATGATATGCCAAAAGTAGTTTTCTTTTTTAATAAACTGATAGTTCATATGGAACCTACTAAAAGTTTCCCTGTGTGTTTTATAGTTTATGTAATTTGCTACATAGAATGTCTTTCTGTCATTATAGTTCTTAAGCACACACACACACACACACACACGCGCGCACACACACACACACACACACACACACATATATATATATATATATATATATATATATATATATATATATATATACTAGACAAAACGTGACCCGTTGAGTCACCCATTCAGCTCTCGGTAGATAATTAGGATTAGGTAGGTATTGCCAAAGATGACGTCAAATCCGTATTTTACAAAATAAATTTACCCCCGATTGAAAAAATATTAAATATCAGTGAATTATCCGATTTTAATGAAATTAAATTAATTAAATTAAATTAAATTTCAGTGTTGATGTATCAATGAATGCATTTTATAATGCATCATTTATTTTATTTCAAAACTTTTTTTTCAGATTACTTAATTTTGATCCCCCCTTATTTTGGGGGTGCAAAATATCGGTGGGATTATATAAAGGGGAAACTAATTACAGTATAAATAAAAAGATAAAAGACTGACGGTGTGAATAGAAGAAAATCAAATTTTTTAGATGGTCTTATTTTTCTGCGAGCTTAGACCAAAAATACAAAGACATTTCATTTAAAAGTTATTAATTCTTCTGTAATGAGTGTATTTATTATTTTGTGTTATTGATTTCTAAGAAGAAATTGTTACAACAGCAAGAAATGTCTTCGCATAAACACCAGAAGAATTATTAGCAACCTGATGATGGCAAAATAGCCTGAAACCTGGGTAGTTGCCTATGGAAAACAATTATATTTAAAAAATTCAACAAACAAATAAATAAAGCTCCTACAAATTTGTGGTTGAGCACTGTGATTTCTTTGTTTCATCCCATGGGCCGGATTAGCTCAGTCGGTAGAGCGTTCGGCTAGAAACCACAAGGTTCCTAGTTCGATACCGGTCCCCGCAAACTCAGCGTATGAGTAGCACAGGGATCTGTGCGGTAAAGTCAGGAGTTGATGGTAGCTGTGGCGCTCCACCTCAGATCTTACTTTACTTACTATATATATATATATATATATATATATATATTACTTTTGCATGTATTATGGCAGCAATTTCCCAGAGCAAAACTATGACAGCGATTAGAAGTGTACAAGGTCAGCCCAACAATTTATGCTAACTTCAGTGAAAGGAAATCATACCTCGAATTATTTGCTTTAAAACTATGAAGAAAAAAAAAGATCCATGATTGACGTAGAAATAGTTTTATTCGTCTGTTTATATTACGACCTTCTCTGTTACAGATAAGGATCAATGGTTATGCACATGGCCGACATTTGAGAGATCTCTGATCTGTGGGTTATAAGTCCCTTGAAATATATTCCCTTCAGAGAGTGATAATTTACTTATTCAAGGTTATAAATTTGTTTCTAGGTCTCCTCTTCCCCCTCCTCCTCCTCTTTCTCATTTTGTGGTGTTTGTTTCCGCCAATCAGGGTTGTTCTCTTTAGTGATGAACGTCTCCGTGGGAATTTGGATTATTGCACAGAATGTTCTTCAAATAACATTTCCCTGGCGCTTTTCATCTCTCTATCATCCGATCTTTTCTCTCTTTTTATTCTTTCCTACGTCTGTCTGTCTGTCTGTCTGTCTGTTTGATAGATAGATAGATAGATAAAAATTAATAGCAAATTATCAGACTTTTATTCTTTCCTACGTCTGTCTGTCTGTCTGTCTGTCTGTCTGTCTGATAGATAGATAGATAGATAGATAGATAGATAGATAGATCAAAATTAATAGCAAATTATCAGACTTTTATTCTTTCCTACGTCTGTCTGTCTGTCTGTCTGATAGATAGATAGATAGATAAATAGATAGATAGATAGATAGATAGATAGATAGATAAAAATTAATAGCAAATTATCAGACTTTTATTCTTTCCTACGTCTATCTGTCTGTCTGATAGATAGATAGATAGATAGATCAAAATCAATAGCAAATTATCAGACTGGCGCTCCCCATCCCCCTAGGGTTGAGCACTCTGGGGGGATTTTCGCTGATGACTGCCAACTAAAAGCGTAAACGCAATGCTCTCCTATATAAGGGATGGAGCACTCTATGACGGCCTTTACATACAAAGCGATATGTGTATTAAAAACAGTTAAAATCCCCTTCGCATTCTGTAGGTGATGACAGCCTTATGGTTAAGGTGACGGACTGACACTGAACCGATCGGATTTCAATCCCGGCTGTAGGTAGCTTACAAATGTCTAGCCTCACTGAAGAGACTTGAGAGTCGAAACACGTGTCTGTGGATGACTATATATATATATATATATATATATACATTATAAAATGGGTACAAGAGATAACCTACTCGAGTTTTACCATAAGGATCTTCAAGGTTAACACACCTGTGTGTTCATTGCGTTTAACGCAATGAACACACACGTGTTACCGACTGCAATTAATCGGTATCTCGATTAATTCAGTGGATTTAACCCTGAAGATCCTTATGGCGAAACTCGAGTAGGTTATCTCTTGTACTCATTTTATAATAAATTTGCTCTACTCCGTATTGAGCACTTTGTATTTGTTATATCGCTGACTAACCCCCCTGAATTCTGCACTTCCTAACCATCGTGTCCATATTCACCGGTAAGTCACCTTTCCCTTTATAAATAAATATATATATATATATATATATATATATATATATATATAGAGAGAGAGAGAGAGAGAGAGAGAGAGAGAGAGAGATTTTGGTTTGGTTTGGTTTGGTTTCTTTGTTTAATGGTATATCAACATTTGTGGGTTATTTTATGCCAAAGCCATCCATTTAGATAGCCAGAAGTGGTACTATTTACCCTATATCTGCGGTGGAGGATTATTCATACTTTTTCTAATGGTATTAGTCCGAGGTGAACATGATAGCGCGACTGGAGTTCGAACTTGCTTACTGTGATGTAGATAGATAGATAGATAGATAGATAGATAGAATGACCACCATTTAGAGCTAGTATGAAAAACTCGACAGGAGTAAAATAATATTTATGATTATAATTTCCAAATTTCACAGGTTTCCTCGATTTTCTGTTTCCATTTCTTCCTAACCGTGATCGGGATTTCGGTATTCAAGGATCAATTCAGTTTCTTTTTATCAATTCTGGAAGACAAAATTCGATATAAAACTGTTGAATTTGTAATGATGCAAGACTTTGCTGCATATGACCAAAAATTATTTTCCAAGAAACAGATCGAAAAGTTCACGTTCTGTGGAATGAAAAGGTTTTGGTGTCATGGCATCGAATTGGAAAAATATTGCTTCGACCATATGACCTTTTTTCATTTACACCGTCAATATCCGGTTGTTTTAACAGAGTTTTTTAAATTATAAAACTAACCCCTAACCCTAATCCCTAATCCCTAACCCTAACCCTAACCTCTAACCCTGGCCCCTAACAAACAACCGGATATTGACGGTGTAAATGAAAAACATGTCCTTTCTTAATCGAGATCAAAAAGGAGTGCCTAAAGATAATATAGACCAATTGCTTTGATCAAAAGATAACAACAGAATTGTGAACGTTACTAAATAAATTGTCCATCTCTACAAATTTAAACAAAGGAGTTTGTTATTATTATAAGTCTTTGCATCTGTTCCTTTAATGAATATTACTCTGTCTCATGAAATTAGTCTTCATAATGCACATGCATAGTAACACCACAGACAGACAGATAGACAGATAGATAGATAGATAGATTCGAGCAAGCCGAACAAGACATGCTGGATACTGGTGGAGAAGCAAAGATAAATTCACAAGTAACGTTCTTCTGTGGATACCTACATATGAACGCAGCAGTGTCGGCTGGCCAGCAAAAACCTTTATCAATCATATACATATATTGGTTAGCGTGTGGAAGACCTATCATGGGCAATGACCGAATTTTAATTATATAAACCAAAATATGATTTAAACTGAAATGTTACGTACTGAGGTTTTCACGGTACCAAATCAGCATATATGTTGTATACCCTTTCTTACTTCTTACTTCTAGTCGTCTTTTCTTCTGGCCGGCTTTGGTTCTATCTTCTAACATCTTGCGTCTGGAGTTGTCTTGTGGATTTCGGTCTGGTTTCTGTTAGGGATTTCTCCTTATCAGAAGCCCTGTGTCATTGTTAGTTTTTAGGTAATAAACACAAGACTTCGATTTCCTTTGATGTTACTTTATTTGTAAATCCCCAAACCAGACATCTGCGCACATCCTACGAGCTCGGTTCCTACTTGCTAACTGACTCTTACTTACTTCTTAAACCGGAAGACAGGTCTTCTATGCCTCCGGTTCCACGATTTATCCCGGAAGACAAGGTGAGAGTGAGGTCAAACGCCGTCACTCACTTTCAGGGCCATCAACTGCACTGATCGCCACCATATCTCTATACAACCTTACATAAGTATGAAAAGGGTCATCCCCTCAGAATTACATGGGATTGACAATAATCTTATGCCACCGCATAGATTATGTAACAGAAAGAGAATAAAAGATTGAATAAATATTTGGACATATTGGTGTAGTGGTTAACGTACCGGTCGAAGAGAGAGAGAGAGAGAGAGAGAGAGAGAGAGAGAGAGAGAGAGAGAGAGAGAGAGAGAGAGAAATTATAATAGTGATATAAGAATCACCCATTGTTTAATTTCAAGGCCTTTTTAAAAAGAGAGACGGGAACAAAAAGTCTAGAAAATCGTGGAGCAAAACTAAGGAGTGTGAAATACAGTCGAGTGTTAATGTTTTACCCACAACTCATCAAAATTCGATTCACCACAATTTGCTTAAACAAAAAATAAAAAGCCCTCTTTTTTTTCACCTTTCCTACTAATGGTAATGGTAATATGCAAATGATGACATATTGATCTGGAAATTTTATAGCTGGCCAGACAGTCTCACCCACGAACTTACAGTTGTAAAGATCCAAGCTGTCGCATAGTCGGAGAAAAATAAATCGTCAAATCCTACAGACCAACAACCCTAAGTTATTGAGTTGATTTCGAATTAGATCAGATCGACACGTGACTCTCAAGTAATTCAAACTTACGATAAAGATTCTGTTTGTTATTTAGTCTTATTGGTGAGGCGCAACAATCGCGGGATTTTAACATAGCCGAGGCGCTAAATTCTTTAATTTATTTCTGTGAAATTTCAAACATCGGAGAATTGCAATTCAATTATAGGTTCGTAAACTTTTGATATTACTGTTTTTTTTTATTTTATCAATATGAAATGTTTGTTGTTTACTACTAATGTTTACGAAAGCTTTTATTTATTGTTGAATTTCGCTGGGAATTTTCGCTTGGATTCTTTTCACAAGATTCACGTGAACAGTATTTATCATACAGATGAATGTTTTCTAAATTAATTATATATATATATATATATATATATATATATATATATATATATATATATATATGTAAGAAAGTTTTATAGAAACAACAAGATGTTAAAAATTTTTTGCTGACAGATATCTGTTTCGACATTATGAATATGTCTTTTTCAAAAGCAACATTGTAAGCGGAAAAACGAAATGAATATATCGTAATTACAAGGCACAGAACGCTCTCGATCAGTACCGGAATTTTTTTTTTTTTTTTTTTAAATACATATGTATTTTTTTTTTTTAATTTTAAAAAATTCCGGTACTGATCGAGAGCGTTTCTGTGCCTCGTAATTACTGATATATTCATTTCGTTTTTCCGCTTACAATGTGCTTTGAAAAAGACATATTCATAATGTCGAAACAGATATCTGTCAGCAAAAGTTTTTAACATCTTGTTGTTTTTCTATAAAACTTTCTTACATATTGTCGGATTCAATATCCATTTTAACCTTCATATATATATATATATATATATATATATATATATATATATATAATCCAAAAGTCCAGAGAAGAAATCTTCCTTACGATAAAGGAGTTTTTTTAAACAAACTGTCGCAGTTTGAGAGCTCAATGTGCGCTCTTAATGTTAGAGTCACAGAGCAAATATATAAGTAAAGAAATAACAAAAGACTTAGAGATTTTGAATTATAGTCTATTTCGGGGAGCTTAGACAAAGTGTCTAACTCTCCCGACTCATCAGATGCGAATGATGAATTCTTTATTACTTTAAAGGCATTTGAAAACAGATTTATATATATTATTATTATATATATATATATATATATATATATATATAGTCCTGTGATTGAATTCAAAACGAAAACCTTGATATTGCAAAAAAAATAAATTTTTTATAAAATAAGATATTGCTTTCAGTTTTCTATCTTGTTGCTTTAATGTCTTTCGTGGTCTACCAGGCTGAATTTTACAACTATTTTTTTTTTTTTTTTTTTTTTTTTGCTGCTACTTAATTTTAAAACACTGCTGACTGGGAACAAGCAACGTTTTTTGTCACACTCCATTGTGAATTGCCATCTTCAATGAGTTTTATACTATTGTTTCAATTGACAGTTCTTTTGGTGGAGAGATGTTTCTTTTCAATTAGATATATCTAGTCATGTATTAAGGTCTACAAGAGTTGCTTTTTAATTCTAGACTGATTTGCATATGTAGGCTTCTGTTGATTATTGTTCTAGAAATATAAATTACAAGAACCCTCCATAATTTTTTCCTCGATTTTAGATTATTCCATAATATTTTCCTGTGCGTGGAAAAAAAATACAATTAATTTAAGTAAATTAATCTAGTTTGTTTAAGGCATGTTTTATGAAGCTATTAAGTAAAAGGGCATGTTTTATGAAGTTATTAAGTTAAAAAAGGGCATGTTTTATGAAGTATTAGTTGTTTTAAGTATTAAGTAAAAAGCATGTTTTATGAAGCTATTAAGTAAAAAAGGGCATGTTTTATGAAGCTATTAAGTAAAAAAACGCATGTTTTATGAAGCTATTAAGTAAAAAATGTTTTGCGTCTTATGTGTTATTAGTTAATTTACTGCTAAATAAAAACCAAGGTAAACATCCTCTGTGTGAGTTAATTCTATTTTTCCATGGATAGTAACTCCTGGATGTATTTAGAGAGTCAAAATGTTTGAATTTATTGCAAACTAATCACCCTATTGTATTTTTTTTAAGTTTGTAATTTCCAATTCACAAATCCGGCCGAAAAATTTAAAATGTGTTCCCCTCTTTAAATGAAGAGTAAAACTCTTTAAAATAGCTGGTTACGACGGTAACCGTTACACCACACGCCTCCAATGAACATTTATCGCTTAAATGCAGAATTAGAAAAGAAAATATTGCAATACACAGGTGATTTCCATTCATTCCATCGTGTTAAGTCTTCTAAAAGAAATCAGCTGACATTATTGTAAATACCATCAACAACAAAAATCGGTCGAGGGAAGTGTTAGCTCAACTGGTAAAGACGTTTAATAGACTGAATCAAATAAAATGATAACACATAAATAGACATCTGTTCGTGCCGCTGACGTTTCATATTTCCAGACTGACAGATAAATTCATCTGTGTGCATATCAAACCTATATTTCAAATTAGATTAAATATCTAATATGAACCGTCTCGGTTTGCATCAGATATTAGATAACAATCCTAGATGTATGGATGTACAAAATTGTAATGATATTTTTATAGTCTGTTCTTGGTTAAATTATCTTAAGATCTAATACCAGTAGTAAGTAATAATACTTGACCTTAGCTGACCTCGTGGAAAGAGTGGATTTGCCACGGGCATTAGAACGAAGTTAACACGGACTACCTCGGTCAGTACTTGAACTTGATGCGACTATTTCATTTTTAGTGTTTTTAACCGTTCTGATGACTATTGAGATTAGAGTGAATGGGAACTATTTGTTAAACCCATTTCTGGAACATTTGCTGTTCGTGTTCTGATATCAAAACCGATCGATTTTCTTCAGTCAAAGACTGAAGAAAAAAAAAAGATTTTGATTTTATCATAATTTCTTTTTGGTCACAAACATTTAATCTGGAGGTTAAATTGCACTAAGTTAAAAATAAAATTAAAAAAAGTTATTATTTTACTCCATGCAAGTTTTTCCCACCTGTTTTTACTGATGGTTCTTCACTGAAGTCTGAATGACAACAAATCTCCTCAGATCTTCAGGACTCTTCTAAGTAATCTAATTGATTTTACCAGTGCTATAGTCTGGGTGATTTTGATTCTTTCTCTAATCTCCAGTTCGCCAAGTCTTTTTCCAATGCCTTTGGGGACCGTTCCAAGGGCAACAACTACAATTGATTTCACCGTCAACATCATGTTAAATTTTTCACCTCTCTGAACAAAATCCAAATATTTGTCGATCTTTTCGCTTTCTTTTATTTTCACTCTATAGTCAGCTGGAACGATAAAATTCCCTTGATGACAAGTCATTTTTTTTTCTTGTTAATCAACACGAGGTTTGGAAAAGGGGGCCTGAAAGATCGTAGATGTGTCAAAGTAAAATAAAAACAAATGAGTAAGAAAATGCTAGAATCAAAATGTGTGGAACATAACTTCAACAGTCGTACCCATAATATTTGGTGCACTTGAATCTTGGAAGTGTCAAAAACTACTTAAATCATGATTAGCTGAATTAAAAATTCAAAGTGTTGAGACTATTCAGATCATTATGTTGCGAGAAGATTATGGAAAATGTTGGGAATTTGATGAGATATACTTTCATTTAATCCCCACTTATAACAACCAAACATTTCGTGTAAATGTACAAAATATTACTAATAAAACTTAATAATCAACTGTTTTTTTTTGTTTTGTTTTGGTTTTTTTTGCGTCAAAATCAACAATTTCGTGAAAATGTTAGGTGTCGATTTTATTGAATTTTCGTGCTTAAAAAACTCTTATTTTTTGGGAATATTTAAAGTTTCGATTTTATTGGCTTTTCTGGTATATTTTGATGCATAGAATTCATTGATGCAAAAGAAAGCGCTCTATTCTAAGAATTGGCGGAGATATAGTTATTTACTAAGCATCGGTTAGATTGGCACAAGACCGAATGTAAGGGGCACCCAGTGAGGCTCGAACTCACTAGTCATGGTTTGCCAGTCTTCCTTGCTAACCATTACACAACCTGAGGTGCCTTTTTTTACTAAGCTGAGCTTAGATATGGCACAAGGCCAGAAGTATGGGGCTCCCAATGAGAATCGAACTCACTAACAATGGTTTGCGAAGCGAGCTTGCTAACCATTACACCACGTGAGGTGCCCTTAAAACCCCCCTTATAGAGCTTAACAATCTGGAATTTCGTTAAAAATTTTAGGAGTCGATCTTATTGGCTTTTTTATAGATTACCATGCGCATAATTCATTTTTGCCAAAGAAAGCGCTCGATTCGAAAGTTTGGCAGAGATATGAACACTTTTAAAAAACTTATAGTGCGTCAAAATCAACAATTTCGTGAAAATTTTAGGTGTCGATTTTATTGAATTTTCGTAACCACGCAGTGTATAATGACGAATATCATGATGATAAAAAGATTTAAATTTAACTCCTTATTTCTTACCTATAAAAGAATTCGTCAATAACACAAGTTTTAATCTCTTTAGTATTCATATTGGTTGAACGGTTGATTTTAACGGCATGTCAACTTATCTAGGGTTATTTTATACCGAGAGGTTTAATTAATTGAGTTCATTGTATATTTATATTTATATTTTTGTGTAGTCTTTCTTAAGATTTGTTTTGCATTCGGTTATATATCAAGTATTCCTATCTAATACAAATAATTTGCATACAGTTAAATGGTTTTCAAGTATTATATGGTTTCAAGTAATTATTTCTATTTAATAATCAGTTATATGGTTTCAAGTAATTATTTCTATTTAATAATCAGTTATATGGTTTCAAGTAATTATTTCTATTTATAATCAGTTATATGGTTTCAAGTAATTATTTCTATTTAATAACAGTTATATGGTTTCAAGTAATTATTTCTATTTAATAATCAGTTATATGGTTTCAAGTAATTATTTCTATTTAATAATCAGTTATATGGTTTCAAGTAATTATTCTATTTAATAATCAGTTATATGGTTTCAAAGTAATTATTTCTATTTAATATCAGTTATATGCTTTCAGTAATTATTTCTATTTAATTATCAGTTATATGGTTTCAAGTAATTATTTCTATTTAATAATCAGTTATATGGTTTCAAGTAATTATTTCTATTTAATAACCAGTTATATGGATTCAAGTAATTATTTCTATTTAATAATAAGTTATATGGTTTCAAGTAATTATTTCTATTTAATAATCAGTTATATGGTTTCAAGTAATTATTTCTATTTAATAATCAGTTATATGGTTTCAAGTAATTATTTCTATTTAATAACCAGTTATATGGTTTCAAGTAATTATTTCTATTTAATAATCAGTTATATGGTTTCAAGTAATTATTTCTATTTAATAATCAGTTATATGGTTTCAAGTAATTATTTCTATTTAATAATCAGTTATATGGATTCAAGTAATTATTTCTATTTAATAATCAGTTATATGGTTTTTCAAGTAATTATTTCTATTTAATAATCATCATCTTTCGCACATAGTTATATGAATATTAGAATCTTATCTATTAATAATGGAGATTCGCTTCCGGTTTTTGTCTGTAACAAAAACGACGTCACTGATTACGTCACACTACCTAAAACGTCATAACGTAGAATAAATACACTCAAAATTTGAGCATGCAATTTTAGACAGTCCTCACTGGTTTTTTAAACAAGTTTTAATAAATACATACCTGGTATTATCTATCCATATATAGTTTGTTTTATTTTAATATATATTTAAATTTATCAGAACTAAGTTTCCATTTCAATTTTTTAATATTTTTTTACTCCTTTAATAGATTTATTTTATTTTTTACTCCTTTAATAAATTTGATGATTTTACTTTAC
This sequence comes from Doryteuthis pealeii, assembly GCA_023376005.1. Lineage (NCBI taxonomy): Eukaryota > Metazoa > Mollusca > Cephalopoda > Myopsida > Loliginidae > Doryteuthis > Doryteuthis pealeii. Next base: position 30,379,639 of record CM042140.1, read on the forward strand.
TTATGATACAAACTCTCTGATATTAAATTTTTTAACTCCCATCCCCTCAGGCAATATTTATTTTACGTCGCCCAGAGGGCGTTTTTTATTTTGCTAGTTATAATAAAGATTTCGTGTCTGTCTGTGACTGAAACTACGTCACCACCATCGTCACAATTCCCTTAGTTACGTTATATTCTCAATGGTTATTAAATAATCATTATTTAATCTTAATTATCATCTTATTTATTAACAAAGCCTTTATTAAGGTCTAGCTGAGATAGATTTATCTCAAAACAACCTTTATTATTAATGTGCTTAAAATTTTGCGATGTGTGTAATATATCATAAAGTAATGAATATTTACACAATTTGCATACCGGTTTTAATAAAACCGTATTTAATAAATAATTACTTGATGTTATTGATTTCTAATATTATTGTTTTATTCTCAAACGTATTAAAAGCAATCCTATGTATAATTGTATTATTCCTTATATTTCATTATATTAAAACTTAAATACTTGTGGCCACCAGAGGGCGCATTTTTTTGCCAGTCATAATAATATATATAGTTATATTGTTATTATACATTGTTACTATAGTTATTGCTCACAGTTATATGGTTTCAGGTAACTGATAATAATAATAATCCGTAATAATAAATTATAGTTTCAAGTAACTATTCTTAATAGAAACAATTTACAGTTATATGGAATCAAGTATTCCTCTTCAGCGAAACATATCAAATCAATAAACGTTTAAAGAGGTATTTGGTACATACTTATAACCAAGTAGCTATAGTAATGCACGGCTGTTACCCCACAATAGTATTATCTGGGAAAATATAAGGGTGACGGCTTGAACGTCAAAGTTATTTAGAAAATGAAACTCTGTAATTATGATATTTATTTTCAATATTTTGCATCGATCTGTGAACTCATGGGAGTAAAAATATTTGTTCCGTGTTTTCGTTGATCCAAGACAGTGAATATATTCGGATAAGTAAAATTGTCGTAATTAAGCCAGTGGGTTGTGGTGCTAGCAACACGGAAAATGAAATCTGCGAAACAAGTTCGAATTCTGGTTTAGGCTTCTTATATTCACTTCACACTCATGACCTATTGTTAAGATTAGGTTTGGTTTGATTTGGGGTTTTTTGTGGGTTATTTAATGCCAAAGCCATATTTGTAGAAAAAGAAAAGTGGTAATTTTTAACCCATAGCTGGGGAATAAGGAGGTATATACCTTTCCGAAAGTAAACCCTATCGCTAATCATCTAAGCCAAAATTGTCTCAGCACTATTACAAGAACTGACGAAAAAGTGTGAGCAGTTTCCTACCGAGACAGTAGCAGAAAAAAACAATAATCACTTAATCAACCTTGGCGGAGTCCAATAACAAAGTCTTGCACTCCTTTTGTGCCAGTTTGCTGTATTTGCTTATTATGTGATTAAATGTTTCGTCTCTATCCCCACTAGCTGTTCTTCTACATATTATCAATTTTAACTTTAATATAATTAGTTTTTATGGCATCATTTTGTGCTGTTCTTAAAAGAGATTCAGTTTCTCTGTTCAGGTTTCTCTTTCGTAGAGATATCCAGTTTATCTCATCTTCCTTAGTTTGTCATTTGATATATACTGTTATAGATTATATATAACCTATGGACAATAATGGAATGCGCCGACGGCTACTATAAGTAATAGGAACAATTGTAGCTTGACGGAAGAAAATGCGAGTCAGCTCGTAACTATATTGGTCGGATGCAATCTCCATTTTCTTTGCTGTAAATGTCTACTCTTTTGTTAAATACATTTGTCTACATTGTTCCCCGTCGTGTTTGTCTTAATTTGACCCCTTAAAACCCCACAACATATATATACAGTTGTTTTATTCCTATTTTGTTTTCAAGATTTTTATTGTTGTTTTTCTGTTTTTCTCAAGTTATTTCTGTTTTATATTATTGTTACTGTCAGATGTAATCAGTTTTTCTTTGCTCTTTTTGTTTATTCCTCGAGTGAGTTGTTGCATCTACGCAATTCTCGGACCAGTAGCTGTTACTACCGAGACAGTAAGATAGTTATATATATTTACCAACCCCTCAGCACGAGCAGGATGCGACACAAGGTCAATTTCTTAAGCGGAGTTTAAAAGGTTTGAATTCAGACTGTTCCTTCTCCTAGACCGGTTGCCTAACCATGGTTAAAGAGCCCAGTCTGCCCTGCTATTAACCCATAGCTGGAGGGAGAGTAGAATTTATACCTTTCCCAAGGGTATTAGCGCTAAGTGAAATGCAATTACCATGTCCAGGATTTGAACTCGTGTTGACGAGTCCATTTCCTATGACTTTAACCATTACACCACGCGCTTCCGGTAAGATAGTTATAGGAGAGTGATTTACCTGGTGTCAACCACCAGTATGCTAGTGATGAGATATTTTGTCAAGGTATCTGACAGTAAAATGAAGTACAGAAAGAAGTTGATTCATGCCTTTTAAAAAGCATTAGCGAACATAAACCATTTCTGATGAATTTCAAAATCGCTTCATCAAATTGCAACTTTTTCCTGTGCTGTTAACCACGATGTTTCGCACTCATCCATATATAAACGATTGAATAGATCATGTAACTATTATTTTTTTTACAAAGAGACAAGGTTTAAGGAAGCAAGATTGTGTAGTGCCAAACTCCTGGAAAATATTTGCTTGACTAGTAAAGCAAACCTTAATAAAATCACTTGAGACCAAACTCAAAATTGCCAATTGACTAATGAGGGGGGGGGGATGTTAGAAATAACTCAAAGAGATTAAAAGATAAAGATGGGACAAGATGGATTCATTATATATATATATATATACTTCAACTTTTATAGTTCTTCTATAATGCTCCCTTTCTAATAATCTATAAACAATTTCTTCAAATAAGAAATTTTCTCCTGACAATGACCTAAGGTCGAAATTAGTTGAGAATAAACAACATACAAGAAATATTCCTGATTGTCTTATTACTTTTTGTTCATACTATATATATATATATTATATATATATATATATATATATAGAGAGAGAGAGAGAGAGAGAGAGAGAGAGAGAGAGAGAGAGAGAGAGGAGAGAGAGAGACGGATTCAAAATTTTGCAGAGAGAAACACGTTTCACAAAACTGTGATATATTTTATGACTAATTGTTATTTTTTATCTTTTTGTTTTTTTGTTTTGTTTTTTGTTTTTTTGTTGTTTTTTTTTTTGTTTTGTATGTTTTGCGGGGTCATTGTGTTCGGGTCGTTTGTCATATTTCTCACCTTTTTGTGTATTTATTTGTTTTGTTTTTTTCTGTTTAAATAACGTTTGGAGTAATCGAAACCACTTAACGATTTTAAGATCATGCAAATGCTGCTATTATTTCGCTTCACAATATCGAACTGTAAAACAAGATTTGCTTGAATTTTCTGTTTATTTTGATCAAACAAAACGTGTAGTAATTTGAATAACAATTTGTTCAAATCTGCAATTCCTTTGAGATAGAAAAAGAACAGTTTAGTTTCTCTATAATTTTTTTTATCTCAATGTGAGTAGAACAAAGAAAACTTTCTCGACATCAAAAGGACGTAAGAATATTTTCTACTTTCAATATATATATTTACCAACCCCTCCGCACGAGCAGGATGCGACACAAGGTCAATTTCTTAAGCGGATTTTTAACAGGTTTGAATTCAGAGTTTTCCTTCTCCTAGATTGGTTGCCTAACCTGCTATTTACCCATAGCTGGAAGGAGAGTAGGATTCATACCTTTCCCAAGGGTATTAGCGCTAAGTGAAATGCAATTGCCACGTCCAGGATTTGAACTCGGGGCGACGTGTCCATTTCCCATGACTTTAACCATTACACCACGCGCTTCCTACGAAAGATAGTTATAGTTCCTACTTTCAATATAAAATTAGAAAAAGAATGAAAACAATTGTTGTCTAGTTCCAGGTAAAATGATATATTGCAACATTAAATTCTGAATAGTTCATATGCCCAGACGCAAATAAACAAGTTTATGACACAAGGTCATGAGTTGCTGGTGTAAAACTGTTACCCATCTAAGATAAGTTCATTGAGTTGGACGCTGTCTAATTTTTGGTGATCAAACAAGAACTGATATTGACAGCAAAAAGAAAGAAAAAAACAGACGAGTAAAACATACATTTTTCTTCGTTTTTTCTTTCTTTTACTTCATTTTATTGTCAAATTCCAATCAGACAAACTGAAATTAGACATGAAATCTTAGTTTTTCAAGCGAGTGATGCATTTAACCAATCTTGTGGCCAATATAGGCATTGATATACCAAAGGTTCATACATATACTTCTCAAGAAAGCACGATTACAACTTTTAAGAAAATTTCCTTCGTTACCCAGATTTTTCGTTTGTTTTGAACTCAGTTATATTCCACTTTTGGGGACTTACTACACGACAGTATGAGAAGTAAAAAAAAAAAATTGTCGGCTAAAAGCCATATCAAACAAATTGTTTGTTTGTTTACTTCTCATACTGTCGTGTAGTAAGTCACCAAAAGTGGAATATAACTGAGTTCAAGATAAACGAAAAATCTGGGAAACCACCTGGTGTACTGTTTAGAATCCCCGCCTGTCAGCTTGACAGTCAAGGTTCGAATCACACACAAAGCAGTCTTCCTGTCTATAGCTCTGCTGATGAGGCCTAATGGGCTGAAATGTACATACAGAGATTGACTTTTTCTCGATTTGTTTAGTCTTACATTTGAAGGGGTATGCCCGCCTAATTCATTAATTATCAATTAATTAATTTTCAAAATTAGGTATAACTTCAATTAAACATATTCTCCCCAAAATTGTCGGCTAAAAAGCTATATCAAACACATTTGTTTGTTTACTTCTATATATATATATATAATATATATATATATATATAATATATATATATAAATTTTAACGCAAAACGTTTTTAATCCGTAAAATCTTTACAGAGCTCAATGAACGACAAAGCAATATCACAATAGATTTCAAGTATAAAACAAGATATAAAACAGGATTTTAAAAAGTCAACTTTTTCAACTTTTACAGAAAAGTTGAAAAAGTCACATGTTTTGAAAAAAAACAGCTTACCTGAGGATAGAAAGCCTGAAATTCTAAGTCATGAGTTTCATCCTGTTGTATATATATATATATATATCTGTGTGTGTGTGTGTGTGTGTGTGTGTGTGTGTAAAGGAGTCACTTTGTTTTTGGTATGTACGTGTCGACTTATACCAAAGAGAAGACCATTAAAATCTCGAATACAATTTAATATGTTCATAATAAGGAAAAGTACAAAATTTAGTTTTTGATTTTTGCTGATTAAATGATATAATTCAATAATTAAAAATCAATCCATTGGTGGAGCTCTTCACATATCTTCATAAGTATGTTTAAAAATCACGAACATAATTAAATATCACATAGATTCCATAGGCAAACTTTGAAAATTATTTTTTTTGTAATTCAGTACAAATTGTGAATCAAAATGGGGGGGGGGGCATTTTGATTCACAATTTGTACTGAATTACAAAAAATAAATTTTTAAACTTTGCCTATGGAATCTATGTGATATTTAATCATGTTCGTGATTTTTAAACATACTTATGAAAATGTTTCGAACCAAGGCTCACATGTTTTTTTTAATACTATCTTAAATGTAAACCAACAAAAAGAAATTCAAACTTCTCCCGCCTCCTCCTTCCTTGTATCAGACTAATCTTCGTAACTGTCTATTCATATGTATTCGTGTGTGCGTGTGGTATGGCAAATATGAGGTGCAAAATGTAATTAAATGGCAGAAAGCTGTCGCCATTTTTGGCGTAGCCTCTCGTATACGTCCAACTGAGAATTAACCCCAACTTTGTGCAAATGTCAAATTTTAAACCCCCTCGTTACTACTCCCCACTTCAATTGGTATCCTGCTAGGGTAAACTAAGCTTTATAAACAGTTATATTGCTGTGTGTGCCAAAATGTACCAGACTTATCTTCATCTGCTATTGATTGGTTTGTTTTGTTTTACGGCATATCAACCTCAGTGGGTCATTTAATGCCGATAAAGTTTTGAAATAAATCAATTCTTAATCGATAATACAATTTCTTTATAAATACGTTTTTCTATTTAACCCATAGATGGGACCCTAACAGATACTACCACTCCGGGTCAGAGTGGACCAGGGAGCAATGATGATGAAGGGGTGCTCCACATTCCCCAAACCTCCAAAACTAGAACCTCACCATCAGATAGAGTTTAACGTCATTTCCAGGACATGTAGACCCGCAGTCACTGCCTTCTAGCACCCATATGATAAAAAGGGGTTGGGGCTTGCCATAAGGGCAATAGGGTTGGGAAAATCATAAGGTGCTAGGGCTTGACGTGACCAGCCGATTGATTGGAGGGGGCCTCTCCGACTGCACCTCTGCAGAGGGGTAAGACTTCCCCAATGGGGCCACCTGTTGGCCGTGGGTGGCGACCCGTGATGCTTAAGAATAGAGCCCAGGTGGATGAGCAATTCATGAACATGCAATACTCCACTTTGGCCCTATCTTGGGCTAGACGGGCGGTCGGAGAGGCCCCTCCGATCAATCGGCTGGTCACGCAAGCCCTAGCACCTATATGATTTTCTCAACCCTATTGCCCTTATGGCAAGCCCCAACCCCTTTTATCATATGGTGCTAGAAGGCGGTGGCTGCAGGTCTACATGTCCTGGGACTGACGTTAAACTCTATCTGATGGTGAGGTTCCAGTTTTGGAGGTTTGGGGAATGTGGAGCACCTCATTCATCACCATTGCTCCCTGGTCCACTCTGACCCGGAGTGGTAGTACCTGTTAGGGTCCCATCTATGGGTTAAATAGAAAAATGTATTTATAAAAATGTATGTATCCATTAAGAATTAATTTATAAAAAAATTGTATTATCCATTAAGAATTGATTTATTTCAAAACTTTATCGGCATTAAATGACCCACTGAGGTTGATATGCCGTAAAACAAAACAAACAAACAAACAATTTTAAATGTTGACTGCACTGATTATGAATATTTTTGCTGCATTTCAAAAGTAAAATTGATTTGTTAGGATATTTAATAACTTACATGTCAGTGTATTGATTACATGTTCACAGCAAGTCATCGTCTCGTAAAATAGATTCTAACTTTTAAAAATGCCGTACTGAACCAAAGAACAAATCCTGTTTATTGACGGTTATTCTCTATACTAACAAATATATGCACCCTTTGGGTGCAAGTATTTAAGTTTTGATGTTATAAAATATTGTATCAAATTATAAACTATTTAGAAAATGATAAACTGAGGGGGTATAATCGAAAAATAGAACAGCTTTAGATTTAACTCTTCTATCATTTTCTTTCACTCCCGTCTTTCATTTTTCTTAATTTATCTATTTAGTTAGATTATGAAGTATTAATAAAATTACAGTTCTTTTGTCTTGTTAATGGATTTTCTTATCCCCGTGATCTTTGCTCAGATTGTTAAGATAAAACCAAACAATTAGAAATGAATAATACTAAGCATATATTTATTAAAATCAAATTTTAAATATCAATATGCAAATTAGCCTTCTTGTTTCACACTGTAAACCGCTATTAGTTGTAATATAAAAACAATTACATGCTATTAGTCGGTAGATATGGTTAACAGTATTAATAAGGTATAACAATTTTATCAATAATTGAGGTTTAAATAAAAATAAATTCATGGTAAATGTGACGTCAATAACTAAGGGAATTATGACTTGAATAGTGATTTAGTTTCGGTTACAGACAGACAAACACACAATCTCCATTATAATAAGATATCTTCATTTTTCATTTAACGTTTTATAGAATTAAGTATTTCTTGAGTGTGGAGTACCCCTTCATCACCATTACTCACTGGTCAATTTGGACCCGTAGTGATAGTACCTGTTAGGGTCCCATCTATGGGTTAGATAGATAAAAAAGGAATTTAAAGAATGTGGGTATTTTAAGTTGAGTTTGAACAAAATAATTGAATACCCAACAAGAATAGATAAAAGAAAACGTATTCGGCATAAAATAACCCAAAAATGGTTGACATGCCGTAAAATCCAACCAGCCAACCAACCTAATCTCATGGCGTATATATATATATATATATATATATATATATATATATATATATTCGGCTAGAAACCACAAGGTTCCTAGTTCGATACCGGTCCCCGCCAACTCAGTGTATGAGTAGCACAGGGATCTGTGCGGTAAAGTAAGGAGCTGATGGTAGGTGTGGCGCTCCACCTCAGATGCTAAAAACAATCTCCTTGGTCTAGCGCTATTGAAAAGGGGATAGATTCCCTCGCTGACTGGCTGACACCGACTTTAGGCCGCCCCGTAGACTTTACTTTACTTATATATATAATGGAGATTTGCTTCCGATTTTTGTCTGTAACAAAAATTACGTCACTGCTTACGTCACATTACCCAAAATCGTCATAACATAGAATAAATACACTCAAAATTAAACATGCAACATTAGACAGTCCTCATTGTTTTTAAAACAAGTTTGATAAATACATGACTGGTATTATATATCTATATATAGTTTGTTTTATTTTAACACATATTTAAGTTTACATTTCAAATTGTTTTATTTTTTAATCCTTTAATGAATTTGATGATTTTACTTACTTAGGGTACAAAATCGCTGACATTGAATTTTTAACTCCCACCCCTCAGGCAATATGTTTCAAAAATCTATTTTTACATCGCCCGGAGGGTATTTTTTACTTTGTACTAGTAATATATATTTATAAAGCAGTATTTAAATAAATGGCAAACATACGTTAACACATTATTATCAACACTAGCAACAGCTGTTGTCTTTGTTGTATGTTTCAGATCGTTTAAATTAACATAAAAGAAAGTGGTAAATACCTTCTCCTTGATATACATTTACATAAGGAAAAGTCACAAGTGGTTAATACTCGATTTTGTGGTGGTCAACTCATGCATGACATTTGGCGGCTGTCGCGCATTCAATTTAGTGTCGTGAAAGCGTTGCATCATGGTAGATGCAAATTTACTAATTCCAATAAATAGCGTTCAATCCCGTTGAAAAACAATGTTGTAAATATCTTCATGCAGTTGAATATCAACCATTTTTGTTAGAATTTTCAAAATAAGAGAGAGAGAAGAAGAAGAAGAAGAAAGAAGAAGAAGAAGAAGAAGAAGGAAGAAGAGAAGAGAGAGGAGGGAGGGAGATGGTAAAGATACAGAAAGAAGAAATTGATAGAAAAGAATAGACAGAGAGATAAGAAAGGGAGAGAGGAAGAAGAAGAAGAACAACAACAACAACAAAACAACAACAACAAGAAGTTTCTATGTTTCTATTAACTTTACGAACTCTTTCGCCCACTTTGAATATATTTCTCTTATTCGCACCATTAAAAAGTGTTAACCTGAATATATATTTATATTCGCCTTGTGTTCTTTCCTTTAAGACAGAATTATTATTTCTCCCCCATATTTCTGTTAAAATGTGTGTGTGGTTTACAAATGTGTTATAAATTGTACAATTGTATAGTGTAGATGTAAGGGGTTTGCAAAAAAATGTTCTTGCGAAAACTTATCTGTCTCTGGTAAGAAGTGTCTCTTGCTAGCTTGAGAAGTTTGACTTCTTAAAGCATGAAGAGTTCATACATTTTGTTTATAGAACATACGAGGGGCGTTCAATAAGTAATGCCCCTGACCCACTCCCAGTAGTTTGATCTAGCTGAAATTGTGCATGTGCAATTATTTATATCTCTATAGATTAAGCGAAAAATTACAGCTCTGAACTAATTGTGGTTTCTGATTTACCGGTGTTTGAACTGAGTCAACTGTGAAATGGAGCCTGTTGAGTGTCGAGCAGTGATCCGGTTTTTGTATTTGAAAGGACGCACACCACGGGAGACTTTTGATGAAATGAAAGTAACTTATGGTGATGATGCCCCATCATATGACCTTGTAAAACGCTGGCATCGTGAATTCAAACATAGTCGGAACTCTGTGGAAACAGCTCACAGATCTGGCCACCCCCCTTCTGCCATTGATGAGGCATCTGTCCGTCAAGTTGAGGCTGCCATTTTGGAAGATCGACGCATAACTATTCGCCAAATAGCCCATGAGGTCAAGATTAGTACCGTGTCTGTGGAAACTATCATTCATGGCCATTTGCATATGCAAAAGGTGTCTGCCAGATGGATTCCCAGGTTGCTCACACCTTTCCAGAAGCAAAAACGCGTCGAGTGTTCGAGGATGAATTTGGAGATGTACCAAGAAGATGAGTCAACATTTTTCAAAAGACTGATTACACAGGACGAAACCTGGGTCCATCACTATGATCCAGAGACCAAAGCCCAGTCAATGCAATGGAAGCACCTTGACTCACCTCCTCCAAAGAAGGCAAGGGTGCAGCCCTCCGCTGGCAAGGTCATGCTCACGGTCTTCTGGGACCAGGACGGAGTGGGTGATGACAGATTTCTGGCAAAGGGTACACACAATTACAGGAGCCTATTATGCTTCACTTTTGAGGAAATTAAGAGAAGCTATCAAAATCAAGAGGCGGGGCAAGATCAGCAAAGATATTCTCTCTCATGCGAGCCAGCACGCTCCGTCTCAATGAAAACTCGCGTGTCGCCAGATCAGAAGCACAGGCGTGCGGCTATGAAACTCCCCCATCCCACCTACTCTCCTAACCTTGCACCCTCTGACTTTCACCTCTTCCCAGCCATGAAGTTGTTTTTGAAAGGAAAGCGTTTCCCAGATGATGCAGCCTTGATTTCTGAAGTCACGTCGTGGCTGGAGGACCAACCTGGGGGGTTCTACAAAAACGGTCTCCAGAGCGGCATCAAACGATGGGAGAAATGCGTAACTCTGGGTGTTTCCTATGTGGAAGAAGAAGAATAACTGTGCCAAGTTTCGTTGCTCTACTGCTATGGGAAGTGGGTCAGGGGCATTACTTATTGAACGCCCCTCGTAGCATAGAAAATAATAACCTTTAAGGCATCTCGCACATCTGGTAATCTTCAATAGTTTCTCTATTGAATTTTGCACAATCTGTGTCAAAATATTTTGGTATGATCAATTTTTTAAACAATCTGTTTCTTTTGAAATCATCTTTTGTCCCGCTGGTTTACCTCCGTCGGTAGAGCATCCGTCTAGGAATCGCAAGGTTCAATACTGGCCCTCGCCAACTCAACGCACGAGTAGCACAGCTTGAGTAATCTGATCTGTGCGGTAAAGTGGGGTCCTGACGGTAAGTGTGGTGCTCCACCTCAGAAAAAAACTCCCTGGTCTAGCGCTAACGAAAGACACCCTCGCTGTTCGGTTGATACTGATGATAGGCCACTCCGCCGACTTTAGAAAAAAAAATATTCCAAAAAGATAAATTTATTATAGATGATAAAGTCGACGGTAGAACGTTATTCCAATGGGGAGTCCCCGTAGTGTACTGGATAACGTACTGGACTTGGATATCTTAGTAAGCGAGTTCGATTACCAGAAGTGCTATTACCTTCTCTTTCGGACTAATACACTTAGGAATAGAAGAATAGAAGAAGAAATTTATTTATCAATAGTAGGTGCAAGTTATAAAGAATAAGTAAAATAAAAACTTTATTTTTGTTAAACTACTATTGAAGGGAGGCCATGCCTAATAGCGTGAAGCTAAGCCCATGGACACGACCACCCTCGGACGCTCACAGGAAACGATACAAGACACACCAAACAACACAAACATATAGATATATATCATGAGACAAATTAGCCGTGTGAGAATCTAAATGCAAATCTGTTGTTTATAAGAGGCAATAAAATGCTTTTTCAAAAGTTTTTTAAGGACAAAATAATTTACCGAAACAAGCTTCACCTTTTCCTCCTTTTCTTCAAATAATACCGACTGAAAAGTGTTCCAAGAATTAAGTGCATTAAAACGAATCGAATTATGCCCAAAACTAACCGTGTTGATGAAAAGTATAAACTCCCCCAACTACCCACCCCACTATGGTTTAAATAATACCACTACTGTTCTTCTACGGGGATGGCTTTGGTATTAAATAACCCACGTTTATATGGTATGTTCGGCTAGAAACCATAAGGTTCCTGTAGAATACTGATAATTGTTATTCTGTGTTACTTTCACCCTTAGCCAGGATTGAACCTGCAGTCTGGAAATGACTGTTACAGATTGTTAACTATTGGACAGTAGAACAGTCAAACACCTCCTCAGCTTAATGGACTCTTCCTGGCAGCAGTGGCAGGAATTATTTAAGCTGTTATAGTGGGTTCATTAATGAACTAGTAACTACATGTTAGGCTTGGCCAGTCAAACAATTGTTGACTGTCTAATTGACTGACTTCAATAGTTCCTAGTTCGATACCGGTCCTCGCCAACTCAGCGTATGAGTAGCACAGGGATCTATGCGGTAAAGTAAGGAGCTGATAGACACCAAAAACAATCTCTTTGGTCTAGCGCTATTGAAAAGGGGATAGACTCCCTCGCTGACTGGCTGATACCGACTTTAGGCCGCCCCGATGACTTTACTTACTTTTTTTTTACTTTATATGGTATTAAACCAAGAAACAACACTTATTCTAATAGCAAATCATTTTTTCTTTTAAGTCCCTAGCCAAGTAAATACATCTGTAGTCGAACTTTCTGTACAATTATAATGTATATCACACATGTTGCATTTGAAAAAAAAGACATTCTAAAGTTCCCTGCGACTTTTAACTTAAACAGAATATCTTTTTAAAAAGGTACAAACAGAAAATTGTCAATATTTTGTTGATGCTACAATGGTAGAAACAGATGTTTTCCTATTTTGTTGTTAAATACTGGCAAGATTAACTAGTGTTGTCCGGGATAAATGTATTGCCCAATAATACATTCATGTCGTGAATGTGAAATACATTTTTTTTTTTATATTTTCGAATTAGTTTCAGTAGCTTTTATTTTATCGAGTTATGGGTTGACATAAAAACTTGTTGCTGCCGAATTAGTTCGTCAAGGGATTTTTAATCTTTGTAAATTAAATCCAGCGATGAAACAAGCTCATTAATGTCGAGAGAAATTAATTAGAAAATATTTACATTGGAATTAAGTTACACACATTGATTAGATAAACGATAAACAATGGCTTGTAATCTTGTAATTCATTAATAATTTAATTAATAATCAGCTTATATATAGAAATACAATGTAATATATATATATATATATATATATATATATATATATATATATATATATATTCATCATCATGTCGCGCTTTCAGCGGAGATATCCATGACAATCCTCTCCATCCGTCCCTATCGCTCATCATTCTCGGGAGGTCCTCTATGCAGCATCCTTATGAGTTCGTCCTTGCTTCTCCAGCAGTGTCCCGCGTGTCTTGTCCGTCTTACTCGGATGGATTTGGGTGATATGTGGTAGGTGGTCGTACAGCTGTTTTCTCGTAGGGTGCTGTTTCCACGTCTTGTTCATGATCACCCGCAGCATTCTTGTGCAGCTCCCATCTAGTTTATTCTCTAGTCACTTAGTTAGGGTCCATGGTGCAGCCATACAGCAGTACTGACACGACAACGGCCTGGAAGAACTGTCTCTTTAACTTGTCTGTGAGATTGGACCTCCATATGATAGATAATATATATATATTATATATATATATATATATATATATTATCATGAAGTCGTGCTGATAGAATGGATCTCCATGACTCTTCCTCACCAGCCATCCCTATCGGCCATCGTTCTTGGAATGTCTTCTGCACAGTATCCAGTGTCCGCGCAGAACTGATCGATCTCGGGTTTAAGGATATGTTATAACCTGAGCAATTGCCGATGTAAAGCGATGAAGAGTATGTTCAATACTTAATTGGGTGACCATTTAGACAACAGCAGGTACTGTAAGCAACCTGATTCTTTTGTTGATTTGATTCGGCATTGATTGACACGAAAAGTGTTTATATGATGTAAGACAAAACAACCAACCAACCAACCATCTTTACTTTCGCTCGAAAAATGTAAACAAATACAAAACAGTTAATGTTAGCCACTGTTTATAAAATAATCATGTTAATTCATTTATTTTAATGCTAAATATACAAATAAATACTAATGCAGACTAGCACGCAAGAGATAATATCATTAGATTACGTATAAAATGCATTACATTTCAATACATTTCACAGAAATACACGAAACCTTTGAGACAGCTCCGGTAAGGGTTACTTCGAGAAGTTTCCGTAATTAATGCTATTCACACGTAAAATGCGATTCTAATGATATTATCTCTTGCGCGCTATTGTGCATTTGTGCCAAAATCCGAACATTCATTTTTTTTTTTTTTTAAGTATGTCTCAATTTCTTTTACCATAATATTTGATATCGATCGTCTACGTTTTGAATTATCAACGTTATTTTTTAAAATTATTCATTGAATTTTACATATTACAAAAAAATGAAAATAAAATTTTTAAAATAAAAATAAAAGAATTATTTATAATTTGAATAATGTTTTTATCTAATTTTTTATGATTTTCTTCTTTTTTTTTTCGTTTTTATTTTTTTTTTTTATTTATTTTTTTTTTTTTTGAAATATCAGTTTAACAAATCGTCTCATTTATATCTTATTTTTTAAATATCAGTTAATTATTGAATTAAAATTTCTTACTATATGTTATATGTGATGTCATTTCCTCTACTCTGACGAAAACAAAAAATTGCCTGCCCCCACCCTGACCAGGCCGGATTAACAGAAGGTTTTTTACGTGGAGATTTTTAAGCGAGAATCGAACTTGCTATTCAGTAGTAATGGATCTGCAATATCAACTTGCTAACCATTACACCACGTTTATTTAATTCTTCTTTCCTTCTACCCAGGCTTCACCGGTAACCGCTTCTAGTATATATATATATATTATATATATATATATATATATATATATATATATATATACAGAGAGAGAGAGAGAGGGGGAGGAGGTGAAGAGATGTATTCTTAAAATGTCCTACTCAACTTTTTTCAAAGATGTTTCTTTTATGTTAGAATGTGTCACCATAATAACAGATTTATTTTTGTAAAGAATTTATTCTAATTTGATCTCATGTGGATTTTACACGGTTTTTTTTATGGGGCATCCTGCGAGGATCGAACTTGCTATTCAGTAGAAATGGATCTGCAAGATTAACTTCCTAACCATTACACCACAGTTTTTTCCCTCTACCCAGGCTTCGTCGGGTAGCCGCTTCTAGTATGTGTATATATATATATAGAGAGAGAGAGACAGACAGACAGACAGACAGAGAGATAGAGAGAGATGAGAGAGATTTATTCTTCAAAATGTTCTACTTAACTTTTTTCCCTGGCAACAAAGATGTTTCTTTTTATGTCGCCATAATAACAGATTTATTTTTATAAAGAAATTATTCTAATTTGATTGGAGCAGATGTAACATAAGTGAGGCATCCCGATGCGAAATAGATTCGACAATGCAGCAGGTGCTTTCTCAAAGTTCGATGGCAAGCACAAAAATAAAACCAATCAAAACAAAATTATTTATTGCTCAATTTCAATTCGAGTTAAATAAATATTGAATCTAAATGAAATATAGATATATCAAATATAAATCTGAGTCTTAACATTAATTTCTGCATGATGTCGTATTTTAATACGACATCATTGCAGAAACTAATGTCAAGACTCAGATTTATATTTGACTAACAGTTGCTACCCGGCGTCGCCTGGGTAGAGGGGAATTTTTTTAAGTTAGTTCCGCAGATCCGTTATTACTGAATCGTTAGTTGAATCCTCGTGGGATGCCCCATTTAAATCCTATTTGTAAAAAAAAAAATAGACCTAGCATTGATCCAGCTACTCTGAAAATAAATGTTAATGTCTACTATCTAAAATATTAAATGAAAAAAATCCATGCTGTTATCATTTAAACTTTATTTTTTAATTATCTTCACGAATATAAATCAAATCTCTATTATTTTTGCTCAAAAACCAAGCCTTGGTGATATTTAATGTGTATATATATTTACTTTGTCGTTAATTGTTTTATTTTCGAAGTTTCCTCCAGACACACATATACACACAACTGCCCTTTATATATGTATAGACGGACATACATACACACAACTGCCCTTTATATATGTATAGACGGACATACATACACACAACTTCCCTTTATATATGTATAGATTTATTTATATTTCATTTTAATTCAATATTTATTCAACTCGAATCAACACGAAAATGAATACCATTAGCCATGGCACGGCAACCGGTTTATGAGAAGGAAGCTACCGCCGTAAAACTGACCTTGTGTCACATCCTAATCGCAGCGGAGGGGCTGGGTAAATGCATACTTGATTGGACATCATTTAAGTTCTTTCCTTTTTCTTTTTTTTTTTTTTGTTATTCACTAAATTAAGAAAATTTAAAGTAAAATGATTTCCCCAGAAAAACACCGTCCCCACAGATCCCCTATTTCTGTTACTATGAAAACATCTTTTTTTTTGCAATATGAGGTTGCTTAAACAGAGTTTAAATACCAGGCGCCATTTTAGATTAATTGAACTTTAACAGAACAAATTTTCACCAATTCCGAATCCTCATAAATCCTAGTGACCAACGTGTCTGACATTTAATCAACTGTG
The DNA here is from genome assembly GCA_023376005.1 of Doryteuthis pealeii. Taxonomy (NCBI): domain Eukaryota; kingdom Metazoa; phylum Mollusca; class Cephalopoda; order Myopsida; family Loliginidae; genus Doryteuthis; species Doryteuthis pealeii. The sequence goes on from CM042140.1 coordinate 30,396,335, forward strand.
CGCTAAAATCTTTCTCAACACGAAAAAGTCTATGATCATTTGCAATAAAAACATACAGTAATTGAAAGTATAGACAATTTATGTTCAATGTTTATTTTTCTCAGAATTCTGACGACCCCCCCCCCCCCGCATTGCATGTTTTCATTCACAGTAATAATCGACTGGAAATGGCTAAAATTCATCATTTTACCTTGTGCCAATGGAGCTTACAATTCCTACTAGATAAAAAATAATACTCGAGAATGGTGTTCTACTTGCCAAATAAAAGTTGACTTTTTTTAAATTAATTTTCTGAAATACATAAATGTTGAAATTGAAATCAAAGGGAAACTAATGTGTATACGCCCAACTATTAACATGAAATCAATCGTTTTTAACGATTGATTTTTAAAAAAATTGAAACTATTTTATAATATATTAATGATCTGAAGGCAATTACAATGCGTATAAAAATAAAAACAAAAAGATGTTATTTTTGTCTTATCGATTTCAAAGTAGAAACTTCATCTTCAGAGGTGAATATCAGAAATGTACGTGCTTAAGTTTTTTTTTTTGTGTGGTTATATTTTTTTTCCTTTTTTTTTTCTTTCTCCTCCTTTCTTTTTTCTTTATGTTATGAATTAAATGGGCGAATAACTGTAATTTCTTATTTTTTTGAATATCTGTTGAGAACGAATGTTTGAACCCCTATGCTTGTATATGTATCCAATATTGTCTGTTTATCTTCCGGTGAATATTGCAACAATGTAGCCATGTCGAATTCAAAATAAAAACGGTCACATAGAAAAATTCATATACTTAACTTTTCTTTTCTTTTCTTTTTTTTTCTTTTTTTTTAATTCTTTTTTCTCTAATTTTTTTTTTTCAGTTGTAAAAAATAAAAATAATGAAACTATTTTGTATTTGTTTTTTTAGTGGAAGGATTATAAAACTTGCCAGCTGACTGTTATACTGTTCTTTATTAACACTGATTAAAATCTTTATCCATTTAAGATTAATTTATTACTAATGACATAATCGTTGGACAAGAACTATTCTATCCATCTTCAGGGAATATTGAGGTAGAAAGAAATTACAAACATAAAGTTTGTATAAAGTTGTTTTTTTTTTAAGTCCGAATTTCTTTTTATGTCAGAAATTCTGCACGATTGTTAGTCTATCATTAAATAAAATCCGTTTCCTAAATATCTGAAACGAGAAAAATAAAACCTTGAATCATTTTCAACTCCGTTTCATAATATTTATTACTTGTAAATAGTTTTAGATCGACGATCTGAAATCCAATTCTACTGATATCTCCAACACCAATGATATAACAGTGATATGAACTTACAGAATTACACATTTGTTTAGATTTACATATTGTTTTCAGTTTCCCTTTTCGACTCACTTTCTTCAAAAAATGTCTTATCAAAAGAAATGGGCTGTTCCCGTGACAGAGTGGATAAGATGATGGACTGCGACACTGTAGTAAGCGAGTTCAAACTCCAGTCGCGCTCTTACGTTCACTTTCGGATTAATACAATTATGTACCACATTATCCCCATTCCCTAGTAATGGGTTAAATAGTACCACTACTGTTCTTCTACAAGGATGACTTTTGCATTAAATAACCTACGAATGTTGATATGCCATTAAACAAACGAACCAAACCAAAAGGAATATTTCATTAAAACTAATTGCTAACATGGCTCCCGAATACGACAAGAAAGTTCCCGAGTTCGAAAAGAAGGTTCCCGAGTCCGAGAAGGTTCCCGAGTCCGACAAGAAATACCTGAAGAAGGTATATCGGCCGAAACGTTGTACAAATAACAATGAAGATGGGGACATTAGTCCGAATAACACTAATAATACTAATCTTCAAGCCTCATCTCAAACATTCAGAGAAATAATTATTAACAGTCTCTCATCTGCGTTTTTAGATTATTTCTCGTTTTCATATTATAACGTAATTTTTTTATTTCTTTTTTTTTGGGGGGGGGCGCAGGGTATGTAAGGTGTTGTGAGGTTTTAAGGGGTCAAATAAGAACAAAACGACGGGTAACAAATGTAGGAAAATGTATTAACAGAAAGTAGACAAATACAATACAGAGAAGTGGAAATTACGTCCGACAAATAGAGTTGTTGGCTTACTCGCATTGGCTTACTGCCAAGCCACAATTGTCCCTGTTATTTATAGTAACCCGTCGGCGCATTCCATTAGTCTTATAGGGTGTATCACCTATAACATAAGGGTTAATCATTTATTTTGGGATTAAGAGTAGAAAATCACAGGGAATGTAGTTGTGTCCAATCCCTCCTCGTCGCGACAAGACGGTGTAAACGTGGTAGTGTCAGAGCCATGTCGTCAGGAACTTAAGTCCCTGGTAGGGCCACCCAAGGCGGACAGGTTTGGCACACAGTGGTATTAGGGGCTCTGGTGAAAATTCCAAGAGGTGTTTGCACCGGAAACCGGCGGTTACTTTTGGTCCTCTCGTCCCTGCGTCTGTTGGATAATCTGCGGCGAACAAGAGTGTCTGCATGCAGGGTTTTTGTGGGCCGCTTGCGTACTTCCTATTCTCATGATATTCCATATTTGATGGAGCCGGCTCAACCCACCCCGGTTGAATGCTGCCACGAGACAGGGTTATTTTATGCCGGGGACATTTTGTTTTATTTATTCTTGATGGGTACTCATTTTTTTCTTTTCAAACTCAATTTTTTAAACTCAATTATTTTTTCTCTTTAACACAAAGATGGGACCCTAACAGGTACTACCACACTCAGAGTGGACCTGGAAGTAAAAACAATAGAGGGGAACTCCACATTCTCCCAGTGTTTCAAAATTTGAACTTCACCTCTAGCTGCAGTTTAACGTCATACCTAGGACACTAAGATCATCAAGCCACCACCTTCTAGCACTTATGATAAAAAAAAAATTTATTCATTCTTGATGGGTACTCAATTTTTTTTTAAACACATCTTTTTAAACTCGTTTTTTTTTCTTATTTAACCCATAGATGGGACCCTAACAGATACTACCACTCCGGGTTAGAGTGGACCTGGGAGGAATAGTGATGAAGGAATATTCCACATTCCCCATAACTCCAGAATTGGAACTTCACCATCAGATAGAGTTTAACGCCATACCAAGGACAATAAGATTGCTAAGGCCACATGTATGGGGATCTAAGTAAGGATCTAACTGACTTCTCAGTAATAATGATATGTAACACCAGAGTTCTCATTATCATCAACCTCTGACTATTTCCTCTTCCTTTTTTGACTGTTTCGCTTTTGGTCACAAGTAGAGCCCAAATAATTCACGAACCGCCATATTTTTACCCTTGCGTGACAAAAAGAAAGTTGTGATTGAGCAATTTTACTTTGTTCAATTGTAGAATTAAGAGAGAAAAAAAAGATGGCGAACAAGAAATGAAGGTTCTTTATTTTAAGTTGTCTGGGTCATGTGAAAAACAAACTCATGTAAAATCATTTAATCAATTCTCACAGAAAGGTAGAAGAAAATACGTGGGGTCGGAAGGAATTATGTGTACTTAAATCGTATTACTAGTTTAGGTAGATTGTCCTCATTTGACTCCGTATTTAACTGACATGTCCCTTGAACACGCAATCTAAAACTTTCTGACAAGCCACGTTGATGAATATATTACAATATATTACTTCGTTGTACTGAGATCGAAGTTGGTAAAAGTTGACTTGATAGGCTTATTTATATAAAACAATCTGGACTAGATATTTACAAAGCTCACTTTTGTTTAGTGTAGAGTCACGACAGTTTGTACCATACTGTGAGGATCGAACTTATCAAAAATGAGCAGCATTACTAAAAAATAAAGGCAAACGTTTACAAATCAGTATTATCTGCGTTATTCGGACTATTGTCCCCATCTTCATTGTTATTTGTACAACGTTTCGGCCGATATACCCTCCGGCCTTCTTCGTGTATTTCTTGTCGGACTCGGGAACCTTCTCGGACTCGGGAACCTTCTCGGACTCGGGAACCTTCTTTTCGAACTCGGAAGGCCGGAGGGTATATCGACCGAAACGTTGTACAAATAACAATGAAGATGGGGACAATAGTCCGAATAACGCAGATAATACTAATCTTCAAGCCTCATCTCAAACATTCAGAGAAATAGTTTACAAATCATTTTCACCATTTTTTTTTTTTTTTCAGTTACTCTACCTGAGTATCGGGAACCTTCAAACCTTTCAATTCGACCTTTATCAATTTTTATGGGGTTTGATTTAGCTTAGTCGGTAGAGCATCCACCTAGAAATCACAGGGGTCAGAGTTCGATATCGTCTCTCCGCCAACTCAGCACATGAGTCGCACAGCTTGGATCTGTCCAGTAAAGTGAGAAGCTGATGATAGGTGTGGCACTGTACCTCAGATGCAAAAACAATTTCCCTGATCTAGCGCTAGTGAAAAGGGGATATACACCTTCGCTCTCCGACTAATACCGACAATAGGCCATTCTGTCGACTTTACCTACTTATATAAATGGACCAAAAATATCTCTGAAGACCCTTATATAAATATCTTATATAGATGATCTCGTGATATCTCTTAAAGTCCTTATGTAAATAGAGAGGAAACCATGATTTTTCGATCCTTATATAAATATCCTGTATAAAGATATAATATAATACCCCGTGATATATCTTAAGACCCTTATATAAACACCATTTGTAAATGATCCCATGATATATCTTAAAATCCTTGTAGAAATATCTTATATAAATGAACCCATGGTTTCTCGATCTTAACATAAATATCTTATATGAATGTGGCGCTCCACCTCAGCAAAAACAATCTCACTCGTCTAGCGTTAGCGAAAAGGGGTAGACTCCCTGGCTGTTCTGCTGATACCGACAATAGGCCACTCCATCGTCAATATATATATCTAAATATATAAGAGTAAGTTTTTTTGTAAGGTAGTGTCCGATCTATAACCAGGAAAAGAGAAGTCCACTCAGATTGAAATCTTGCAACTTCTAACTAAGAAACACGTCAAATTTGGTTATGATTTTTACTAATTAAGGGATATAATCAATTAATTAAGCCAAAATCACCCAATTTGCAGAACTGTCATATACCAGCACCTGCTGATAATAAATATTGTCCGCTGGCTGACTTTTTTTTACAGCGATTTATAGTGATTTACAGCAAAAACAATCTCACTCGTCTAGCGTTAGCAAAAAGGGGTAGTATCTGCTGATACGACAATAGGCCACTCCATCGTCAATATATATATATATATTAAGACCTTATATAAATATCTTATATAAATGATCCATGATATATCTTAAGATCCAATGTGTCAATGTGATTTTAAACACATTTTTTACATCTGGGGCAAAATGCTCCAACAATCATATTCTGTTTAAATGATTGGAATTATTTGCATCATCTACATGTCTCGTTATTATTCCTCGTCTTGGTTGTTATATTTACAACGTTTTGGCTGATGTAACTCCACTCTTCTTCAGGTTCTTTTTATTTTAACATGTATTTGGAAATCGTTTTTATTATTACTCATATTTAGTGACTAACATATCTAATGCTCAGAATGAAATTTGAATCTTAATATATGTCTAAGGGTGGCCTAAGTCAGTATTAGCCAATCAGTCAGGAGTCTACACCCCTTTCACTAGCGCTGAGACAAGGAGATTGTTTTTGCGTCTGAGGTGGAGCACCACTTACCATCAGCTCCTTACTTTACCGTACAGATCCTGTGCTACTCTATGCTGAGTTGGCGTGGGCCCGGTATCGAACTAGGAACCTTGTGGTTTCTATCGAATGCTCTAACAACTGAGTTAAACACAAAGTAAACGGGCCGGGTTAGCTCAGTCGGTAGAGCGTTCGGCTAGAAACCACAAGGTTCCTAGTTCGATACCGGTCCTCGCAACTCAGCGTATGAGTAGCACAGGGATTGTGCGGTAAAGTAAGGAGCTGATGGTAGGTGTGGCGCTTCACCTCAGAGCTAAAAAAAAACAATCTTCTTGGTTTAGCGCTATTGAAAGGAGAATAGACTCCTCGCTGATTGGCTGATACGACATTAGGCCGCCCCGACGACTTTACTTTTTACTTTATATGTATAATACTTGCACACTTTAAACTATTGAGATAAATTGTTGTCAGTTTCTATTTGATGATTAATGAAAAAAAAACAATCTTCTTGGTCTGGTGCTTATTGAAAAGGGAGATAGACTCCCTCGCTGACTGGCTGATACCGACTTTAGGCCACCCCGAGACTTATAAATGTCTAAGAATTGCTTATGTCAAACGAACACGAAAAAAGAAAACCCTGTTATTCCCGAACTGACACTTGTAACCGGCATCAGGAGATAGTATATCGTTTTATCAGTTCAATTTAATTCATGGCAATTTTTGTCACTGGCAAACTATATCGTCTTGTCTGTGTGTTGAATGCGGGAATTATCTCACGTTAACAAGTTTGTGATTTATACGAGAATCAACATTTTTTATACTCAAGGGTTTGTTTACTCTTCCGATAGATTATAATATACCTTTATGCTTTACAAAGTGATTCGTTTTCTGTTTAATTATTTCTATGATATATCAGTGGGGAGGGGGTAAGATGAAGAAGAAGAAGAAGAAGAAGAAGAAGAAGAAGAAGAAGAAGGAAGAAGAAAGAAGAAGAAGAGTGATTCGTTTTCTGTTTTAATTATTTCTGTAATATATCAGTGGGGGGTGGGGGGTAAGAAGAAGAAGAAGAAGAAGAAGAAGAAGAAGAAGGAGTGATTCGTTTTCTGTTTATTATTCTGTAATATATCAGTGGGGGGGGGGGTAAAGAAGAAGAAGAAGAAGAAGAAGAAGAAGGAAGAAGAAGAAGTGATTCGTTTTCTGTTTAATTATTTCTGTAATATATCAGTGGGGGGGGGGTAAGAAGAAGAAGAAGAGAGAAGAGAGAAGAAGAAGAAGAAGAAGAAGAAGAAGAAGAAGAAATGCAACGTCATAGAAACTTTCACCACGAAGCTAATTAACATCAGCTGATTATTAGATTCAGATTTATCTTGCAAAGATTCAAAGTTAATTCTCTCTCTCTCTCTCTCCTCGCCCCTCTCTCTCTCTCTCTCTCTTATATATATATATATATATATATATATATATATATATTATTTATATATTGTATAAGTAGTAACTTACCGGTGGGTAGGAGTAGATCGATCGTTGAGCGCACGTAAAGAGGTTAAGATTGAGAAAAAACAAATACAAGTGCTCAATACAATGTAGAGCAAAAATTATTTTAACAATAGAAGGGAGTAACCTACTCGAGTTTCATCGATTGATTCTTCAGGGTTACATTAGTTAAATTAATCGAGTTTTCGATTAATCTTAGATGGTATAATACATGTCCGTTGGAATGGGATTTATCTTAATGACGCCTATTAAGGATAAATCCCATTCCAACGGACATGTATATATCCTAAGATAATCGAAAACCGATTAATTTAACTAATTGTAACCCTGAAGAATCAATCATGAAACTCGAGTAGGTTACTCCTTTCTATTGTAATATAATATATATATATATATATTATGTATTTAGCTTAGATTAATTTGACTCAAGGCAACAAGTGCTGTTGACATCCGGTTGAGAAATGCGAGAAACAGGGCACTAGTTCAAAGACAGTGAAAGGAAATGTATAGCAATTGCTTGATATCCATTAATCTGAAACGAGGCGCTCGTGAATACTGTATATATCAACATAAGAAAGAAATATCTTTGAGATTTAATGGCATCTTTGAGACATTCACGTTTTTGCGTAACGGTTATCGTCGTCATAAATGAAATCGGTAACCAGAGTTCAAATCCTGGACGAGGCTATTTGCCTTTCTCTTTGTACTGTATATATCCAGGTTTTTTTGTTGCCGGTTTTGTTTGTTGTTGTTTTTTTTGTTTTTTTTTGGGGGTTGTTTTTGGGGTTTGTTTTTTGTTTGTTTGTTTTGTTTTGTTTTGGGGTTTGTTTTTTGTTTTTTTACAAAATGCACAATTTACCTCGTACGGTAATAGAAATTCAGTGGATAAACTTTGAAATCTGAGTAATGATACCACAGAAATACTTCCCACATATTAAACTGTCATCTGTTGTTTGTTTGTTTATTTGTTTTGTTTTACGGCATATCAACCTCAGCGGGTCATTTAATGCCGATAAAGTTTTGAAAAATCAATTCTTAATGGATAATACAATTTTTTTTATAAATACATTTTTCTATTTAACCCATAGATGGGACCCTAACAGGTACTACCACTCCGGGTCAGAGTGGATCAGGGAGCAATGGTGATGAAGGGGTGCTCCACATTCCCCAAACTTCCAAAACTGGAACCTCACCATCAGATAGAGTTTAACGTCATTCCCAGGACATGTAGACCCTCAGCCACCGCCTTCTAGCACCCATATGATAAAAAGGGGTTGGGGCTTGCCATAAGGGCAATAGGGTTGGGGCTTGCCATAAAGGCAATAGGGTTGGGAAAATCATATAGGTGCTAGGGCTTGACGTGACCAGCCGATTGATCGGAGGGGGGGCTCTCTGACCGCCTGTCTAGCCCAAGATAGGGCCAAAGTGGAGTATTGCATGTCATGAACTGCTCATCCACCTAGCTCTATCCTTAAGCATCACGGGTCGCCACCCACGGCTCACAGGTGGCCCCATTGGGGGAGTCTTACCCCTCTGCAGAGGTGCAGTCGGTGCATTCTAATGCCCCAGCCGACAGGGCGGTTACCTCGTACGGTAATAGAAAGTCAGTGGATAAACTTTGAAATCTGAGTAATGATACCACAGAAATACTTCCCACATATTAAACTGTCATCTGTGAGGTGCAAATGAATTTGGGCAAATGGCAATGGAAGCTCCATCTAGTTAATTTCTTACTTTTTTTTTTAGACATGATTAATTATGTTGGTAGCTTGGACTGGTGTACACTGTGTTTTTGTTGTTGCAACGTCGTTGTTTTTTTTAAAGACTGGTGGATCTTAATTGTTACACAAAAAGTTTTTCGTGCTCATTTCATGTTATGTTGGAATGAGGATGTTCCTGATAGAAAATAGATGCACCTATAGGTTTAAAATTCTATCCGAAGTATCATTACAACAGTTTAAAATGTTGGGGGTATTTCTGCCGCATCCGGTATGATTAATAAATATTTTTTTCAAACAATACTGAAGATATTTTCTTCCTCCTAGTTTTTTTTTTTTTTTTAAGAAAGTTAATCCTCTGCGTTATTCGGGCTATTGTCCTCATCTTCATTGTTATCTGTACAACGTTTCGACCGATGTGCCCTCCGGCCTTCTTCAGGTATTTCTTGTCGGACTCGAGAACCTTCTTTTCGGACTCGGGAACCTTCTTGTCGTAATCGGGACAATTGGACACATGGCCTACTGGATAAAGGAGTTAGGTTAAGACAGTTCTAAGTGACTGTTATCTCTGGACTGCAGGTTCAATCCTGGTCAAGGACAGCAGTAACATAGAATAATAATTAACACAGCTTAACGCCTCTTAATGAGAACCTGAAGCCCGGTGGATTGAATAAAGGGTTAGGTTCAAAGTTCCATGATAGCTCCCGATTACGACAAGAAGGTTCCCGAGTCCGAACAGAAGGTTCCCGAGACTGAGAAGGTTCCCGAGTCCGACAAGAAATACCTGAAGAAGACTGGAGGGCATATCTGCCGAAACGTTGTACAAATAGCAATGAAGATGGGGACCATAGTCCGAATAACGCAGATAATACTAATCATCAAGCCTCATCTCAAACATTCAGAGAAAAGGCTAATACTTTTCGATACAGTTATACATTTAGTCTTAGAATCTGTGATATCAATTTGACATCGTTGTATATGTTTAGTATAAATTAGTATGACAACAAAATCCCTTAAGGGACTGCTCCCTTTCTTTAGTTTGATAGCGATTTTCTCCCTTTGATGTACGCCCTGTCGGCTGTAGAATACGCCGACTGCAACCCTACACCCCAATGGGGACACTTTTTGGCCGTGGGTTGCGATCCCTGATGGTCAAGGACAGAATCCTGGTGGATGAGCAGTTCATGACATGCAACACTCCACTTTGACCATTACTTGGGTTAGAATGATTGTTGGAGAGGCCCCCGCAGCAAAATCGACTGGTCACGTCAAGCCTTAGCACCTATATGATTTTTCCGATTCTTTTGGTGACGTCTCAGACACAGCTTTCTAGCATGACGCTAAACTTCATCTAGTGGTAAAGTTCCAATTTTGGAGCTCTGGGGAGTGTGGAGTATCCCTTGATTGCCATTACTCCCAGGTCAACTTTGAACCGGAGAGGTAGCAATTGTTAGGGTCTCATCTATAGGTTAAATAGATTTTTTTGATTTTTTTTTTAATGTGTTTGAAAAATACCCAACAAGAATGAATAAAACAAAAACGTCTTCGGCATAAAATAACCCAACAAGAGTTGACATGCCGTAAAATCCAACCAACCAAATAACCAACCCTTTCACGCAAATGGTGAAAGGTAGTCGAGTAATAAACAAAATTTTATTCTTGATAAACTTTCAATGTAGATCTTGTTTCAGTCTTTAAAATTACCAAGATCACTAGTGACTTCCCCCAACCGTTTTCCAAAAAAATCTATTTGACCCATAGAATGAACCCTAACAGGTACTACCACTCCAGGTCAGAGTGGACCTAGAAGTAATTGCAATGAAAGAGTTTTCTACACTCCCCATATCTCCAGAACTGGAGCCTCACAGTCAGACGCAGTTTAGTATCATATCCAGACACTGCTTTTGCGGGAAGGATTTTACATCTCTGCAAAAGATACAATAAATGTATTATAAGCCCCTCCGACAGGGTGATGTATTTAAATGATATTTTAATTGTTTTATAGATTCAAACTGGCTGTATTTATTCTATCGATTAATAATGGAGATTCGCTTCCGGTTTCTGTCTATAACAAAATTACGTCACTGCTTACGTCACATTACCCAAAATTGTCATAACATAGAATAAATACACACAAAATTTGAACATGCAACATTAGACAGTCCTCATTGTTTTTTAAAACAAGTTTTAATAAATACATGACTGGTATTATATATCTATATATAATTTGTTTTATTTTAATATATATTTAAAGTTTACATTTCAAATTGTTTTATTTTTTAATCCTTTAATGAATTTGATGATTCTACTTACTTAGGGTACAAACTCGCTGACATTGAATTTTTAATTCCCACAATATGTCTCAAAAATCTATTTTTACATCGCCCGGTGGGCGTTTTTTTTTTTGTTTTTTGTTTTTTTGCTAGTTCTGATAATGTACTTGCAATTATAATCCTTTCTGCAACTATATTTGATCCGAACTCTGGCGTTTGTGAATATTCGCCTATCGGTGATGGAGCGTTTTTATTCGAGTCAGAACCTACGATTCATATTCTTCTTGGAGAATTCCACAAATAGATGATTCTAATATTCGTAAACCAGAGTAGAAAATATTTCAGCGTTTTTATATACTGATGTTTAATTCATTTCCCGCCGCTGGGGTCCACCCCATGGTATTAACCACAATTCTGCCAAATTAAGCGATATTACTACCAGGTGAATCCCGCTACCCCAATTACAGTTTACAGGGTGAACTAAAAATGGCTATGACTCACTGAAAGCACCAACAGCAAAAATTTAGTCTTAATGTTACGAAACTTTGGAAATGTGTTGTTTTTTTATATATATATAATTGTATTCATGTGGGAATTTTAACGCTTCTGGGTGCTGAGAATCTATTGAAGTATCGTGTTGCTCAGCGTGGGTGTCCAGTATATTGATGGCACATGGGTTTGTCTTTGGTAGGGGGCAGTTGGCGCTTTATTCAAATAGTGTCTTATATTCATTGTGCCACAACCCCACATTTAAAAACAACTACCTTACAGTTTTGTTTTTGTATTTTTTTGCATCTCTCTCTCTCTCTCTCTCTCTCTCACACACACACACACACACACACACTGTCTCTCTCTCTCTCTCTCTCTCTCTCTCTCTCTCTCTCTCTCTCTCTCTCTCTCTCCTCTCTCGACCAGGAATGCATCCTAAATTTCGACAAATTAAAAAAAAATACTATTGAAAATAGCAGCATTTTAACTCATACAAATCCACATGATGTAATAACCTATTCATTATAAATATAAAAAACCTTATCCTGTCCATCTCACACTCGCCTTTGATAGAATTTGAAGTATTTTTAATAATGAATATAAATTTCATCCTGACATTTTACTATTATTTCTTTCATCTTAATTTCAATTGCTTTTTATCATAACTATTTATACTGTTATTCTATTCCAACAAATAGCAAGCGTCGAAATTAAAGAATAAACTTTGCAAATAATAATTAACTAATTAATTGATTTTAATAAATAATAATAATAATAATAATAATAATAATAATAATAATAATAATAATCTTGCCAGAGAGCTAAAAAAAAAAGTTGTGGATAACAATTGTATTTGGCGCACTAGTAGCAGTCCTCAAAGGCTTGAAAAAGAGACTGGAAGAATTTAAAATCAGAGGAACTGAGAGCATACAAACCACAGCATTGTTAAAATCGGATAGAATACTCAGAATAGTCCTGGAGACCTAAATAGACTTGCTGTGAAGGACCATGAGTTGGAACTGATGGGGAAAACTCGCAAGATGTAAATTTATCATGGAAACTGTGGGAAGTGGAGATCAGAGAAGAACCGGGACTTTGGAGAGCACGACACTACTAAGATCGGTCAGAATATTCAGAGTCCTGAGGAGCTGAAGAGACTTACTCTCACTCGGACTTGAGTGAATACCACCAGTTACTTCTGACGTTAAAAGAAACTATGAAAGAGACAACAATAATAATAATAATAATAATAATAATAATGTAGATTATGCGGTAATAGAGATGAGACTGTAAACCATGTACTATGCGAATGTAGCAAACTAGCACAACGGGTGTACAAAACTAGACACGACTGGGTTGGGAAGGTGATTCACTGGGAATTATGCAAAAAATTAAATTTTGACCATACAACAAAATGGTATATACATTAACCAGAATCTGTTCTTGAGAACGAAACGCATAAAATTCTCTGGGACTTTGAAATAAAAACCATTTGCCTCATGCCTTATATACAACAAAAATTCCAACAGTGTTGATAAACAAAAAAGAAAGAACTTGTCAACTGGTGGATTTTGCAGTTCCAGCAGATCACAGGGTGAAGCTAAAGGAAAGTGAAAAAATGGACAAATATCTGGACCTTGCCAGAGAACTGAAAAAGTTATGGAATATGAAAGTCAAAGTGATACCAATTGTAGTTGGTGCGCTTGGAACAGTCCCAAAAGGATTGGAAAAGGGTTTGGAAAGTTTGGAAATTAGAGGAAGGATTGAAACCATTCAGAACACTGCACTGTTGCAATCTGCTAGAATACTCAGAAGAGTCCTGGAGACCGAGGAGACTTGTTGTCCCTCAGACTCCAGTGAATGACCATCAGCTAATGCTGGTGTGAAAACTCAAAAGGAGTAAATAATAATAATAATAATAATAATAATAATAATAATAATAATAATAATAATAATAATAATAAGAAGAAGAAGAAGAAGAAGAAGAAGAAGAAGAAAAGAAGAATAATAGTATTTTCAATCGATGTTGATTAAGTATTAATTTTGTACAACAGATATTTATTTCTCAACATAATCCCCTTCCTTGTCAATGCACTTAATTTGAGGGGATTCCCCTAAAAATAAGTAATTTTTTTTTTTAATTTGTCGAAATTTAGAATGCATTCCTGGTCGAGAGAAGAGAAAAAAAAAAAAAAAAAAAAAAAAAAAACAAAACAGTAAGGTATTTGTTTTTAAATGTGGGGTTGTAAAAATTAATACTTTAATCAACATTAGGGGATGATAGATAGATAGATAGATAGATAGATAGAAAAAAACTTCCAGTCCCAGTTTCATACCAGGTATTATGGATGCACTCTCACACTACCCATTTGAAAGGTGCTGCTTGGGTAACAGCACCTTGAAATTCATCTTTCAGATTTGGGATCTTTAAGGAAATTCATTATATAGACTAGTACAAAATATAAAAAACCCGGGGCGATGTAAAAATAGATTTTTGAAACATATTGCCTAAGTGGTGGGAATAAAAAAATTCAATGTCAGGGTTTGTATCCTAAGTAAGTAAAATCATCAAATTCATTAAAGGATTCAAAAATAAAACAATTTGAAATGTAAACTTTAAATATGTATTAAAATAAAACAAACTATATATAGATATATAATACCAGACATCCAAAAATCTTATTCACTTCGCCGAAGAGCATAAGGCCTGGTTTGTTATTGTTCACTCAACGGTTAATTTCGCAGGGGATTGTTCGGTGTGTATCGTGGCCGAGGCAGTATGGTCTCTGACTATGTCTGCTGAGGTCCCGATTTCGATTTCTGTCGGAGGGAAATCGTTAGTATACAATGCTGATGAGACTTAATAAAGTTGAAATAGTCTGTACGATGTTCTACACACCGAACAATCCTTTTCCGAGATTCACTTGTCAAGATTATAATTATCGAATTTTATGCGATACACGCATTGTAATTGCCTTCATGCTAAAATATAAATAATAATATATAGTTTATTAAAACTTGTTTTAAAAAACAATAAGGACTATTGCATGTTCAAATTTTTAGTGTATTTATTCTATGTTATGACGATTTTGGGTAATGTGACGTAAGCAGTGACGTAATTTTTGTTACAGACAAAAACTGGAAGCGAATCTCCATTATTAATAATAGAAGATGCATGTTATTTCTAAACATTGACCAAAGAGTTTTCGATTTTGTAAATCATTTCAGCAAAAATTGATCAAATCTGCAATTGATTTTTGTGATTCTGTCAACTTTAAAATACCAATCGTTGTTTTTAGACTTCTTTGTTTGTGGCACTAATTTCATGATAATATTTGTAGGGACCCGGTTTGTTTGGGGAGTGAAGAGTTGTTAATCCGAGATTCAATTTATATGTATTAGACTACGGAAATGTATTTTCCATAGAAACAAAAGAAGAAGACAAAATTGATAAAAGAAACAAACTTTATATACATTAATTTACAATTGGATATATTTTTGTTCTTTCAGTGGTGTTGCAGACTGTATGTGTCTGTACATAGTTGTGTGTGACAAGTGTGACATGTATTGTTTATTTTTGTGCGATGGGTTGTGTCAACATTTTAGCAGTTTTGTCTGTGATTGAAACTTGTGATTAAAATTTGTTTTCAAAATTCGAAACGAAATTACAAGACCAACCTGATATATCATTTTGTGTCTTCGGGCAGCGACTTCTCCCCATTATGTCGATGTTGGGGGAGAACTTTCGCTCCTACTGTCGAGTTAGGAGCATTCGCCCCGAGTCGAAAAGAGTGTAAGCTCCCACTGTCTCTCTGGTCTTTCAGATAAAAGGGTATTTTTATAATTTTCCTATTGTCATTGTCTACGTGATGATTAAGCTAAAATATTCCTCAAATATCAGGTGATTTGCAATGGTGCAATATCGAATGATTTTGGTATCTGTGGAATTCTGGTGACATAAATTATCGGATGAATGTTTCTATTGTTTCTAAAAATATTTCTAAATTAATATTCATTCGATTCTCTTTTGTTTACCTAATTCTAAACTCATGACATACCATTGTAAAACTAGTTGTTTAAGAAAACTTAATTATTTTAATTTGGTCAAATCCACATGCCATAAAAATATAGGGACCAATCCCTATATATTCACGTCGTTAACACTCCCAATGTTCACCCACCAACATATTTTTTCACCATTTCTGTTATTTTAATTAAATCTATTTTAAAGAATTGTACGTTGTTTTCTCCCAGTACATCAATCCTTTATTTCCTTCCTCTCATATACAAATCCTCTTTTTCTTTTTTTTCCTCTCCTTACTTTCCTTTCCTTTGTTCTTTCTTTCTTTCTTTCTTTCTCTCTCCATTACCCTCAACCCTTCCCCACTTCCATTTCAACTCTTTTTCCGTTTATTCCCATTTTCTGTACGCGCTCTATATTTTTCTTTCTCTGTCTTTTATCATCTCTGTCTCTCTGTCTCTCTCTCTCTCTCTCTCTCTCTCTCTCTCTCTCTCTCTCTCTCTCTCTCTCTCACACACACACACACACACACACTTTCTCTTTTATCATCTTGTGTTCTCTCTCTCTCTCTCTCTCTCTCTCTCTCTCTCTCTCTCTCTCTCTCTCTCTCACACACACACACACACACACTTTCTCTTTTATCATCTTGTGTTTCTCTCTCTCTCTCTCTCTCTCTCTCTCTCTCTCTCTCTCTCTCTCTCTCTCTCTCTCTCACACGCACACACACACACCTTTTCTCTGTCTTTTATCATCTTGGTGTGTCTCTCTCTCTCTCTCTCTCTCTCTCTCTCTCTCTCTCTCTCTCTCACACACACACACACACACACACACACAGACACACAGACACACATACACGCGCGTGCACACACACATATTCATGCACGTACACATGCACGTACACACACTCTATATCTTGCTTTATTTTTTGTTTGTTTTGTCTTTATTTTGTTCTGTTTTTGTCTTTTCTTTTCTTTTGTTTTGTGTTGTTATTTTAGATGGATTTTTGTATGGTTACAGAAAAAATTTCGTTTAAAATATTTGTCAACAATAAAGAAAAGCACACCCACTAAATAAATCTTTCTATCATTCACTCTTTTTCCCCACCTTTATTTTTCACTTCTCTTGTCCTTTTCTCTCCTCTCTCTCTCTCTCTCTCTCTCCCTCTCTCTCTCTCTCTCTCTCTCTCTCTCTCTCTCTCTCTCTCTCTCTCTCTCTCTCTCTCTCTTCTCTCTGAAACACTTAACGTAATCAGTGGCAATTTCTACGAAATACGAAACTATGCAATCTGTATTTTCATTTAACAAGCGAAATAGATACGAAACAAAGGTATGCCGGAACATAGATTAGACACAGCGAAGAATTGGTGACTTAAGAGAGGATGAGGGTTCCAGCCAAAAGAAACTTAACAATCTAGCTGGCACTAAAATGTTTAACCTAGGAAATTAAATTTTCACTGTACTAACTTTTTTCTTAATTTCCAGTAACAGCGATTATAGAGAAAGATAAGCTTTAGAAAAATAATAATTTTACTTGTTTCTTAAGTTTATTATTTTAACCTGTATTATCATTATTATTACCAGCAAATATATGCACCCTCCGGGTGCAAGTATTTAAGTTTAAATGTAATAAAATATTAAATTAAATCAGAAAGGCTAATGAAACTAATTAAGAATGTAGATAAAAAGATTTTAAACAGAGGGGGTATAATAAAAAAAATAGAACAACTAAAACCTACTCTTCTATCATTTCCGTTTTTAAATGCTAAATTTTGCTAATTTAACTATTTAGTTAATATAGGAAGTAAAGAGTAAAATTACAGTTATTTCTTCTTGTTAATGAATTTCTTTTTTAGATTTATCCACGAGAATTTTGCTCATCTTCATTAAGATAAAACCAAACAATTAGAAATCAATAATACTAAGCACATTTTTATTAAAATCATTTTTTTAATATCAATATGCAAATTAGCTTTACCGTTCACACTGTAAACCGGTATTTTGTTGTATATATAAATTCAATTGCATGTTATTAGTATTTAGATAAGGCCAACAGTCTTAATAATGTCAAGACAGTTTTATTAGTAATTGAGTTTTAAATAAAAATGAAATCATGGAAAATATGACGTAAATAACTAAGGAAATTCTGACTTGAGTAGTAATGTAGTTTCGGTTACAAACAGAAAAACACACAATCTCCATTATAATAAGATTTACTCCTTTGAGTTTTCACATCAGCATTAGCTGATGGTCTTTCACTGGAGTCTGAGTGACAGCAAGTCTCCTCAGGTCTCCAGGACTCTTCTGAATATTCTGGCAGATTGCAGCAGTGCAGTGTTCTGAATGGTATCAATCCTTCCTCCGATTTCCAGACTTTACAAACCCTTTTCCAATCCTTTTGGGACCGTTCCAAGTGCACCAACTACAATTGGTATCACTTTGACTTTTATATTCCATAACCTTTTCAGTTCTCTGGCAAGGTCCAGGTATTTGTCCACTTTTTCATTTTCCTTTAGCTTCACCCTGTGATCTTCTGGAACTGCAAAATCCACCAGTTGATAAGTTCTTTCTTTTTTGTTTATCAATACTAGGTCTGGTCTTCTTGCTGGGATAAGGTGATCCGTTTTTATTTCAAAGTCCCAGATAATTTTATGCGTTTCGTTCTCAAGAACAGATTCTGGTTTATGCAAATACCATTTTGTTGTGTGGTCAAAATTTAATTCTTGGCATAATTTCCAGTGGATCACCTTCCCAACCCAGTCGTGTCTAGTTTTGTACTTCCGTTGTGCTAGTTTGCTACATTCGCATAGTACATGGTTTACAGTCTCATCTCTATTACCGCATAGTCTACATTTACTATTTTGTTGGGTCTTATCAATTTTTGCTTTGATATAGTTTGTCCTTATGGCATTATTCTGTGCAGCAATTATTAGTGATTCAGTTTCTCTTTTAAGGTTTCCTTTTCTTAACCACATCCATGTCTTTTCATGTGCAACCTCTCCAATCTGTCGTTTGAAGTGTCCATCTAATAGTTTTTCTTCCCATTTTTGTTTTCTAGTTTTTGTTGTTTTTCTGTTTGTCCATATGTCACATCTACTATTGTTGGCCGCCATAATTAATCTGTCTTTGCTCTTTTTTGTGTAGTCTTCGAGTTGTTGGATTGTGGTTTCTACGCAGTCCTCTATGTTGGCAAGACCTCTTCCCCCTTCCTTTCTTGACACATATAATCTTTGTTGGAAATTTTGTACATTTTTAGACATTCTAAAATCCAGGTATGTGGGACCATGTCATAGGCTTTTCTGTAATCGATCCACGCCATTGCAATATTTTTCCGTCTATTTTTTTACTTCCTTAAGTATGTATTGGTCTATATACAGTAAGTTGTGTGTACCTCTTTTCCTTGCGGCATCCTTTCTGTTCTTCTGGGAAAAGTTTCCGCCAATTGAGTAAAAAGTATATTTCTTCTTTTATAACAGCAGTCAATTTTTCCACATCATGGGTAGACAAGTTATTGGTCTATAATTGCTGGGGATGTTTCCTTTTTGTGGGTCTTTCTGGATTAGGGTAGTTATCCCTTTTGTCATCCATTCGGGTGCTTCTATTTCTTGTAGACATCTGTTCAGTTGCTAGGCCATTCTTTTGTGGATAGAAGTAGACTTTAAACTTTATTATTATTATTATTATTATTATTATTATTATTATTAATATTATTATTATATCACTCTTTGCGAGGTTTTTACTCCAGCGTTAGCTGGTGCATTTTATTGGAGTCTGGGTAACAGCAAGTCTCCTTAGGTCTCCTGGAGTATTCTAGCCGATTATAACAATACTGTTGTCTAGATGGTATTGATTCTTCCTTTGATTTCCAATTCCACCAGTCCTTTTTAGAAAAACCTTAGGGATCGTTCCAAGTGCACCAACTACAATTGGTATCACTTTTACCCTCATGTTCTTCATTTTTCAAGGTTCGGGTACTTGTATAATTTCTAGTGAATCACCTTTCCCACCCAGTCGTTTCTAGTCATTTACTCTCTAGGTTCTAGTTTACTGCATTCGATAATTATGGGATTAAGCTTCTCTTTTCTGTATCCACACTCATACACTTGCTATTCCGTTGCATCTTATTCATTTTCGTTTCAATATAATTAACCCTAATGGCATTATTCTGTGCCTGGTCTGCCCTACTATTTACCCATAGCTGGCGGACATTAGGAAGAAGTGAAATTCCAACAGCTTCCTCAAGTTTTTTTCAACGACAATAATGTTTATGCAACTCACTTCCATACACACGCACCACCCCGTGTGCGCATGCGTGCAGACGTGTTTGTTTGTTTTGTTGTTTTTTTTGCTTTGTTTTACGGCATTCAACCTCAGTGGGTCATTTAATGCCGATAAAGTTTTGAAATAAATCAATTCTTAATGGATAATACAATTTTTTTATAAATACATTTTTCTATTTAACCCATAGATGGGACCCTAACAGGTACTACCACTCCAGGTTAGAGTGGACCAGGGAGCAATAGTGATGAAGGGGTGCTCTACATTCCCCAAACCTCCAAAACCGGAACCTCACCATCAGATAGAGTTTAATGTCATTCCCAGAACATGTAGACCCGCAGCCACCGCCTTCTAGCACCCATATGATAAAAAGGGATGGGGCTTGCCATAAGGGCAAAAGTGTGTGTGTGTGTGTGTGTGTGTGTGTGTGTTCTCATGACTTCCATTAATTTTATCGCATTTTTTTCAAGAGGAGCGCCTATAATTTATGGGAAATGTATTTTAAGGTCGACGTTTTGGTTCTATCAAATAATAAGGACAGCACCACTTATTCGGGGCCAATTGAACTTTGACATAATATCCTGAATTAATGTTAGGCTATCGTGTTTGGACATGAATGTCTATTTATGTTCTTTTCTTCTTTTTTCTTTTTTTTTGAGGGGGGGTATGTTTTTTTTTTTTGGGGGGTTTTTTTTTTTTGCTTTAGTTTTGTTCTGTTTTTGTTTTTTGTGTTTTTGTTTTGTTTTTTACTCATGCTGCTCCGTTTTGTGTTTTTTTCTTTCTTTCTTTCTTTCTTTCTTTCTTTCTTTCTTCTTTACAGATAGGAGCAGAAATAAATTGGTAACTGGAGATCCGTTCAATGTCCCCAGGTCTGTGGCATTCGGCAAAATGGGAATAATTACCCAGAACTGGTTCAAAAACGTAAGGAACACTTCCCTTTCCTTTTTTTAACTCATTTTTTTTTAAACTTCTTTTTTCTGGGGGTACAATTTACTTTAAACAGATGTTTTGAATCATGATTATAGTAATAATTATTCTTGCGAATAATGACTGAATAAATGTGATGTCGCGAAGAACTGTAATGATTTCAGAGAATAAGAAAAGACATTATAAGAACAATACAGTAGTTAATAATAATAGTGAAAATGAAAGAAAATTAGAAGATAGGAAATACTTAAATCTGACTTTTTGAAAAACTGTGGAATATGAAAGTAAAGGTCGTACCAATTGTAATTGGGGCTCTTGGGACGGTTCCAGGGTTTAAAAAGAGTCTAGATGAATTGGAAATCACAGAAAGAATCGAGACTATCCAAACAATAGCATTGTTAAGATCGGATAGAATACTCAGAAGGGTTGAGGAGGCGTGAGGAGATTTGTTGTCACTCAGCCTCCAGTAAATCACCAGCTAAGGCGGGTGTGAAGAACTCTCATAGAGTCAAATAATAATAATAATAATATGGCTAAGATGGGGCATCCTCAACAGAGGACTGAATCACAAAATAATGCCATAAGGACGAATTATATCGAAGCGAAAATAGATGAGGCAACAGAATATCAAGTGTAGGATGTGTGGAGACGAAACGGTTAATCATTTATTAAGCGAATGTAACTGTTGAGAAATTGTGTGTATATATATATTTACCAACTCCTCCGCACGAGCAGGATGTGACACAAGGTCAATTTCTTAAGCGGAGTTCAACAGGTTTGAATGCAGAGTTTTCCTTCTCCTAGACTGGTTACCTAGCCATGGTTACAGAACCCAGTCTGCCCTGCTATTTACCCATAGCTGGAGGGAGAATAGGATTCATACCTTTCCCAAGGATATTAGTGCTAAATTTTGTGCATATAAGGTGTGTGCCAGTTCCCCGCTTATACTTATAGACTGACCAAGGTCACGTGATTGACTCTTCTAACCAATCACTGGCAGTACTAGTGGCCTGCTAAGATACTTTAACCTCCCATGTTGGTCATACATCAAATACACACTCTTGGACGACGCACATAGGATTGCCGGGATCTTTACCAATACTCACGAAGGCCTTATACGATTGCCAGTAACTCAGGACACTTTAGTAATCAAAGGATTCACATTGTGGACGGACTCTTTATCGAGGATTCCACCAGATAAACGCTAATGCTATAAGGCTAAGGAATGGCCCTTAAAAGCTTAACAGTAACTAACAATCCTAAAATGAGTACAAGAATAGACACGATTGGGTGGAAAAGGTGATCTACTGGGAATTATGCAAGAAATCAAATCTAACCATATTACCAAATGGTATATGCACAAACTATAACCCGTCCTGGGATGCATAAAATCCTCTCGGATTTTGAGATACAAACGGATCACCAAATCCCGGCCAGAAGACCAGACCTAGAGTTAATTAACAAGAAAAAAAAGAACTTGTCATCTAGTGGATTTTGCCGTTCCGGTGGACTACGGAGAAAAAAATGAAAGAAGACGAAAAGATAAAAAAAAATACTTGGACTTGCCAGTGAACTGAAAACACTGTACAACACGAGGGTAAAGGTGATGTCAATTGTAGTTAGTGCTCTTGGAACAGTCCCCAAAGGTTTGGAAAAGATACTGGAGGAATTGGGAATCAGAGGAAATATCGAGACAATCCAGACAACAGCATTGTTAATATCGACTAGAATACTCAGATGGGTCCCGGAGACCTGAAGAGACTTGCTGTCACTCAGACTCCAACGAAGGCAGGTTTTTAAAAAACTCGCAAGGAGTGATAATAATAATATAATAATAATAATAATAATAATAATAATAATCTCGTAAAATACATCTATAAGATGATTGAGGGGGAAGTCATCAGCGTTGTTATATCCTTGGGATCATTGAAAATTTCTGGTCGTTTTTGCATTCTTTAGCGTCTTTTAATAACTGAGTCACGACGCCTGTATGCTCAATGCATCCTGGCATGTCAGAGATTCCGCCCTTTTGTACGGATGTATCGATATATCCGTTCTCTAGCAGATATGTCGCCAAACGCCGTGATAATATGCTGAAAAAGATTTTACACTCAACGTTTAAGAGGGATATACTTCTGAATTGTCCGATGTTTGTAGAGTTCTCTTCTTTAGGGATCCATACCCCTTCTGAGAATTTCCATTGATCGGCCATTCTACCGTTGCGCCATATTAATTTTAATAAACTCCATAATCGGTGAAGAAGGTTTGGGCATTTCTTGTAAACCTTATATGGAACTCCGTTTGGACCTGGGGCAGAGGCCGACCTTGCTGTTCTTATCACCCCTTGAATTTCACTCCAGCTGGGTTCTCTTACATTGAATTCTGTTTTTGGTGGTTCTGGACTAATTAATGATTTGATGGGTCCCAGATCCATGTCTTTGTTTGGGTCACTAAACATTTTTTCCATATATACATCTATATTCTCTACGGAGTAGTTGAGGTTGCTACTTCTTTTGTCTCCTAATAATTTTTTTGTGAAGCCAAAAGGGTTTGAAATAAAGGCTCTCCTCTTCCTTGCACTCTCTTTTCTCCGTTTCCGGTGACCTTCGGCGCGGCGCACGTTTTTCAATTTTGTTCTAAGTATATTCCGCAATTCTGAAAGCGGTCGTCGTTCTTAAACTCGAGCTGTTTTATACCGTGTTTTCAGTTTCTTAAGCTTTTGCCTTAAAGATTGGATTTGTAATTCCCTCCGGTTCTTTCTGTGTTCTTGAGCTCCTTTTTTCCTACGACGAGGCCAAATCTTTCTGCGGCGTAACTGACTATTATGGTAGACATAGCAGTTAATCGCTTATTAGCATCCCCTTTTGGTGTTATTCCTAGGATGTCGCTTATATCCTCGTCAAAGCTCTTCCACGCGATGTTATCATTTGCCACTGGCCATTTAATGCGGGTTACTGTGTTTGGAGTTGCGTTGACAGTTGCCTGGAAGTTCTGGGCTCTGATGAATTTTTAGGCCATGTTGATTTTTACAGATTTTGCCACAGACACGAGTCTTGCTCGTACTCCGTTCTTCGTTTGCCGGGGTCTTTAACCTTTGATCTGTTCTGTTAGGGATCTCATCCCCCCCCCCTCTCGGAATCCCTTGGGGGTATTTTATCGGAGGTCTGTTAGTCGCGTTATTTGGGTTCTTCCTTGCGGAAGACACATGCCGGGTAGCTGACCCAGTATGCCCCGATTGCCGTCTTTCCGAGCTGCTAATTGTCTTTCCAATAGTCACCGAGTCTATTCCTGGGTCGTCATCCGTTCTGTTCTCGGACATCACTGTAACGGCAGAATTAAATCTCGTAAAATACATCTATAAGATGATTGAGGGGGAATTCATCAGCGTTGTTATATCCTTGGGATCATTGGAAATTTCTGGTCTTTCAACAACGATTTTCCTCGTCCAGAGGACCAATCGGGTTTTTTGTAAAAAAAAAAAAAATTATGTTGTAGTTTCACTTCCGCCGCA
This sequence comes from Doryteuthis pealeii, assembly GCA_023376005.1. NCBI lineage: Eukaryota > Metazoa > Mollusca > Cephalopoda > Myopsida > Loliginidae > Doryteuthis > Doryteuthis pealeii. The sequence continues at coordinate 30,420,719 of CM042140.1, forward strand.
AAAAAACTTTTTGCAACATCAAGGATTTCATTTGGAATTCATATCACAGGACTATAAAAATTTTAAAAAATAAAAAAATAAAAAATAAAAATCTGTTTTCAAATGCCTTTAAAGTAATAAAGAATTCATCATTTGCATCTGATGAGTCGGGAGAGTTAGACAATTTGTCTAAACTCCCTGAAATAGAAAAAAAGTATTTTGTTATTTCTTTACTTATATTATATATATATATATATATATAATATATATATATATATATATGGTGTGTGTGTGTGTGTGTGTGTGTGTGTGTGTGTGATCATATTATCTATGACAAATCAATAATTACTGATTCTCCGAAGCTCACACGATTGATCTTTGTCGGTATTAACAATGAGAGTTAACAAATGTTTCTACAACAAAGTTAATCGTGGGATAATGGTTTGTCCACTTCTTTATCAACTGTCATTATATACCATTGACAAAATGATTTATGGCGATATCTGGAGATGAAAGAAACTGAAACGAGAAAGAGATCCGTGTTATGTCAACATACACACCCTCATCAGGATTTTTTCGTAAGTCGATAACCGTTTAGCTACTCTCTATCTTCAAACAACCCACACATAGCGTGACTATCTACATGGTAAGAAAAGCAATGAATCTAAACGATAAATTTAGTTTTTCTTGCGCTTATTTTTTAGGAATTATGTTGCATAGTATCGCAATAAGCTTCTTTGAACGTGTTTAAACCTTTGAGAATCTACATATTGGTTATACCATTAGCATTAGGAGGCACGCTAAGCGTAACGGTTATCCTCATAGGAAATGCAATTAGAGACCCGTGTTCAAATTCTGGACGAAGCTGTTTGCGTTTCACTTCGCGCTAATTCACTTAGGAAAGTGTTGTGAGGTTTTAAGGGGTCAAATAAGAACAAAACGACGAGTAACAAATGTAGAAAAATGTATTAACAGAAAGTAGGCAAATACAATAGAGAGATGTGGAAATTACGTCCGACGAACAGAATTATTGGCACTCGCATTGGCTTACTGCTAAGCCACAATTATCCGTGTTACTTATAGTAATCCTGTCGGCGCATTCCATTAGTCTTATAGGGTGTATCACCTATAACAGAAAGCATGAATCCACCAGCAGTGGGACAGATTAGGTTCTTTAGCCTTGGTACAGCAACCAATCAAAGAAAAATGAAACTGAATTTAAACAAGCAGTACTGCGCTTTAGATACATACATCATTAGCAAATTAAAACAACGAAATTTAGTTCATTATGAACTACCTACGTATATATTTAGCAACGTAACCTGACAACAGAATTCCATAACAATATGATCATAAAAGCACGTGATATTACACAGGGTCGAATGACACCAAAGCACAGGACTTAAGTACAAGTTAATATACATAGCTTTAAACATTGAAACAATTTTAAAACGACCAGTTAGCGAGAGTAGTAAGTAAAGTAAAGTCGTCGGGGCGGCCTAAAGTCGGTATCAGCCAATCAGCGAGGGAGTCTATCCCCTTTTCACTAGCGCTAGACCAAGGAGATTGTTTTGCATCTGAGGTGGAGCGCCAAACCTACCATCAGCTCCTTACTTTACCGCACAGATCCCTGTGCTACTCATACGCTGAGTTAGCGAGGACCGGGATCGAACTAGGAACCTTGTGGTTTCTAGCCGAACGCTCTACCGACGGAGCTAACCCGGAAATCTTCAAGTTATATGATATCAAGTAGGTATTTACTCGACCCGTTCGCCACGGACAGGATGTGACACAAGGTCGTAAGTATGGGGCAAGTAGTATTTGGATCTGCAAGACTAGCCTGCTAACCATTACACCACGATGGGACGCCCATTATATGTTATCAAGCATTCCTATCGAATATGAATCATTTTCAAAGATGTTTATTTGATCCATAGATGGGATCCTAACAGGTACTATCATTCCGGGTTAGAGTGGATCTAGGAATAATGGCATTGGAGGGATACTCCACATTACCTGAAGTTCGAGAACCGGAGCCTCACCACTACATACAGTTTAGTATCATATTTAAAACATCACTTGGGGGGGGGTCTTACCCCTCTGCAGGGAACGCAATCGGTATATTCTAAACCTCGTCGACAGGGCTGACACACTTCAAGTGCCAGTCGGAAATACGCAACTATGTTAGCCACTAAACTGAGTGAAACGAATATATTGTTGACGTAATTGTTTATATGAGAAGTGGAGTCTCTGTTGTGTAATGGTTATCGTCGTAGGAAATGGATACGGTGACGCGAGTTCAAATCCTGGACGAGGCTGGTTGCATTTTACTTAGCACTAATATCCTTGGGAAAGGTATGCAACAATTCTCCCTCTAGCTATGTGTAAATAGTATTGCAGACCGGGCTCTTTAACTTAGTATGGTAACCGACCTAGGAAAAGGAAAACTCTGAATTCAAACCTGCCAAACCCCGCTTTAAAAATTGACCTTATATCACATCTTGCTTGTGCGAAGAGGTTAAGTAAATACATATATATATATTTACCAACCCCTCCGCACGAGCAGGATGTGACACAAGGTCAATTTCTTAAGCGGAGTTCAACAGGTTTGAATTCAGAGTTTTCCTTCTCCTAGACCAGTTGCCTAACCAAGGTTAAAGAGCCCGGTCTGTCCTACTATTTACCCATAGCTGGACGGAGAGTAGGATTCATACCTTTCCCAAGGGTATTAGCGCTAAGTGAATGCAGTTATCGCGTCCAGGATTTGAACTCGTGGCGACGAGTCCATTTCCCATGACTTTAACCATTACACCACACGCTTCCATAGGTAAATACATATATGAGATGTTGTTGTAAAGTTCTCAAACCGACCAATAAGGGAATAGTAATCATTTTTAAGTAATTCTTTTCTTGGTTGGGTCGATAACTTTTCGGCACATCTCATACATATCCTCTTCGTACAAAGACACGCATAAAAATAAACATCCTTACATTGCGTGAACGTCACATTTCGAGATGTGCTCTGAATTAAAATATGCTTGAACAAAGAATGTATGTTTTTTGGCAATTTTTTTTTTGGGGGGGGGGGTTGAGTCGACTAAGAATGTCTGTTAAGTATTGAAATTAATCATGCCAAAATTTTGGTAGAAAGGCGATTCATAAACTGTTGGCATTTTGACATTGGTCTCAATGTGTAAAAGAATTGCCAAGAAAATGTTCTCGTAAATAACTACCACGTGATGTTTTGATGCCATACGAATTCAAGAAGATATAAAAACTGGACTTGTTAACTCGGAGCCAAAGAAGAAAATGAAGAAAAAAGAATTTGCCTTTATTGCTTGGATTATATCAAAATGACAAAGCTTCTAAAATTAGTAGACCACTTCACATACTTCGGTAGCAATATCTTATCTACTGAAAGTGATGTTAACGTACGCATAGGTAAAACATGGACCGGTTATCGACCTTATGAAAATCTAATCAATCTGATAATTGAAAGCGATAATTCTTCCAAGTTGTAGCCTTATCGGTACTATTGTATGGTAGCATCACTTGGATTTTAGCATAAACTCCTGAAAAAAAAGGAAGATGGGAACTACGAAAGGATGCTGCGTGCTGTTTTTAAAAATCATGGAAATAGCACCCTACAAAGCAGTAGCTGTACGGCTACTTACCTCCCATCTCACAAACCATCAAAGTTGGACAAGAAAGACATGCTGAACACTGCTGGAGAAGCAGGGACGGACTCGTAAGCGACGTTTTCCACTAGACTCCTACGCACCATTATTGGTCGACCAGCACATCCATCAGCCCTGTGTGGACACTGTATGTCGTGTAGAAGAATTACCAAGAGTGATGGCCGGTAGGGACAGATGTGAGAGGGGTCAAGGGAATCCGTGCACGACTTGATGATGATGATGATGATGTGATGGTGATGGTGATGATGATGTCAAACTTCGTTTTCTTCCACATAAAGAGCTTCACGCCCATATAGTTATTTACTTGCTTGAGTTTAGAGAAGCACAATACTATGGCATGGGACACTCAGTGTGTAACAAACTCACTAAACTAGCGGATTAATCTGAATAATATGCTTGATAACCATCACAGTATAGGATTATTCTGTACCTAGAGGTTAGGTAATCGCGTTCATTGTACGTTCATATTATATGTAGTTGTTTCATAAGGGTTTTTTAGGGGGTGCACACTGTCATATTGAATAATTTTTAAAATAAATCTATTCGACCCTAACAGGTCCGGATTGGTTGGTTAGATTTTACGGCATTTTGGGGTCATTTTATGCCAAAGACGTTTTTGTCTTTATTCATTCTTCATGGGCATTCAATTTTTAACACATTTTTAAAACTCATTTTTTATATATTTAACCCATAGTTGGGGCCCTAATAGGTACTACTACTCCGGGTCAGAGGGGACCTGGGAGTAATTACAATGAAAGTATACACCACCACCACCCCCAGAGCTCCAGAATTGGAACCTCACCACTAGATGCAGTTTAGCGTAATACGCAGGACACACCACTCCGGGTCAGTGGACTTGGGTGAAATGGCAATAAACGGGTATTCCACATTCCCCAGATCTCCAGAACAGGAGCCTCACCATTCAGCATTATACCCAGGATATCCTTTTTTGAGAATGGGATACAGTCAGCGTATTCAAAGCACCATCGACAAGGCAACCATCTACCTTTAGTAAATATCTATAGACTAGATTTATTGTAGGATTTATTATGTTAGAAATGTGAGGAGGTTAATCCGACAGTATGTGGAGAAAAGTAGACAAACACAGGATGTTATGGAAACTTGATGTTTATTGTCGACGGTGCAACGTTTCGGTCTCTTATTAGACCATCTTCAGGACTTGGATATAGTTCTTACTCCAATGATGGAAATTTCAAAATTTTTTTTTTTTTTTTTTTTTGAGAATTCCATCATTGGAGTAAGAACTATATCCAAGTCCTGAAGATGTCTAATAAGAGACCGAAACATTGCATCGTCGACAATAAACATCAAGTTTCCATAACATCCCGTGTTTGTCTACTATTCTCCACAGGATTTATTATATAAATACGTGAAAACTTTACACCCATTTTGATAACCATCACAGTATAGGATTATTCTGTACCTAGAGGTTAGGTAATCGCGTTCATTGTACGTTCATATTATATGCAGTTGTTTCATAAGGTTTTTTTAAGGGGTGCACACTGTCATATTGACCTTTAGTAAATATCTATAAACTAGATTCATTGTAGGATTTATTATATAAATACGTGAAAACCTTACACCCATTTTAATCTTTTGAGGTTTTTTACGTCATATCAACCCTCTTTCGGTCATCTAATACCGAATCAAGTCATTTTTATAAACAAATTACTTAGACTGTTTACAGTACCAGCTGTTGCTCAACTGGTCACCCAATTAAGTATTTTAACAGACTCATCGCTGCTTAACTTCAGTGATCTAGCGGGAACCGGTGCTTTTAGTGTAAGTAAGTAAAGTCGTCGGGACGGCCTAATGTCGGTATCAGCCATGCAGCGAGGGAGTCTATCCCCTTTTCACTAGCGCAAGACCAAGGAGATTATTTTAGCATCTGAGGTGGAGCGCCACACCTACCACAGCTCCTCACTTTACCACACAGATCCCTGTGCTACTCATACGCTGAGTTGGCGAGAGCCGGTATCGAACCAGGAACCTTGTGATTCCTAGCCGAACGCTCTACCGACTGAGCTAAACCGGTCCTAATTCGACCGTAATGATATGTATAGGGGGGAAAAAAGATAAATTCTTGTGGTAGAAGAAAAATACAATAAATACAATTTTAGTAAATATCTATAAAGTAGATTTATTGTAGGATTTATTCTATAAATACGTGAAAACCTTTCACCCATTTTAATCTTTTGAGGGTTTTTTTATGTCATATCAACCCTCTTTCGGTCATCTAATACTGAATAAAGTCATTTTTATAAACAAATGACTTAGACTGTTTACAGTACCAGCTGTTGCTCAAGTGGTCACACCGCCCTGTCTTCTGGGGCGTTAGAATGCATCGACTGCACCTCTGCAGAGGGGTAAGACTCCCCCCCCCCCAATGGGGCTACCTGTTGGCCATTGGTGGCGACCCGTGATGCTTAAGGATAGAACCCAGGTGGATAAGCAGTTCATGACTTGCAATACTCCACTTTGGCCCTATCTTGGGCTAGAATGGCGGTCGGAGAGGCCCTCCGATCAATCGGCTGGTCACGTCGACCCGGAGCGGTAGTACCTGTTAGGGTCCCATTTATTGGTTAAATAGAAAACATGAGTTTCTAAACAAGATTGTATTATCCATTAAAAATGAAATTATTTCAAAACTTTGTCAGCATTAAACTTTTTTTTACCAATAGAAGGGGCTGACATGCCGTAAAACCTAACCAACCAACCATCAAGTGGTCACCCAATTAAGTATTTTAACAGACTCATCGCTGCTTAACTTCAGTGATATAGTGGGAACCGGTGTTTTCAATGTAACTCGACCGTAACACCCTTTGTAGCGATTATATGTATAGGGAGGAAAAACAAATCCTTGTGGTAGAAGAAAAATACAATAAATAATAATGTCGTATTTCAGTGCCGACCAAATTAACATCTCTTACCAATCCCGAGTATACTCGCTTTTACACATTGGTAGAAAATCTGTAGAGGAAAATAGGTCTACTGTTGGAACAGTTAGGGAAGATTAAACTTACAATCAATAGTCTTTTATTTAGAAGGCACCCGTAGTGTAATGGTTATCCTCGTAGAAAATGAAATCGGACAAGAGTTCAAATCCTGAACATAGCTGGTTACATTTCACATAGAGCTAATACCGTTGGGAAATGTATAGATCCAGCTATTCTCCTCCAGCTATGGGCCAAATAATACGACCTACTGGGCTAGTTAACCTTGGTCTGGTAACCGGTCTAGTAAAAGGAAAACTCTGATTTCAAACCTGTTAATCTCAACTTTAAAAGGATTGACCTTGTGTCACATCCTGCTTGTGCGGAGAGGTTGGGTATATAGATATCAATAGTATCTAAAAACTAATTTACAAATTACGGCTTGACGACTTTACGGGAATTCAAATGTTAACATGGGTAATACTTTTTTGGTACGATCAACATGAAATGATTGTTTGATTTCTAAAAAAAAAAAAAAATGTAAAGATTCGTGCATATTCAAATAACTAAAGAAAAAAATGTTTGTAGAACCCTAAATTTACATGATTCAAAGTTGTTTTATTTAAAACTTTCAATTTTCTAAGCTAAAAAAATATTACGTTTTAAAAGTAAAATAAGATTTTCGTCGTGATCGTACTTTTGTTTTGTCGTACTTTTGTTTTTATCAAGATTTGTGGGGATTTGTCCTTTTTTGTTTTCATAAAAATCTGTGGGTGTGGCTAATTAGCTGGACTCGAGCGTGAGGCAGTTGATCGTACCAAAAAAGTATTACCGTGTTAACATTTATCGTGTGAGAAAGTTTTAAATGTTCTTGACGTATAAGACGAAACGAATATTAGGTTAAATGTTCTTGACGTATAAGACGAAAACGAAAACGAATATTAGGTTAAATGTTCTTGACGTATAAGACGAAAACGAATATTAGGTTAAATGTTCTTGACGTATAAGACGAAAACGAATATTAGGTTAAATGTTCTTAATGTATAAGACGAAAACGAATATTAGGTTAAATGAGGTTAAATGTTCTTGACGTATAAGACAAAAACGAATATTAGGTTAAATGTTCTTATGTATAAGACGAAACGAATATAAATGTTCTTGACGTATAAGACGAAAACAAATATTAGGTTAAATGTTCTTGACGTATAAGACGAAAACGAATATTAGGTTAAATGTTCTTGACGTATAAGAAAAACGAATATTAGGTTAAATGTTCTTGACGTATAAGACGAAAACGAATATTAGGTTAAATGTTCTTGACGTATAAACGAAACGAATATTAGGTTAAATGTTCTTGACGTATAAGACGAAAACGAATATTAGGTTAAATGTTCTTGACGTATAAGACAAAAACGAATATTAGGTTAAATGTTCTTAAATGTTCTTGTATAAGACGAAAACGAATATTAGGTTAAATGTTCTTGACGTATAAGACGAAACGAATATTAGGTTAAATGTTCTTGACGTATAAGACGAAAACGAATATTAGGTTAAATGTTCTTGACGTATAAGACGAAAACAATATTAGTTAAATGTTCTTGACGTATAAGACGAAAACGAATATTAGGTTAAATGTTCTTGACGTATAAGACAAAACGAATATTAGGTTAAATGTTCTTGACGTATAAGACGAAAACGAATATTAGGTTAAATGTTCTTGACGTATAAGACGAAAACGAATATTAGGTTAAATTTCTTGACGTATAAGAAAAACGAATATTAGGTTAATGTTCTTGACGTATAGACAAAAACGAATATTAGGTTAAATGTTCTTGACGTATAAGAAAACGAATATTAGGTTAAATGTTCTTGATGTATAAGACAAAAACGAATATTAGGTTAAATGTTCTTGACGTATAAGACGAAAACGAATATTAGGTTAAATGTTCTTGATGTATAAAGAAAAACGAATATTAGGTTAAATGTTCTTGACGATAAGACGAAAACGAATATTAGGTTAAATGTTCTTGATGTATAAGACGAAAACGAATTTTTTTCATTTTTTTTTTTTTTTTTTTTTTTTTTTTTTTCACAGGGCATCACTCTCCGATATGTGTGCAATATTTTCATGAGAAAAATTACCAAGAGGAAAATCCTCACTGTCGTCTTTTTCATATCATTCGCCAGCGCTTTTATTTGGATGTTAGACGAGACTGAACGGAGAAAACTGAAGTTAAGATTTGCCAAGTATGCTACTCCGATGTTCATGATGAATCGTCCTTTGCAAAATACCTTCAATCAAAAAGAATACTGGCAACTAAATTTTTCTATACCGGGTGTGGTTGATGATATCATGGCAATGGTAATAAAAAAAAATTACATTCTGATTGATTGATTGGTTAATTAATTGATTGATTCTAACTCCATTTCAACCCGTCTAGGGTTATTTCATGCTTAGAGGTGTTCATTGTCCATATTTACATTTTTGTGCAATTGTTTCTTAAGAGTTTTATTGTTTTTGTACATGGTCCTATCGAATCTATTAATAATGGAGATTCGCTTCTGAAAAATTATGTTGGTGGTGAACATTGGGAGTGTTAACGACGTGAATATTATTATGAAATGAGTGCAACAAACAAAGAAGTCTAAAAACAACGATTGGTATTTTAAAGAGTTGACAGAATCACCAAAAATCAATTGCAGATTTTATCAATTTTTGCTGAAATGATTTACAAAAACGAAAACTCTTTGGCCAATGTTTAGAAATAACATACATCTTCTATTAATAATAGAGATTCGCTTCCGGTTTTTGTCTGTAACAAAAGTACGTCACTGCTTACGTCACATTACTCAAAATCGTCATAGCATAGAATAAATACACTAAAAATTTGAACATGCAACATTAGACAGTCCTCATTGTTTTTTAAAACAAGTTTTAATAAATACATGACTGGTATTATATATCTATATATATTTTGTTTTATTTTAATACATATTTAAAGTTTACATTTCAAATTGTTTTATTTTTTAATCCTTTAATGAATTTGATGATTTTACTTACTTAGGGTACAAACTCGCTGACATTGAATTTTTAACTCCCACCCCTCAGGCAATATGTTTCAAAAATCTATTTTACATCGCCCGGAGGGTGTTTTTTATTTTGTACTAGTACAAATAATTTTTAAACAGATCTATTTGTCCTGTAGATAGCAGATACTACCATAGAGTGGACCTGGGAGTAATGGTAATGAAGGGGCACTCAACACTCTACAGATCTCCAGAACTGAAACCTCATACCCAGGCACTCCTTTTTGCGTATTCTAAAACAGTCGACAGGACAGACTCTACATTTTAAGGTGGTTGATATGTCTGGTGTATATATATATATATATATATATATATATATATATATAAGAAGTAAACAAACAAACAATGGGTTTGATATGGCTTTTTAGCCGAAAATTTTTGGGAGAATATGTGCTTAATTGAAGTCGTACCTAATTTTGAAAATTAATTAATTGATAATTAATGAATTAGGCGGGAATACCTATTCGAATGTAAGGCTGATTTTTCTCGATTTGTTTAGCCTTACATTTGAATAGGTATTCCCGCCTAATTCATTAATTATCAAGTAATTAATTTTCAAAATTGGGTACGACTTCAATTAAGCACATATTCTCCCAATATATATAATATATATATATATATATATATATATATATATATATATATATATATTGTTAGCTACATTTTTAAGCAATGTGTGCTCAATATCATTGATAGAGTATTTATATCTAAGTTAGGAGGCGCGTGGGCTAGTGGTTAAAGTCGTGGAAAATGGACTCATCGATTCGAGTTCAATTCCTAGACGAAGCTGTTGGCATTTCACATAGCGCTAATACCCTTGGGAAAGGTATGAATCCATATATTCTCCCTCCAGCTATGGGTTAAATAGTAGGGCAGACTGGGCCCTTCAGCCTTGGGTAGGTAACCAGTCTAGAAGAGGGATAACTCTGAATTCAAAATTTCTGAGGTCGGTCGTTGATTGGATTTGTGGCAACCCTTGATGCACCAATTCTTTCCTATCGACTGTGCCAAAAAGTGTGGATGGTCCAACACAAGCCTTCGCCAATATAAACAAATCACTGTGTGGGTGTTCATTGTATGAACACTCATACGTCGAAATCGACGGGAGGGTCCATCATCTAAGTTAGGGTAGCAGTTGAAAACCGCATAGGCGAGAATCTATCAGTTACCTAACGTCTTTGACTTCATGTCTCCTGTACCCTAACACACACACACACACACACACACACATATATATATATATATATATATATATATATATATATATATATTAAATTTCATAGGGGAATTATATATAATTGATAATTGAATCATATCACCATGACTAGACAACACGGCAAACACCATTTGCGACATCCGGAGCACTAGACAGCTGTTTCGACCTCCTTTGGTCTCATCAGCAGTGCATACCACAATCTCCGCCACTAGAGATTGAACCAGTGGACCACAGAGTGAAGAGCGGAGACTCTACACACTGGGCCACCAGCCCATGCCACAAACGGAGAATGCCAAATCATCTAGTCAATGGTAATAGAAATTCAAAGTAAATACAGGTTAAGTGGCTGCGCAGTTTGAATTACTATTACCATTGACTAGATGATTTGGCATTCTCCGTTTGTGGCATGGGCTGGTGGCCCAGTGTGTAGAGTCCCCGCTCTTCACTCTGTGGTCCACTGGTTCAATCTCTAGTGGCGGAGATTGTGGTATGCACTGCTGATGAGACCAAAGGAGGTCGAAACAGCTGTCCAGTGCTCCGGATGTCGCAAATGGTGTTTGCCGAGTTGTCTGGTCATGGTAATATGATTCAATTATCAATTATATATATATATATATATATATATATATATATATATATTATACAGAATTACCGATCCAAGTTCTGTCATCAAACATTATTGTTGACGTAACATACAAATACTGCTGACGAAAGCGAATAAAAAAATGATTGGTGGTGGTAGTGGTAGGCAACCAATCTACCAGAAGGAAAACTCTGAATTGATGGGGAAAGCAGTGAGAAAACACTCCACCATCTCTTCCCAAAGCATCCATTTCTAATATGAAGTTTACGAACAAGGGAATCTGTGGAGGACCATGATTACCAAATTTATGGAAGAATCATGAAACTTTCTATTCTATTCCACGTCACAAAAAAATTACAACCACATTTTTTGTCCTTCTTTAAACTCATTACTGTTGTCATTGTTAATCATTTATAGGCAATTGTAACACTAGTGGTTCAAAAACGTTTCGATATCTTAAACTTGTAAATATTTTTCTAAGACTGAATAACTTGAAACCTATGAATAAATCAAATCCTATATCTTATTTATAAACAGATACTATATTCTATTTACAAAAAAATACTTTGCTTACTCTTGCGTACAGATCTGTTTGTTCAAAGTATCTGCTGATACTCAGTGGCCACCCATTTAGAGCTCTTATGATAAACCCCCAACGCTTTTTATCATACGTTCTAGAATGCGGTGACTGAGGGTCTTAGTGTCCTGGGTATGACGTTAAACTGCATCTAGTGGTGAGGTTCCGATTCTGGAGCTCCGGAAGTGTGGAGTACTCCTTCATTGCCATTTCACCAAGATCCACACTGACCCGGGGCGGTAGTACTTGTTAGGGTCCCATCTATGCTTTAAATAGACCAAAAATGATCTTCAAAAATGTGCTTAAAAATTATTTTTTTAAATGAAGAATGAATAAAAAATAAAAACGTATTTAGCATAAAATAACCCATACCGTAAAATCTAACCAACCAACCAACCAACCCATTTCAGAATTGAATAGAGTTATAACTGCCTAACTTCAATTATCTGATAAGTAAATAGTTTGGAAAATCGAAGGAAATTTTACAATTAATTTATTATCTAAACTATCTTTTAGCTAGTTTCAGGGTTCAGTCTGCAGTGAAAATGAGGATTGTCGGGGGTCATGAAGTAAGGCAAGTGCCACTCACAGAAAAGTAACCGAGTAGTTACATTCCTTTGGTTTTGTAAGATAATCCAGCTAAAAGCAGGTTACTCTAACAGAAAGAACTTACAGTTTGACAATGTACTATCACTGATACAAAGTCCAATTGAGAAATAGGCTGAGATTTAAGCATAGGTTCAGTTTCTTGGTTACGTAAGGACCTACAATTGCCATAAAAACGATGAATAAATCTTCAATGAACAAATCCCATATCGCTAAAAAAATGGAGACAAACATTACCCAATACTAGCAGGACCTGTGGATATAACACAGTATGATAATTTAATTATTATAAAGTTTGATATATTTACTTAAAAGCTATTGCAAAAATAGTTTAATATGTAAAAAGTATAATGATCTTGATTTAACTCTCTCTCTCTCTCTCTCTCTCTCTCTCTCTCTCTCTCTCTCTCTCTCTTCTCTCTATCTATCTATCTATCTCTCTATCTATCTATCTCTATCTCTATCTCTATCTCCCTATCTCACTCGTTTATTTTTCTTTCTTTCCTCCTTTTCATCTTTTCACTATGTTCGATTGAAATAGATAAGCGTTATTGCTTCCGCGCGCTCACCCCTCTCTCTATCCTTCCCTTCTTTCTTTCTTAGTATATTTTTTTCTGTGTAGCATGACCTTTTCATTTACTTTCTTTATAATAAAAATGGAATGGTCCATTATTTAGCTGAGGTGACGATTCTCATCAGAAATAAGAATTCACTGGATAAGCAACGCCAGATAATCAGGATTTACATTTTTGTATTTCATCCTGGACGATTTGGATGGTCTCATTTTTAACCAGAGGGTGTTGCAAGATGATAACGATCGTACTTTTAAGGGACACAAGTATTGCTATATATATATTTACCAACCCCTCCGCACGAGCAGGATGCGACACAAACTGAATGAAACGAATATATTGTTGACATAGTTGTTTATATGAGAAGTGGAAGTCTCTGTTGTGTAATGGTTATCGTCTTAGGAAATGGATACGGTGACGCGAGTTCAAATCCTAGACGAGGCTGGTTGCATTTTACTTAGCACTAATATCCTTGGGAAAGGTATGCAACAATTCTCCCTCTAGCTATGTGTAAATAGTATTGCAGACCGGGCTCTTTAACCTTAGTATGGTAACCTACCTAGGAAAAGGAAAACTCTGAATTCAAACCTGTCAAACACCGCTTTAAAAATTGATCTTATGTCACATCTTGCTTGTGCGAAGAGGTTAGGTAAATACATATATATATATTTACCAACCCCTCCGCACGAGCAGGATGCGACACAAGGTCAATTTCTTAAGCGGAGTTCAACAGGTTTGAATTCAGAGTTTTCCTTCTCCTAGAACGGTTGCCTAATCAAGGTTAAAGATCCCAGTCTGCCCTACTATTTACCCATAGCTGGAGGGAGAGTAGAATTCATACCTTTCCCAAGCGTATTAGCGCTAAGTGAAATGCAATTAGCACGTCCAGGATTTGAACTCGGGGCGAAAAGTCATTTCCCATGACTTTAACCATTACACCACGCGCTTCCTTCCAAGTATTGCTATATAGATATCTATTAATTATGTTTCATGGTTGCACAAAATAAACTCTTTTTTTTTTTCTTTATTTCAGAAAGCACCTTCCTATCTGCCTGATTATAAGAATCCATGCTGGTACAAGAAAACAGATGGAGCCTCATCGCCAAAACATTGTCTACCTTATTTCTATTTGATTGGAGTGGATAAATGTGGTACGACTGATTTGTTTAGTCGTATGTTGCGTCATCCTCAGATCCTCTTTACAAATGCCTTCAACAGTAAAGAAACACATTGGTGGTCATGGAGACGATTTGGTAATTGATTGAACATCTTTTCAATATGTCTGACTAAAATTGTTTGCATTTGTTCGTAGAAATTTGTGGGATCATTTAATTAACAATCTATCTTATTATAATGGAGATTGTGTATTTGTCTGTCTGTAACCGAAACTATATTACTACTCAAGTCACAATTCCCTTAGTTATCTACATCACATTCTCCATGATTTTATTTATATTTAAACCTCAATTATTAATAAAATTGTTCTACATTATAAATACTGTTGACCATATCTACATTCTAATAACATGCAATTGTATTTATATATACAAAAAAAGCGGTTTGCAGTGTGAACGGGAAGGCTAATTTGCATATTGATATAAAAAATGTGATTTTAATAAATATGTGCTTAGTATTATTGATTTCTAATTGTTTGGTTTTATCTTAATGAATATGAGTAAAAATCTCTCCAATAAATCTTAAAAGAAATCTATTAACAATATTAACAGTAATTCTATTCTTTACTTCCTAATTTAACTAAATAGTTAAATTATGAAAATTTAGCAATGAAAGACTGGAGTGAAGAAAAAGCAAGTTTTAGTTGTTTCCCCTCTGTTTCAAATCTTTTTATCGGCATCTTATTTAGATTCATTAGCCTTTCTAAGTTAACATAACATTTTATTACAATAAAACTTAAATGCATGCACCCGGAGGGTGCATATATTTGCTAGTACAAATAAAGTTTGGACTTTTTGTTACAAGGATTTCTTGCAACCAGTTGTAAGGGACAAGATAATAGCGTGTTTGTTTTTGTTTTTTATGGAACTTAAGTATTATTTTGATTTTTCGGACTGTTGTTCTCATATCTATCTATCTATCTATCTATCTATTAAATTGTTCACATCTATCTATCAATCGCATTGTCTATATATATCTATCTATCTATCAAATTGTTCACATCTATCTATCTATTGCATTGTCCATATCTATCTATCTATCTATCTATCAAATTGTTCACATCTATCTATCTATCGCATTGTCCATATCTATCTATCTATCTATCTATCTATCAAATTGTTCACATCTATCTATCTATTGCATTGTCCATATCTATCTATCTATCTATCAAATTGTTCACATCTATCTATCTATCGCATTGTCCATATCTATCTATCTATCTATCTATCTATCTATCTCAAATTGTTCACATCTATCTATCTATTGCATTGTCCATATCTATCTATCTATCTATCAAATTGTTTACATCTATCTATCTATCGCATTGTCCATATCTATCTATCTATCTATCTATCTATCTATCAAATTGTTCACATCTATCTATCTATCGCATTGTCTATCTATCTATCTATCTATCTATCAAATGTTCACATCTATCTATCTATCGCATTGTCCATATCTATCTATCTATCTATCTATCAAATTGTTTACATCTATCTATCGCATTATCCATATCTATCTATCTATCTATCTATCAAATTGTTCACATCTATCTATCTATCGCATTGTCCATATCTATCTATCTATCTATCAAATTGTTCACATCTATCTATCTATTGCATTGTCCATATCTATCTATCTATCTATCAAATTGTTCACATCTATCTATCTATCTATCGCATTATCCATATCTATCTATCTATCTATCTATCTATCTATCAAATTGTTCACATCTATCTATCTATCTATCTATCGCATTGTCCATATCTATCTATCTATCTATCTATCTATCAAATTGTTCACATCTATCTATCGCATTGTCCATATCTATCTATCTATCTATCTGTCTATCTATCTCACATCAGTCACTAAAAGAAAACCCCACATTACTTGATGTTTTATTCATCGTATGCCCTCTGATAGTTACATTATTTTCTGAAAGAGTTTGTTAAAGAAAAGCGTCGATGCATGAGTCTATCAAATTTAAGATTAATGTAAAAGTAAGTAAAGTCGTTGGGGCGGCCTAATGTCGGTATCAGCCACACAGCGAGGGGGTCTATCCCCTTTTCACTAGCGCTAGACCATGGAGATTATTTTAGCGTCTGAGGTGGAGCGCCACACCTATCATCAGCTCCTTACTTTACCGCACAGATCCCTGTGCTACTCATACGCTGAGTTGGCGAGGGCGGGTATCGAATTAGGAACCTTGCGGTTTCTAGCCGGACACTCTACCGACTGAGCTAACCCGGCCCTAAGATTAATATAATGAGAGATAAAATTTAGAGAAACTTTTGAAATAATGAAATCAATTCCCAATAAAATATTCATAGTTATTTATTATTTTAGTTCATTCGACTAACTCTATTTTTTCTGACCTTTACAACACCGTAAATTCATAAGTTCACTTTTATGGATATTATCGCCATATTTTTCTTTAGTGTCCGACTGTAGATTAGTGAAAATACTCTTTAAAGCCGCATTAATCCTTTCTGGCAACTACAGTAGAGGGTTTGCCCTCAATAACCCTCGTATATGTACATTTGAATGTGTGCACTTAATAACCCTGGTGCTATTTCAGTTAGCCTCGTTTTAACTTAACTTACCTTGGATATTTTAAAAACAGATAAGAAACAAGGTATCATATAGCCAAGCGCCGTTAACATTAAAGGGTTTGCAGTCACTCACATGTAGCAAAATATCTAATGAATATAGTATTTCTGTTTTAGATATTAGATATAGTAGATATAAAGATATCACCGTCGTTGTTGTTGATGCTGTTGATGCTGTTACTGTTGTTGGTTTTCTTTGTTTTTTCCAATGAAGATTTAAGAAGGCATTTTTCACTTCAGGTGCATTCACGCTGATGGCTGATGAGGCCAATATGAGAATTACTGCCTAACAGTTTCTCAGACTATTGAAAAAGTTATTTTTTGTTTGTTATTCCTGCTTTTGTTTTTACCAGAAGGTTATAGAATGGAGTATTGTGGTAACAGCCATAATTTCTTCGTATTTTCCACGTTCCCTACAAAGTGGGTATGTTTCATCTTTTGTTATACAATCGTGATAAGAGCTGGCCCTGAGGCTCTGATCCAAGTGCTACGATAACCAGAACCTCCAAGTCTCTGCTTCCAGTCCGTACCTTCATTATTATTATTATTAGTAGTAGTAGTAGTAGTAGTAGTAGTAGTAGTAGTTGTTGTTGTTGTTGTTGTTGTTGAGAAATCTTCTGTTATAAGGTGTGTGTTAAAAGCCCACTTCTATTTATAGACTCGCCGAAAAATATGTGATCAACCTCTTGGCCAATCACTGGCAGTACTCTGCTGCTGATACAATACTTAACCAGACAGTACGGCTTATAACTACTGCGACTTTCGTGGACGACGGACATAGGATTAAGTCACTGGACCTTTAACTATACGCAGGATAGGACTTTGTTCACATCTATCTATCTATCTATCGCATTGTCCATATCTATCTATCTATCTATCTATCTATCAAATTGTTCACATCTATCTATCGCATTGTCCATATCTATCTATCTATCTACCAGAGGATTCCATAACTCAGGACTTACTTACTTTAAGTCCATTTCAACTGGCCAAGAATGGCATTTAAAAACTTAACAGTAGTAGTAGTAGTAGTAGTAGTAGTAGTAGAAGAAGAAGAATAGAATCAATAACGGCTTGAAATAAATTACTAATTATGAAAATATCAATTAAAATGCACATGTTCTTTGGTATTATATTATTAAAAAATACACAAAATGTCCTGTAAGTTGAAACCGAAGTGGAAGATGATTTTAGGTTCTCATAACGAGTTTTATTTAAGTTTTTAATAATCTACACTCTCAATCTTCTTCAACACATGATCTAATTATTTTCCTATCCTGATAAACTTTTGATATAAATTAATTTTATTCTATTATTGCAGATAATTATATTCAGTTTTTTTTTTATTATTACTCCGACGCTTCTTGGCATCGTCTAGAAGAAGATAAGCTGGTTACGAATTTTAAACTAAACCTTATCAATTATGCGTCTGAACACACAACACCATTGCTACTGCCAACAACACTTACATTTTGTTGATGCTGCAAAACAAAGAAAAAATAAGAAACTTCTAATAGATGAGTTGGTTTGGTTTGGTTTGGTTTGTTTTACAGCATATCAACCTCAGTGGGTCATTTAATGCCGATAAAGTTTTGAAATAAATCAATTCTTAATGGATAATACAATTTTTTTATAAATACATTTTTCTATTTAACCCATAGATGGGACCCTAACAGGTACTACTACTCCGGGTCAGAGTGGACCAGGGAGCAATGGTGATGAATGGGGTGCTCCACATTCCCCAAACCTCCAAAACTGGAACCTCACCATCAGATAGAGTTTAACGTCCTTCCCAGGACATGTAGACCCGCAGCTACCGCCTTCTAGCACCCATATGATAAAAAGGGTTGGCGCTTGCCATGAGGGCAATAGGGTTGGGAAAATCATATAGGTGCTAGGGCTTGACGTGACCAACCGAATGATCGGAGGGGGCTTCTCCGACCGCCCGTCTAGCCCATGATAGGGCCAAAGTAGAGTATTGCATGTCATGAATTGCTCATCCACCTGAGCTCTATCCTTAAGCATCACGGGTCGCCACCCACGGCCAACAGGTGGTCCCATTGGGGGAGTCTTACCCCTCTGCAGAGGTGCAGTCGGTGCGTTCTAACGCCCCAGCCGACAGGGCGGTTTCTTTATTTGCTATTTATTTCTTATGAATAGTCGTCGGAGTGGCCTAAAGTCGGCATCAGCCAGACAGTGACGGAGTCTACCGCCTTTTCATTAGCGCTAGACCAAGGAGATTATTTGGGCATCTGAGGTGGAGCGCCACGCCTACCATCAGCTTCTTACTTTACCGCACACATCCCTGTGCTACTCATATGCTGAGTTGGCGAGAGCCGGTATCGAACTAGGAACCTTGCGGTTTCTAGCCGAACGCTCTACCGACTGAGCAAACCCGGCCCCATGTCAATTACACCAAAAGGCAAAGTTTAACAATCTACAAAATATTCGTACTAGATTTCCTTCAACAGCTCCAGAATGCCCTCGTTAATCTCGTCCTCTCTTGCAACGGAAACTGAACTTTAAGAAAACCTAAACGTTACTGAGAACTAAGCCTGGACTGTCGAGGTGATACTATCATATATTGAATTTGATCCAATAGTCTTTCCAAAAATCAAATTCATCATATTATACGGTACATCTAAAAAAAATACCCCGCTGATGCCGCCAATGTTAACTACAGACATAAAGAAACACCTTGAACTTCGCTTAGTAATTCAATGAAGATTTGCTGTTTTAGTAAAAAAAAAAATTTTGTTAATTAAGTACCCAACCTCCTCATGACGGGTAGGATTTGATACAAGGTCACAAGTATGGGGCATCCAGCGAGGATCGAACTCGCTATTCAATATTAATGGGTCTGCGGGACAAGCTTGATAACTATTACACCACGATACGATGGTCTTTTGCTGTTGTATGAATGGATACCTGATACCCTGACAAATCCTTTTTTGGTTCTTTTAACAGGACTAGAAATTAGTGCTAGTGAAAAGGGGATAGACTCCCTCGCTGATTGGCTGATACCGACTTTAGGCCACTCCGACGACTTGACGTTTTTTTATAGATTATCAGGGTTTGTTTGTTTTTTGTTTATTTTTGTTTTTGGTTGTTTTTTTTTAAATCTTATTTTAAGTAAAGTCTGCCGAACACCGCGGGTGTCTATCCCCTTTTCGCTTGCGCAAGACCAGGGAGATCTTTTTGCTAAGATGGAGCGCCACACATACCATCAGCTTCCAGATGCTTTGCCGCACAGATCAGATTACACAAGCTGTGTTAATCGCGAGTTGACGAGGACCAGTACCGAACCCGGAACCTTACGATTCGACTCAACTAACCGGCCCTATAACATAAATCCTAAAAATAGGCTCCAGTTCTGAGTGCTTGTATGTTTTGGTTTGTTTTTTCAACTAAAGACAGAATTCTGAAAGCCCTGGGTGATTTGATGTTTCGACTCCACCCTGCAAAAAATTTTTTTTTAAATAAACCTGCACGAGTCTCATTGCCGACAGAGTAAACTCACGGAAGAGTGTCTATTCCCCGCATGCGCACTAAGGTCCCTTCTGATTGTTTAAGTTGAATCAATTCTGCGTATTAGGTGCTCAAGTTATTCAAAATATCTGGATTTATTAAAGAAAGACTACGCGTGTGCGTCTGTGTGCGACATAGATACATACAGAGATAAATAGATAGATAAATAGATAGATAGATAGATAGAAAGTGTAAATTTATGCTCAACTAAAGTCAGTCACACATTTGAAAGCCAGTTTTTCTCTGGGAATCTTAACACACACTTTCTCCAATTTTTTCTATTTCATGACCTCAACTATATAAGCCCATGTCATATAACCATTTGGATATATCTGATTGATTGTCGTTTCTATGTTTCAGGTTATGATGTATTTATCAACAACGCCGAAGTTCAACATTTCGAAGATTATTTAAAAGTTTTTGATTCCACGTCTGCCCGATTGAATCAAACACAGGTTTTTGGTAAGTAACATCATCAATCCTATTGTTAAATAGCCTCTTATTATTTTTCTTCTGTGGTCTTCTCTCTTCTAACCTTCTAATCTTCGTCGTTGGTCATGCTGGGACCTCTTCGGGGTTCTCCTTCATCGAGTTGCATCAGGCCGTATATCTCTGCGTCTTTTGTTAGCACTTCTTAAAAACAGGAACGCCGAGACTTTTCTCATTTTTTTTTTTTTGTGTATACTGTCGGAAATTTCATAACCAATTATCTCCCCCTGCCGTTAGGGGTCGAATGCCAACAGCGTATGTTGGCGCCAAATACCAAAACGTCACTTACCAGGGAACCGTTAACAACGAGAGACGTAAAAACAAACGCTCTCACTCACTTAGCCCAAAAACAGGGCTACTTATCAGGGAACCGTTACTAGAGAGAGACGTCAAAAGAAACGCTTTCATCACTTAGCCCAAAAACAGGGCTACTTATAGAAGAACCTTACAACCAGATTCCGTCTAAGGCATCGTATCAGCATACTACAGAAAGGCCGGTACGACCGCACACTGACCAAAAAAAGAACAAATACCGAGACGAAGCGTCTTAACTACATTTCCCACCGACGAGAAGAAACTGTTATCTCCAGTACTACAGAAATCCCTCCACAGATGAGTCTCGTAGCAAATACCATTAAATGTGCAACAATTTATGTAATTTTTTGTCAATACAAGTGTCTGCATTTACTTTTGTGTTGTTCCTTCTTTGTCCGACAATTTGCCTTCAACTACGGAGAAATAAGAACTCCTTCGAAACCGTAAATACTCTTAATACATCTTTATTCCTTTCTCGAGACACGCTTTAACCCAATGCGCGAGGCCGGGCAACCCTAAAGGCTCTGTCTCCTAATCTCCTAACTTTGCCATAGATTGACCCGTCACGTGACTTCCCCAACCTAAGAGAATCCTGTCACAGGTCAATCCGGGGTGAAAGCTTGTCTGCCAAACTTATCTGAACTTACCGTATGACTCTCCACAGTTAAACGTAAAATTTAAAGTTCTACACTATATTACAAAATATAAAAAGACCTAACATTTGCATTTCATTTTTAAACTGTGTTTAGTGTATTCTTCTTCTAGCGAGCTACGGATATCGAGTTAATTACCATCATTATAAAACAATAATAAATTTTAACGAGCATAAAATGTTCCTTCTGTTTCTCTTTGTAAACATTGATTTTTAAAACAAAATGTACAGACTCAATGTCCAAGTGTACGAACTGTTTGATCCACACTGCAATCCATGAGCCCAGAGAAGAGTGAGCACCACTGAGCTTTCACTAGCCCCCTGAAAGTAGATAAGCAAGAGGAAGCAATGTCCGGTGCTGGTCTCAAACAAACTGACTTATAATATGACTCCGGTTTATTCTGCTCTTAAATCCCTTCCGACAAAGGTCAAAGGTCAAAGAACCCGACTAAACTAAACCATGGTAGACCTAATCCAGATATTTAATTGTATACAAAGAAACCAAGTAATTATTGTATTGTAGACTCATTTTCTTCTGTATTACATAGTTGATCTGAATGGGTCAGTTTACCTCAGTCGGTAGAGCATCTGCCTTGGAATCGCAAGGTTCCGGGTTCGGTACCAGCCCCCACCAACTCAGCGCACAGCTTGGATAATCTGATCTGTGGAGTAAAGCATCTAGGAGCTGGCGGTAGGTGTGGCGCTCCACTTCAGCAAGTAACAATCTCCTTGGTGTAGCGCTTAAGAAAAAGAGGGTGGATTCTCTCGCTGTCCGGCTGATACCGACAATAGGCCATTCCAACGACTTACTTTACTTACCTAGTTGATTACTCACCATGTTGGAGAATCTTCAAATTGAGACACGCATTTCTATCTATTAGTTTTCTTACGGTCAAAGGTTATAGTAACTAGCTAATCGAAAATCATGGTGACATATATGCCGATCCGAACAATCTACTCAGAGTAACATGGTAAAGCAAGCGATTCCATATTTTATATGCGGTATTTCTTTCTGTTTTACTCTTATGTTTGGTTTGCCTTATTTGTTTAATGGGTTATTTAATGCCGAAATTTGATACAAATAATTTGCATACTGTTATATGCTTTCAAGAATCTAATACTAATAATTTATGCATGATTATATGGTTTCAAGCAAATATTCTTATAATAATAATAATAATAATAATAATAATAATAATAATAATAATAGTGAAAAGACTTGGACATGGTTAAGAAAAGGAAACCTCAAAAGAAAAACTGAATCACTAATAATTGCTGCACAAAATAATGCCATAAGGACAAACTATATCAAAGCAAAAATTGATAAGACCCAACAAAATAGTAAATGTAGACTTTGCGGTAATAGAGATGAGACTCACGGATCACCTTATCCCAGCAAGAAGACCAGACCTAGTGTTGATAAACAAAAAAGAAAGAACTTGTCAACTGGTGGATTTTGCAGTGCCAGCGGATCACAGGGTGAAGTTAAAGGAAAATGAAAAAATTGACAAATATCTGGACCTTGCCAGAGAACTGAAAAAGTTATGGAGTATAAAAGTGAAAGTGATACCAATTGTGGTTGGTGCACTTGGAACAGTCCCAAAAGGATTGGAAAAGGGTTTGGAAAGTTTGGAAATCAGAGGAAGGATTAAAACCATTCAGTACACTGCACTGCTGCAATCTTCCAGAATACTCAGAAGAGTCCTGGAGACCTGAGGAGACTTGCTGTCACTCAGACTCCAGTGAAAGACCATCAGCTAACACTGATGTGAAAACTCAAAAGGAGTAAATAATACAGTCCCAGCAGATCACAGGGTGAAGCTGAAGGAAAATGAAAAGATACCTGGACTTTGCCAGAGAAAATGAAAAGATACCTGGACTTTGCCAGAGAATTGAAAAAGCTGTGGAACATGAAAGTGAAAGTGATACCGATTGTAGTTGGTGCACTTGGAACGGTCCAGATAAACTTGGAAAAAAAGACTGGAGGATCTGAAAATCAGAGGAAGAATTGAGACCATCCAGACTACTGTACTGCTGCAATCGGCTAGAATACTCAGAAGAGTCTTGGAGACCTGAGGTGACTTGTTGTCACTCAGACTCCAGTGAAATACCATCAACTAACGCTGGTGTGAAAACCTTAAAAAAAGTGAAAATAATGATAATCAGTGAAATACCATCAGCTAACGCTGATGTGAAAAACTCAAAAGGAGTGAAAATAATAATAATAATAATAATAATAATAATAATAATAATAATAATAATACAAAAAATTGCACTTTGCGGAACTGCTCATCTATTTAAGAGAGTACTATTAGTGGAAGTGGAAATGTAATACCCAAGACAGAAATTTACAATACTAAATATATAATCACTTCTAAAAAGATTTATTTTTTATTATTTTTGAGCGCAATTACTAAAACGATTTACTCCATTAAATTTACTAGCAAAATAAAAAAAAACGCCCTCTGGGCGACGTAAAATAGATATTGCCTGAGGGGATGGGAGTTGAACATTTAATATCAGAGAGTTTGTATCATAAGTAACGTAAAATCATCAAATTTATTAAAGGAGTAACAAATGAAATAAATTTATTACAGGAGTAAAAAATAAAAAATTGAAATGGCAACTCAGTTCTGATAACTTTAAATATATATTAGAATAAAACAAACTATATATAGATAGATAATACCAGGTATGTATTTATTAAAACTTGTTTAAAAAAAAACAATGAGGACTGTCTAACATTGCATGCTCAAATTTTGAGTGTATTCTATCTATGACGATTTTAGGCAGTGTGACGTAAGCAGTGACGTAGTTTTAGTTACAGACAAAAACCGGAAGCGAATCTCCATTATTAATAGATTTCGAGTAAATTCATTTTTTAGAGATATTTGTGCAAATGCTTGCACAAAATTGAATTTCCAAAACACAGTGTTTTAGTCTTTTAATGACTTGCGAGATCAGTACTTATGTTACCATGAATGCTTCATTCATTCTTTATACAGGGCCAGAACCATGAGATACTCAGTGAGAATCGAACTTACTAATAATGGTTTACTAATCTAACTCGTTAGCCATTACTACCACGTCCATTTTTTTACTGCGATGCTTGAAAAATAATCAATTCGTTAAAAATGATATTTCGTGTCTTCTGTGTAATTTTTTATATAGATATCCACCAGCTGATATTTCATTTTTAGAAATACTGAATGAAAATTAAGATATGGTGGTTCCTGTATTATCGTTGAAAGAGATTTTTATTAATAACTCTAATAGACGACACCATACAAAACTGTTGCCAAATTATTCCCAACATATTCATACGAGTATATCAGTCAAAGTAGTAGTTGTCTATAAAAAATCTATTTTCGGACAAGACTAATTCCAAATTTTATCTGTTTAGTTAGTTTGTTAGTTTTTTCACCATTTTCAAAACGCTATTTATATAATCCATAATTCGAGTAGAAGAAAAATAACAAATGTACCGAAATGTTTTATTTTTTATGAATTCAAACAAATTGTCCCTGTCAACTGTGTAGAGGCCTTGTTGTAGAGGTCTGCGAATAATATTAAAATGACGAATTAAGAGTATTTACGGATTCGAAGGAGCCCTTATTTCTCCGTAGTTGAAGGCAAATTGTCGGACAAAGAAGGAACAACACAAAAGTAAATGCAGACACTGTATTGACAGAAAATTATATATAATTGTTGCAAATTTAATGGTATTTGCTACGAGACTCATCTGTGGAGGGATTTCTTGTAGTACTGGAGATAACACAGTTTTCTTCTCGTCGGTGGGAAATGTAATTAAGACGCTTCGTCTCGGTATTTGTTCTTCTTTTGGTCAGTGTGCGGTCGTACCGGCCTTTCTGTAGTATGCTGATTCGATGCCTTAGACGGAATCTGGTTGTAAGGTTCTTGTGGTAAGTGGGCCCTGTTTTTGGGCTAAGTAAGTGAGAGCGTTTCTTTTGACGTCTCTCTCCAGTAACGGTTCTTCGATAAGTAGCCATATTTTGGGGCTAAGTGAGAGAGCGCTTGTTTTTACGTCTCTCTCTAGTAACGGTTCCCTGATAAGTGACGTTTTGGTATTTGGCGCCAACATACACTGTTGGCATTCGACCCCTAACGGCAGGGGGATAATTGGTTATGGAATTTCCGACAGAATAAAAATATGACACAGTTTAGGTAGAAAATACGGAGAAATGATAAAACAAATGCATATGATTAAATGGTAACAAATAAATTTATTCGGAGAATAAATTTGCAATAATCAACAAAATTGAATGTTCAAAAGAAATAGTGTAGATACGATGTGGAAAGGTTTGCTACGAAATGTAAAATGTAAAAGTTCGTCAAGAATGTGTAATGGTAAATGTGAAATGTTTATATAGTCGAACTGTTCGGATACGTGTGCTAGAAATGAGAATTAATTTTGTCTATACGACCTGCTGAAACGGATTCTTGATGTAGAACGAAGTGGTAAGAATAATGGTAGTAGTAGGAGCGTCGTAGTTGTGTTGAGGCGGTGGAATCGTTCGTTCGGACACCTGTTTCTTGGTCGTGTTCTATCTGGCCGCGAGATGGGATCTGTGTGTTTGTTTGTTGTCGTCGGGTGTGTGTCCTGTTTGACAGCGAGATGAAGTCTGTGTGTCTGTTTTAATTTCTTTTCCTTAAGTTTGGGAAAAGAAATGTATACGCGTT
Source organism: Doryteuthis pealeii (assembly GCA_023376005.1). Lineage (NCBI taxonomy): Eukaryota > Metazoa > Mollusca > Cephalopoda > Myopsida > Loliginidae > Doryteuthis > Doryteuthis pealeii. The sequence goes on from CM042140.1 coordinate 30,447,461, forward strand.
TTTTATTCTTATTTTGATATAAAATATAGAATTGTATTCTATAACTGATACAACGGATACAATTAAAATAGTTGTAAAATCATTGATGGATAGATATTTCAAGCAACCTCATCGGAATGCTATGCCGAGTAGTTCCCTTCTGGATAATGTCTTCAGTAGACAGGGGTCACTCAGTCTTCCTTACATCGCGTTTTTTTTATATCCAAGGTCCGTTCTCTGGACAAAACTCGCATAATTGCAAGCGAGATAATACACTTGATAGTGCCCATCTCCTCTTCGATTTATATGCAATATGTTATATTGGGTTACATGGTACCAGCAACAACCTGTGTTTAACTACCTGATTCTAATTTGCTGCTTTTAATTCTATTAATCTTGTATATCCAATTCAGTTCGTTAAATATTATTTAAAACGCTGATATTTTCGAAGGGATTTTACACGTTTTATAGCATTTTCATGGGTTATTAATTCATTTCTAAAAATTGTTAATCCATTTCTAAAAATTATTAATTCATTTTTTGAGTAAAATTCATTTTCTATTAATTATTAATCCAATTCTATTAATTATTAATGCACAACAACATCATACTGTTCTTTTTATTAATCATTAATCCTAGAAATGGATTAATAACCTGGGGAAATGCTATACTTTGAATGACGTCATTTTAATTCTTTTTATTATTTAAATGAAAATCTGTTATAATAATTTTTTCTATTATTATTATTATTAAAGGAGATGGAAGTCCAACGTATTTCTGGGATTTTACGGGATGGCCTTTGATCCAACAAAACAAAGGCAAAAAATATCCCAAAATTCTTACTCCTCACTGTATTCATCATTTGACGCCGAAAGCAAAATTCATTCTCCTCTTAAGAAATCCAGTCGAGAGGTACGGTTGTTGTTTTTGTTTTTGTTTTTGCTTTTTTTTGTTTTTTGTTTTTTTTTGTTGGTTTTTTGTTTTGTTTTTTTGTTGTTTTTTTTTGTTTTTGTTTTTGTTTTTTTTTGGGGGGGTCTTTTTTATATATTTATATTCGCTTCAAGACTGCTTTCAGGGGCCATTAAGTTAAATATCAAGACACTTCCTATTTACAGAATGTATATTATAATTAATTGAAAATAAATACATAAATAAGGGGAAGTAATCTATAATAAGCATTTAATAGTTAATAATATACCAGAAAATACTCTTATTTTGCAAATTTTAATGGTATTTATATATATATTTAACAACCCCTCCGCACGGGCAGGAAGCGACACAAGGTCAATTTCTTAAGCGGAGTTTAACAGGTTTGAATTCAGCGTTTTCCTTCTCTTAGACTGGTTACCTAGCCAAGATTAAAGATCCCAGTCTGACCCACTATTAACCCATAGCTAGAGGAAGAATATATGGATTCATACATTTCCCAATGGTATTAGCGTTATGTGAAATGCAAATTTTTAAAACATTCCATAAAATAAGCACAAATTTGTTAGATGCTGTATTTTTATGGTTTTTGAGAAAAATCAAGGGTATCTTGTAGCTCAAAAAGTTGACGTGATATAGAAAAACTGGGGTCATTTTTGGATTCAGAAGTAAAGAGAAAAAAATAGTCAAAAACAAGTTCAAATCCAATTGAACAGAAATTATGTTGCCTTGTGTAATTTACTATCAATTATATTGTTTGTTTTTTGTTGTTGTTGGTTTTTTTTGTATGTTTTTTTTTTTTATTGTTGGTTTCGTTTTTTGATTTTTTGGGGGGAAATACTCAAAAAGCGTTTGTTTGTCTTTCTTTTTCTTTTCTTTTTCTTTTGTGTAGGTTGTATTCAGACTATCTGTTCCTATTTCGGAAAAAAGTCTCGCCGGAGGCGTTCCATGATGGCGTCTTGTCCGCTATGAAACAATTCAGTGACTGCGAAAAGGAACATGGCACTCGGTTGTGCTTATTCAACAAAACTCTGCACATGAACACACATGTAAGTAGGATAGAAATTAGGAAGATGTGACATTAGGTTGAAATAGTTGAAGGGATTCATTTTGAACAGGTTGAGAGATGTAACCACACACACACACACACACACTGAAATGTAGTAAAAACTTCTCTCTCTCTCTCTCTCTCTCTCTCTCTCTCTCTCTCTCTCTCTCTCTCTCTCTCTCTCTCTCTCTCTCTCTCAAATGCAAACACACTCAGATGTAATACACTCAACTCTCTCTCTTCACACACTCATACACACTCTCTATCTCACACAAACCCCCCCCCTCTCTCTCCTCTCTCTCTCTATATATATATATATATATTATATATATATATATATTATATATATTACAAACACACATACACATGCATATACTCACATGCAGTAAAGTTTATTTTGTAGAACCTATGTTTGGGCACATGCGTGCGTACATGAGGGTAGATATGATGTGTAACCGTTAATAAACAACATGGAGAAAAAAAAGAGAAAAAGGAACAATCTTTATTTTTTATAAATTAAATTCAAAATTCATTCAAGAGGAGCGTGATCTTATCTTAAAAGAAACTCTTCTGTCCAATTTCCTTAAAAACAAAAATTACAAAAGAAGCAAAAAGAGACAAAAACACGAACTAAAAAAAGTGTGATGGGGAAGGTATACGTTTTTTTTTTATTTATGTGAGCACACGCACACGTGTAATTTCTAATCAATAGAGATGTTTCTTTCCAGGTGAGATTACTGATCGGAATGTATGGTAACTATCTGTTGGAATGGTTTAACGTATTTCCTGTTGACCAATTCCTGATAATCAAAACTGAAGAATACAAATTGGATATTGCCGGACACCTCAAAAAGATATTTAAATTCCTTGAACTTGGTAAGTTTTGATGGCTTCAACTTTAGGTAATTGAAATAGATTAATAGATTAATAGATCTATTTATCTTACTCATACTATAATTGTTGTTCTCTTTCTTTCTTTCTTTCTTTCTTTCTTTCTTTTACAATGTTTATATCTATTTATCTATCTATCACACTAGTTGGTAGTATCGCGGTAGTTGGGGGGGTATTTGTCGCATACCCCACTTGTATGGACTGGGCACAAGGCCTCGTTTTAACGTGGGCCCACCCACAAGCCGAAGCTCATGGGTGGGAAAGAACAAAAATTGCGTCGTTGCCTCGGGGGATAGCCCCCTGGGATCGACGCTATTATTAAACTCTCGGCAAGTCCAGCGGCCGAAGCTCGCTGGACCCCCGGTGTTAACCGGAAAACCGAAGTGCAATGAGTTCATAAAAAAAAGATAGTATCGCGATAGGTGGTGTGCTAAGATGTTGCGCATCATTACTTAACTCCGTGTGATTTGAAAGCAACACAGGCGAACGTGCAACGTTGTCTAATTCGGGAACTTAGGCTTTACGAGTTCGAGCTGGGCCATAACACCGTGAAAGCAAGCAAAACCAATTACATACATACATACATACATATATATGTGGTGATTGCCACTTCTTCACAGAAGAAAGCAATTTCTACAAGTTCGGTTGTGAGCACGAAGACGGCTCAGGGGTCCCGCCCTTATTTTACGCGCCCTGTCGCACATATGAGCCCCCCCCCTCGGCTTCCTTTCATATGGGACCGTACGTGACTGAGAATCCCAGCCCTCGACAGGCAAGCCTTGCCACACACATCACATATATGGCCAGGTTTAAATGTAAGAAATGTGTCCAGGACGTCCGTCATGTGCTGGTTACGTAAAACCCGCTTCAGGATGGAGTGCTCGAGCCGCCTTACTTCAAATCCCTTACAGCCACCATAACAAGTCTCCTCCAAACCATACGATTCTTATCTATCTTCTCCCACCCTGGACATTTATATCGAGAGTTTTAAGGTTATCTTTGATGGCATACCTAAAATGTATTTTGGGCTTATGCCTCGGATGTTTCCCACATTGAAGTTCTTAATAAAATAGCTGCTTCGGGAGTCTGCCGTCTTCCATTCAAGCAAAATATTCAGATGCACATTTCTATGTCAGATAGATTGGTTGTTGCAGGACATTGGCGTCTGATGTGAGGGATTGCCACACAATCTTTAAAATCTTTCTTAGACATATCTGATGAAATCTCTCTAAGGCTTTGATGTGTCGACGACGTCTAGCTATGTTCAGCGTACTTTTCACACACACACACACACACACACACACACACATATATATATATATATATATATATATATATATATATATATTATATATAAAAGGTGGCTTACCGGTGAATATGGGCACGATCGTTAGAGGTGCACAGAATCCAGGGGTTAAGTCCGCGATAAAACAAATACAAAGTGCTCAATACAAAGTAGAGCAAATTTATTAAAGAAATGGATACAATAGAAACCTACTCGAGTTTCACCATAAGGATCTTCAGGGTTAAATCCACTGAATCAATCGAGGTACCGATTAATTGCAGCCGATTACACGTGTGTTCATTGAATAAGATGTTTCGAAACATCTTATTCAATGAACATCTTATTCAATGAACACACGTGTAATCGGCTGCAATTAATCGATACCTCGATTAATTCAGTGGATTTAACCCTGAAGATCCTTATGGTGAAACTAATTAATCGGTACCTCGATTAATTCAGTGGATTTAACCCTGAAGATCCTTATGGTGAAACTCGAGTAGGTTTCTATTGTATCCATTTCTTTATATATATATATATATATATATATATATATATATATATTATATATATATTAAGCAATAATTTTATTCCGCTTCTATATTTTCAGATCCAGTGAGTGACCATTACTTGAGGGTAATCTCCTCTGGGAAACACGCATTTGAAAGGACAGATAAACAAAAGGAAATCGGCACCATGCTGCCGACAACAAGAATTTTATTAAAACGCTTTTATTCCCAAACTAGATTCAAAGTTAACGTTATTCTCCAAGATAAAAGATTTATATGGCAGTAAAGATAAAACTTTAGATATTCGATTTTGAAATTCGCGCTCATGTGAGAGTGTGTGTGTGTGTGTGTGTGTGTGTTAATGAATATACTTGTATGTATTTTGCATATGTATGCATGCATTTTGCATATTTTTGCATGTATTTTTGCGTATATTTTATACTTTGTGGTAGAAAGTAAGTTCGATGAAAAAATGCAGAGATAGTTCATTGAGGGCGTGTGTCTTTCTGATTTACTTACTTAAGTGTTATCATTTTCTTTTGTATAGGTTACAGAATCTACTTTTTGTTATGCTTACATATATATATATATATATATACCAAACTTGTTGGTAAATCCTCGCGGTGAGAAAAAAACCAGCAAATAGTTTGATTGTAAAAATATACTACCAAACATCACCCGGTGAGAAAAATTTTGGGGGAAAAAAGATAAGACCACGATAATCGTACCAACCAAAAATATATCTATTGGTACAATATTTTGCAATAAAAAATAATATATATATATATATATATATATATATATATAAGATAGGAATATATATAGCTTATATATTATATATAAGATAGGAATATATATAGCTATATATATATATATTATATATAAGCCAGGAAACTAAAGCTAATAAGTAAAAAGTGCTCAATACCTAAGTAGAGCAAATAATAAAGATAAATCTAATGAGTCAGATAAACCTACTGAACGTTTCGCTTAATGCTCTTCAGGGCTAAGAGTCGGATCTTAGCCCTGAAGAGCATTAAGCGAAACTTATAGTAGGTTTATCTGACTCATTAGATTTATCTTTATATATATGTATATATGTGTGTGTGTGTGTGTGGGTGTGTGTGTGTGTGTTGTCTAACAGATCAGTATGATTATTTAGGTCTTTAAAGCTAATATTGGTCTGGATATTTTATGTATATACGTGTTGATAATGTCAAAATGAACCAGTTGCTCTGTTATAATTAAAACAAATTTAAAATAGAGAAAAACAAACACATCAATTTCGAATCAGACATCTATTTACCCAACCCCTCCGCACGAGAAGGGTGTGACACAAGGTCAATTTTTAAACGGAGTTTAACTGGTTTGACTTCACAGTTTTCCTTCTCTTAGATCGATTGCCTTACCAAGGTTAAAGAGCCTTGTCTGGTCTATTCTTTTACCCGCAGCTGAAGGGAAACTAATTGGATACATACCTTTCCCAAAGGTATTAGAGCTATATAATATGAAAACTGTCTCGTCCAGGATTTGAACTCGGTTTGCCATGTCTCTCAGGAACAGTTTATGTTAACTTTGTTCTAATACCCTTCATTTTCAGCTATGGGTAAGGCAGCTTGAGCCGTTTAGCCTCGTAAAAAGTAATCTTCAGCATTCGATAATAAGACAGGTTAGTGATTGTTTCTTGCTGATGGTACCATGTACCCAAATAAAACCTGACATATTTTTGGATTGGCAACGCCAAGAATAAATTTACCAGCGGTTCCCAGTAAAGAATTTGACTCCAGGTAATGTTTATTTCGGGAACTTTCCAAAATAGTTCAGTTCAATCCACATAACACCTAAGGGATTGTCCCAGTCATCAGATGAACCTTTCCCTTATAGTGCAATGGATGGAGGTGATTCCAAGTGGGAACAACAAATAATTATTTCCGGCTGCAGAACAATATGATCTGATCTGCACAAAATATTGGCACCACAACGTAACCTTCTCTGTCCTAAGAGATATTTTGTCAGGTAATTACTCGGCATCGCCGATTAGCTAAGAGGTTATGGGAAACCACCACCTATATCGTCCAAACAATAACATTGCCGAATGCAAAGTAATTCCTCCTTTGATAACTTCAAAAACACTTATAAACGGGGGTGGTTTGGGGGTAATGGTTATCGTAGTAGGAAATGGATACGGCGAATCGAGTTCAAATCCTGGACGAGTATGTTAACATATCTGATATAATGAATATGTAAATACCTTGGTACCCCCTCACTATAATCTGATTGGACAGTGTCATGTATAAATAGTCGACACTGCGTTGGTCATATACCTAATGCCTACAAGCTAACTTTACTCGCTAGACGACACCACGACTGCACGACAGACGGATTGCTATTTCTATGTACCAATTACTACTGCGATAATATACTAAATACGAACTTCAGAATATATCCCTTAACCCGGATATATCAATATCACATAGCGTTAATACCCTTAGGAAAGGTATGAATCCAACTATTCTCTCTCCAGCTATGAGTAAATAGTAAGACAGGCTGAGATCTTAAACCTTGGTATGGCAACCGGTCTTAGAGAAAGAAAGTTCTGAATACAAACCTATTAAACTATAAATATAAACGAGAATTTAAAGACCGCGAAATATCGTGTGTTTTTTTATAAGAAAATAGCCAAAAGGTTTTCAAGAAAATATTAACAAATAATTTCGATAATCTTATCCATAAAGGAAAAATTAAATAGAAATACAATAAGATATTAAGTAATTAATCCATGATATATTTTTAAAAATGATTAAAAGATAAAAGATAATAAAAAGTAAATAAAAGACAAATAAAAGAAAAAATATAAACAATAATGATAATAGAAATAAACAATTTAAAAACAAGAATACATAAATAATAAAAGATAATGAATATATAGAAAAATAATTTTTATCAATCTATATACACATATATATAAATATAGATAAGAGATGTATTTTTTACTTTTTAAATCCCTGGCAATGCTGAGTAGCTCTGCTAGTATATGAAAAAAAAAGTACCTTGCCAATCATCTTAAATATGAAAATGGACTTGATCTTATGTGTACGAATTTTATACAGTTGGATCAATTCTGAAAATATATTGGGCAATTTAACTTCTTTATTCTTCTTTTGTTTTGCCTTCTGAATGGTATTGCTGTTTACGAACGGATAACTGGGTCCCCTACGCACAAACACATGCACACACACACACACAAACAAACAAACAAACACGTACACACGTCAAAAGCCTTTCATATATAAATAAACTTGTAGTGCACTAAGAATGGCAAACTAAACGTTTTATTTATGCGATGTTTTATTGGCAAATATTAGCGATTCGGTATTATCGAGCAAACTGCAACAGATGTTAGGCATTATCTTGAAGTACCATCAAAATATACATAAGACAAACTGCTTAATCCTTCAAAATAAAGTAAACACAAAATCGAAAATAGATGCATTTTATTGACTTATAATTAGAATAAAAGAAGTAAATAAAAACACGCGTTTTTGAGACCGGCCGTATACAGCATGAGCAGTTGAAAAGAGATATTCGCAAGAATAAAAAAAAAAGTAGACAATCAAGGGCTTCAAATCGGTCTACTATGTGACCAGTGTGGAAGGCTATGTATGAGTAAAGCTGGCCTGATCAGTCTCCAATCTGTGCATCGCGGCTGTAATACTAAGCCGGGGCATCGTTCTCCATAAACCAAAACCGTGCACTGGCATGTTATTATATTGATTCTAGATTGAGTTTCTAATCTACGGTACAAATTCCTAGGGTTAGCCTGGAAGTTAGTCAGAAGTGACCTGAAGACGTCAACCCTTTTTAGCTTTTGCCCTGGCATCAACATTTTTGGAACCCATCTTGCAGACAGTTCGATCATTCCCAAGATCTCTGTTAAAACAATTTTGTGACCAAACCAAAACTAATGCCTATGGGTTTAGATATCTGCTGGACAATAAGACATTTGTCATTCAAAACTATACAGTAAATAGCATCAACTTGTTCACCAGTGGTTGAGGTTTTTGGACGATCTGATTGAGGGTCATCTTCTGTGCTGTTCCTGTCCAGCTTGAATTCTACAGTCCACTTCTTTTCAGTTGCATAGGAAGGCGAGTCACCAGGAAGTGTCTGTTGGATTATCTTTTTTTCAGATACTTTATGACAGCATTTATCCATTGTTAGACTTGTCTCAGATCTCTCACCTTATTTATTTATGGCCCTCATCTGCAAGAATATGAGTTACTTTTCTCTAGTTTTAGTGGTAGTGTTTTGTTATAAGGCTTTCTGGAGGCGCGTGGTCTAATGGTTAGAGTCGTGGGAAATGGACTCGTCAACCCGAGTTCAATTCCTGGACGAAGCTGTTGGCTTTTCATTTAGCGCTAATATCCTTGGTAAAGGTTTGAATCCAATTCTTCCTCCAGCTATGGGTAAATAGCAGGGTAGACTGGGCTCTGTAACCATGACTAGGTAACCAGTCTAGGAGAAGGAAAACTCTGAATTCAAACCCGTTAAACTCCGCTTAAAAATTGACCTTGTGTTGCATCCTGCTCGTGCGGAGGGGTTGGTAAATATATATAAGGCTTTCTGGAAAAACGACCCTCGTATGTGTGTATGTGTGAGTGTATGTGTGAATGTCAGACAGACAAGGTTTATGAGTATGCCTGTACTTAAAAAAAAATTCCTTAGATATTATATACATCATTACTGTATTTAAAGTCTGTGGTATCTATAAAGAGTACCCCACATATAGAATAGTGCATATATATGTATATATCTAAGTTATGATAGCGTAGACAGAGAGTCAACGGCGTTTGGTTTCTCGCCTATGCAATCATGACCAAGATCTCGGGAAATTATTGGTTTGATGATCGCTTAGACGAGAAATTAACAGTCATCAAGCGCCGTTGACCCAACGTATATATGCTCTATCACCGATAGTGAACACTCTTTATTTATAAACATAGAAAAGTTTATTATTACACACACACACACACACACACACACACACACACACACACACACACACACACACACACTAGCACACCAAATGTTTCGAAACATGATTTTTTATATTCGATAAAAAGAATGGAAATGATTAAATGTCCATCCATCCATATATATAGATAGATGGGTGGGCATTTTATCTCCATTCTTTTTAAAATCATCAATTAATTGCAAATATATTGATTTTGTTGTGGTCAGTTCTTTTGTGTAAAATATGTTTATCGATTTAAAATATTTCTTTAAAACTGGTTTGTTTTCCTCTTCTTATTTCAATAACTTTTATTCCTTTTCCATGAGAAATAGCAACGAGCTGTGTAGAAAAAATATTTTCTTTATACATAGGACTTCTTTTGTATTACTTGGATTTTTCGGGCAGTTGTCATCTTTATTGTTATATACACGTTTCGGCCGGTGTATCCTCTGGACGAAATGTTGTGCATATAACAATAAAGATAAGGACAACAGTCCGAAAAATCTTATTATAATGGAGATTGTGGGTTTGTCTGTCTGTAACCGAAACTATATTACTATACAAGTCACAATTCCTTTAGTTATTTACATCATATTCTCCATGATTTTATTTTTATTTAAACCTCAATTATTAATAAAATTGTTTTACATTACTTACACTGTTGACCATATCTACATACTAATAACATGCAATATATTTATATATACAACAAAATAGAGGTTTACAGTATGAATGGGAAGGCTAATTTGCATATTGATCTTAAAAATTTGATTTTAATAAATATATGCTTAGTATTATTGATTTCTAATTGTTTGGTTTTATCTTAATGTATATGAGCAAAAATCTCTTCAATAAATCTTAAAAGAAATCCCTTAACAAGAAGAAATAATTGTAATATTATTCTTTACTTCCTATTTTAACTAAACATTAGGAAAATTTACCAATGAAAGACGGGAGTAACGGAAAATGATGGAAGAGTTAGTTTCAAAGTTGTTCTATTTTTCAATCATACCCCCTCTGTTCAAAATCTTTTTATCTACATTCTTATTCAGTTTCATTAGCCTTTCTAATTTAATATCATATTTATTATAAAATTTAACTAAAATACTTGCACCCGGAGGGTGCATATATTTGCTAGTACAAATAATACAAATTATCAAGCCTCATCTCAAACATTTTGACAAATTATACTTCTTATCTTCTGTTTTTTTTAATGAATAGCAGTAGATGCTTCTCCAAAGTTGTGGTCACTACAACTTGAGCCGTTCGGCAAAGATCTAAAGTTAGAATATGAATGAGTATGCCCTGATTATTTACAACGTTTAAGCTTAATGAATTTCGTTTTATATTTATACAACAAAGAAAAGTAGGAGAAGGAAGAAAGAAGGGAGTAGGCAAAGGTAAAAAAAAAAATAATCCACGCTGCCAACAAGATGATTGTAGCATACCAAGTAAGCTTATTTCACTCCAAAAAAATCGTTATTTTTATGTTTTCCGTGATCATTTCAATCATGTATCTATTTAAATAATAAAAAATATTAACTTTTTTCAACAATGCGTTTTGTTTGTTTTCTATCAATGAAGCAAGAGGAAATCCATGCCAAACAAAAACAGAGTTTTTCATAAACGCTGCTTTCGAAAAAAAATAAGTATTTTAAAACACACCACCGTCCTCTAGGGATGTCCAATCTGCCGTGTCAAACTTACCCCCCACCTATATTTAACACAATGAAACTTGAATAAAGGTTAATATTATCTTCAAAATGTTTCGACCATTCAAAAGAAGACACATTAAAAAAAAACTCCTGATGATTTTTTTTTAATTTCAGCTCACAGAAATAATGAAAATTATGAACGAAAACAATGTTTACATTTTAGCACCATTAAATCAACTTAAATTTAACGTAGCCAAAAACAAGTTATGACAACTGGCTTTTTTTTAATCTATGAAAAATCAACTTTACATGGAATTACATTTCTAATTCACAAAAGAATCACGTTAAAACTTTCTAATGATAGTTGGTATTTACCCAACCCGTTCACCACGAGTTTGATGTGACACAAGGTCGCAAATATAGAGCTTCCAGCGATGACCAAACACGCTATTCAGTAGTAATGGATATGCGAGACTAGCTTGATAACCATTTTAATACACACATCGCTTTGTATGTAAAGGCCGTCATAGAGTGCTCCATTCCATATATATAGAAGAGCGTCGCGATATATATATATATATATATATATATATATATATATATATATATATATATATGAGGACCTACATGAGTCAGACACTATCTACCTAGGTTTCCTCCGAATGGATGGGATTATGAATAATTATCCTGAAGAACCATTCGGGTGAAACCTGGGTAGATAGTGTCTGACTCATGTAGGTCCTCATAATCATGCTCAACTTATTGAGCACTTTCTACATATAAAACTTAGAAAACTTCCCCGGTGTTTTTTTCTTTTGGCCAATACATACGATACTGATGATTATTTTTAGAAAGTATGGATGTGCCAGTCTTTTCTCTTTTTTTTTTTTCCCCAGATGTCAGTTTTAATTTTTTTTAACTGCATGCATTGTATGATTGATTTTAAATTTGTTTAATTTTAAATAATACGTAAATCTATGAAAATACATGGGTGTCGTAATTTAAAATTTAAATCAAATGTAATTGTGTATTAATTTTGAAATCTAAAGGTAGTTAAGTTTTTAATATTGGATGCTGAAATCTTTTAGCATCATTTTTGCCAAGAACGGAGATATTTTATAGAACCCTGACCTTTGTGAAATCGTCTTTCAAAATTAAATTATCCAAACGTTTTTCGGAAGACATATAAAAAAAATAATCAGTTTATTACTCTGGAAACTTCTTCCCAGGCAGCACCTGTCCCTCGCCTAAAAGGGGTTAAAGGTTGGGTTTATTGCCCGGTGCCTGAAGCGTCCAAGAAGAGGAATGCAGACAGATCTAAGTATTTTTTAACATCGCGCTTGGAGAGGCTTGCGTCCTGTGGGGACCTTACATTAAAATGATGTGATGTCACATTCCAAAATAGGGGCGTTAATACTATCACCATAATGCATTTTAGTTATAAAAGCAATAAACTGGTGTCTGATATGAATGAGACCTTGCTGGAAAAATTGTAATATCTCAATTGGAAAAATGAATTCTGTTAGAGCAACCGGCACACGACAACAGGAAATGAAAAATATATTATTGAGGCATGAAAATAATCCCTTTGTGTACGAGTTGATGAAAGGATAGTAATTAATCAATAAAAAATAATCTTTCTTTTTATAAATCTCTCCGCGTGAGTAGAATGTGACACATAGTCAATTTCTTAAGCGAAGTTTAGCAGGTTTGAATTCAGAGTTTCCCTTCTCCTAGACTGGTTACCTAACCAAGGTTAAAGAGTCCAGTTCACCTACTATTACCTGTCCCTTTGTGGGCAGGGCTGGGTTTATTGCCCAGAGCCTGAGCCCCCCCCCCTTATGGGGGAATGCCAACGGGATCGACGCAATTTTTGTTCTTTCCCACCCATGAGCTTCGGCTTGTGGGTGGGAACCTTCTTTTCGAACTCGGGAACTTTCTTGTCGTATTCGGGAGCCATCACGGAACTTTGAACCTAACCCTTTATTTAGTCCACGGGGGTATCCTGTTCTCATTCCGCTAACCATAGCTGGGGTAGGAGTTGTGTTAATTAATTATTTTTTTCTAACTGCTTTCACTCAGGATTGAACTCGGGTTCCAGAGAGAACTGTCACTTAGAACTGTCTTAACCTTATCCACTCGGCCATGTGTCCAATTAGACAATTGAGTGTGAATTTGAGTTTTCCTTCTCCTATACTGGTTGCCATACCAAGGTTAAAGAGACCTGCTATTTACCCATAGAAAATTAGACAGACAAGGCGAGTGAGTTTGATTGTACGTAAAAATGTGCTTATATGCTATATTACTACTGTCAATAAGACCTCGACATCTAATAAAACAACAAACCTAATGCCGTTATGTCATTAACAAAATATGTCATTAACATGTCATTGACGTGTCAAAACATATCGTTAACAAAATATATTCTAATTACTGTATGATTATTAGATTTCAACTAAGAAATTTAATTACATGCTTAAAACGTAGGGTTAGCTCCGTCAGTAGAGCGTTCGGCTAGAAACCACAAGGTTCCTAGTTCGAAATCGGTCCTCGCCAACTCAGCGTATGCGTAGCATAGGGATCTGTAAAGTAAGGAGCCGAGTTTAGCGCTAGTGAAAAGGGGATAGACTCCCTCGCTGATTGGTTGATACCGACTTTAGGCCATTTATATATTTAATGATCGTGGCGCTTCTATGAATAAAAGGCGTGCAAAAACAATGACGTCATTATTTAAATGAGATCTTCATAAATTCTTCAACGCCGTGTTTGCCCAACAGTCAAACTATTAAATAAAATGACATCCCAAGTCGAATCATTGCTATGCTCGGGTAGGCAAGAAACACTTGAAGAAGGTCGGTGGGTATAGCGACTGAAACACTGTGTTTACATTTCACAATAAAGATGAGAAAAACAACCGAACAATCAGATTAATTTTTAAAAGTTTGTTGTTTTTTTCTTTTATTACTGACCAGAATGATCCTTTATTATAAAACTGATAAACGTCTGTAATTAACATAAATAAATCAACGGAAATTTATATTCGTGTAAAGTCTATAAGGTCATGTAGAACAGTGGTTCTCGTTGGTTTGGTTTGGTTTGTTTTGTTTTACGGCATATCAACCTCAGTGGGTCATTTAATGCCGATAAAGTTTTGAAATAAATCAATTCTTAATGGATAATACAATTTTTTTATAAATACATTTTTCTATTTAACCCATAGATGGGACCCTAACAGGTACTACCACTCCGGGTCAGAGTGGACCAGGGAGCAATGGTGATGAAGGGGTGCTCCACATTCCCCAAACCTCCAAAACTGGAACCTCACCATCAGATAGAGTTTAACGTCATTCCCAGGACATGTAGACCCGCAGCCACCGCCTTCTAGCACCCATATGATAAAAAGGGGTTGGGGCTTGCAATAAGCGCAATAGGGTTGGGAAAATCATATAGGTGCTAGGGCTTGACGTGACCAGCCGATTGATCGGAGGGGGCCTCTCCGACCGCCCGTCTAGCCCAAGATTATAAAACTGATAAACGTCTGTAATTAACATAAATAAATCAACGGAAATGTATATTTGTGTAAAGTCTATAAGGTCATGTAGAGCAGTGGTTCTCAGCGGGGTTTTTTTTTTGGGGGGGGGGTTTAACTTATGGATCTCTTTGATTCTTATTTTACTCTGCGGCACACACACACACACACACACACACACACACACACACACACACACACCATAGCCTTTCAATGTTTAACAGTCCTATTGTATTTTTATAATTAAATATTTTTTGTTTGGCAGGACAAAAAAATGTATATGGTCCCCGGGATGCAATATGTCTCCGGTCGAGAACCACTGGCGTAGAGGATCATTCCTTACTGGTGGTATTATGTAACCCAGTACAATCTGTCTCATGCCAATGAAATCTCATTGCCCAGAAAGATGGCATAAAGGGGAATTACTCGGTATGGTACATTGACGATCTAATGTTATGGTGAACATCTATCCGTGTGAGGATAAAAAGAAACTTTATGATATTTCCCTAAATATCATTCGGTTTTTATCAACGATCAAGTTGCATCCAGGACCTACATTGACCAACTATGTAGGGATGCTGACTACTGCGCGAGGAGCTCCCAGAGTCGATGAATGATAGGGAAGGTTCGCGAGAGATCGTCATGGATATCCGTGCATATTGCGCGACATGATGATGATGATGATATTTTTGTTAAAATAGTGTCGACTTTAAAAATGAAAAGCTGCATTTTTTTAATACAGAATACAGAAATTCGCATGAGGACGTCTCATAGTAGTGTTATGGTTATCAAGCTAGTCTTGCAGATCCATTATTACTGAATAAAGAGTTCGATCCTCGCTGACTGACCCATACTTGCGGCCTGTGTCATACCCTACCCGTTCTAAACGGGTTGGGTAAATACCTACATAAATTCGGATGAATTGTAACTAACACTGGTTTACAAATAAATTGAGGCAAGCACAAAAATAGCTGTTTTAACCTAATTTGGGGGTGCTGAATTCAGATTGGAAATCGGTTTTTACTCATCACCTCTAGTTTTTTTTAGATATGCATACTGTACATTTTGTACACATACTGTACATAAAGGCGTATATGCATTCAGGGTTAATTTCTAATATTGTATGACTTATGTCCTCTTTTTTAGTTATTATGCAATAAATGTAAGTGATAGCATTACATTAAATATACTAGCAAATATATGCACCCTCCGGGTGCAAGTATTTAAGTTTTAATATAATAAAATATCATATTAAATTAGAAAGGCCAATGAAACTGAATAAAAATGCAGATAACATGATTTGGAACAGAGGGGGTATGGTTGAAAAATAGAACAACTTTGAAACTAACTCTTCCATCATTTTCAATTACTCCTATTCCTAATTTAACTATTTAGTTAAAATAGGAAGTAAAGAATAATATTACAGTTATTTCTTTTTGTTAAGGGATTTCTTTTAAGATTTATTGAAGAGAATTTTGCTCATATTCAATAAGATAAAACTAAACAATTAGAAATCAATAATATTAAGCACATATTTATTAAAATCAAATTTTTTAAGATCAATATGCAAATTAGCCTTCCCGTTCACACTGTAAACCGCTGTTTTGTTGTATATATAAATACAATTGTATGTTATTCGTATGTTGATATGGCCAGCAGTCTTAATGATGTAAAACAATTTTATTAATAATTGAGGTTTAAATAAAAATAAAATCATGGAGAATGGGATGCAGATAACAAAGGGAATTGTGGTTTGTATAGTAATATAGTTTCGGTTACAGACAGAAAAACATACAATCTCCATTATAATAAGATATAGCTATATATCAAGACGGATTTTGGCAGTTAAGCGTAGCCAACACGTCTCATTCAACAGCCAGTAGTGCACTGGCAGTCAGCGTAGGAGGTTGTCGTCCCTCGAAGCGCAGGAGGAAGGTGTCCCTCGACAATTGTGTTACACAATTTTTTGGGTATATATTTGTATTACAATTTCCAACGACGCACATTTTATTGCCTTACATATGATTTAATTTTACTTTGGGGTTTGTTTTTTTTTTCATATTCTCCAATGGCTTCAAGCTCGTCAAAATATCGAGGATGCCTCAACAAGGCTAATTTTTTCTGAATTGTGTACATTGTGTCATCCAAGTATATTTATTCCGTCAATGTTCTTTATCTATCCTGTTTTATCTGTAATAAGCTGCTGCAACTGTTGAAATAAGCACGTATATACTCTGTATATACTAAAATGAGACTATTTAAAAGATAGAAAACTAGAGGTGATAGAGCAAAACTGTTTATAAATTTGAATTCGGCACACCCAAATTAGTAAAAAAAAAACACCTATTCACATTCTTGCCTCAGACAAAAAATATTTTTTGTAAACCAGTGTAATTTAACTAATTTTCTTTTTCTTAAGAGACCTTATCGTAATCTGTATAACGGTCGACAGAAAAGTTATAGGCTGACCAAGATGCTTTCATGAGATGTCATCAAATGAGGTTTGTTTTTTGTTTTTTGTTTTCAAAATAATCCCTCTTGTGGTCCACAAATTTCTTCCATCGGTGTTGCTGTGTTATGATCCCATTGGTCAAAAAATTAATCAACAACAGGATATGACGTCATCATATGAACCTTTCAGCCCCCACTCTCGTATATATTACCGGGAAGTGTTTGACTGTTCTTTATAGACGGATAAACAGTTTAATGTTCAGCTACTAAATTTGGTATGCCTACTTAGTTGACCCAGAGGAGAAGCTTTTCTCTCTTGAAGAAATGTGACTTTTCATCAAGAGAAAATATTTAACAATGAATAATAATCAGCCATGTTTCTGCAAATCTTATCGTACAGAATTTAAATTTCCAACCTTCGAAAGATTTTTTAAAAATAAATTGACTCATAAGGATGATTATTCATATTCAATTAAACATCTCAATAGTTTATTGGTGGTTAAATGTAACACAATTACACAGCATGGTTGCTTAATTAGGACTTAATCCAGCAGACAAAAAACAAAAATGTTTCAATCTGTAAATATATTAACTATCATTCACTTCAAAATATATTTCCCTACAAAACTCCAGAGAAAGATATCAACTTTATAGGGTTATATAAAATATAATTGATAAATTTCTTTTGTTATGTGGATTAGTTTTATATTAACAAATACCGTTTGTAAACAATATGTAATGTTTTAAATTGATAATAATGATTGTACAATAGACATTGTAGACATCAGAATGCCTACAAGCAACAATTTTTCACAAAGATTCTAGGACTTATATATATATATATATATATATATATATATATATATATATATATATATATATATATATATATAAGAGAGTTTATAATTTGCTTGAAGCCTTGTGTATATATTGGTTAGGAGGTTGATTTAGAAGGCTATCACAATGCAGGTGTAAAGAAAAAAAATAATAATACGGTAACAATGGTGTTGTGTGTTAACCTGTATTTAATTCTTGAATTTTCGAGATAATATCTCTTTTTCAAAAGATCACTGGAACTGAAGCAGTCTAGTTATGGCATTTCTTTTTAAATGAATTTTAAATTCATTTTTTTTTAAATGCCATAACTAGACTGATTCTCAAAACAAGTGTATTAACTATCCTTTGGTTTGTGAATCGCATGGGCGAGAAACTATCAAGAACCCAGCGCGGTTGAATTCATGTTCACCCTCCCTAACTTAGATATGCATGGTCTATCCACGATATTGAGCACTATTTACTTATGAATATAGCACACTATATTATCAATGCATATTATATATATATATATATATATATATATATATATATTATATATATATATATATATATATATATGGTCTGGTGGTTGATTTTGAAGGCTATCACAATGGAAGTGTAAAGAAAAATAAGGTAACTATGATGTTGTTTGTTTACCTTTGATTTATTCTTAATATTTCGAGATAAACCAAAACCAACCACCAAACAATATAAACACAATGCTTAAAGCAAATTATAAAACACACACTCACACACACACACACACACAATATATATATATATATATATATATATATATATATATATATATATCACCACACAGCAAAATCGCACATCATTTTAGCACCCCATCACACAATCTAGATAACCTTAAATGTGTCTTGATTGAGCATGGATTTCCATCCACTCAATCAAGAAAACTAGCAGAATTAAAATGGATAATTAGAATAAACAATCACATCAAAGGTCTTAACAACGGTACAGGAACACTAAAAGCCTATAAACATTTCTAAAATACCACCACCAACAACAACAACTCCATGATCCCCAGCAGACGACAAGGGACACAGAGTACAAACTAAATTACCAACTGACCAATCAGCGCCATGTACACCCACGCAAAAGATGACAACTACACTATCACAAGCAGCAGCTACCCCCCACTAGAAGGAACAACCAGAAGCCAGCAACACTACTGTCATTACACAGTCTGAAGAAGGTAGCTATAAAAATCCGGAAAATTTACTACTACCAAATAAACGAAACTCTACTCAAAAACAACCGAGTTTCTGATATTCATTTCTTGAATGCTTCATACAAATGCCCAAACCTGATATATGTACCTCCGACAAACGGATACATATACCAAAATAATCTCATATATATATATATATATATATATATATATATATATATTATATATATATAGATTATTTTGGTATATGTATCCGTTTGTGTGAGGTACATATATAGGTGAAACCTCGAAACACGTGTCTGTGGATTACTTATTTATTATATATACTCCCACTTTGGTTGAGTTCTCTGAATAGGGATTTAATTGCAGATTCACCGTTCTGGCGTCTAGCTAACCCTCGCTTTGTTTACAAATGTTTGAGGACTCTAGTGAATTCATTTCCGCTTAGAAATGTAGCGATTAAATATTCTCCTATATTTGACAGCTGTCTCTGGCCGTACGGGTTAAAGGCTTGGCGAACGAAAGTTCATTCGGGTCGAAAACTCGGTCAGGAGTAGCTGTTACGGTAGATGAAAGGTGAAACCTCGAAACACGTCTGTGGATTACTTATATATATATATATATATATATATATATATATATAATATATATATATATATATATATGAGTTTTGCATAAACTTGATTCTGCCGGAAACATACCAGCTCATTACCACAAATTATTTTGCTCTCACTATAACCGACTGTGACCCCCCCCCCCAAGTGGTGACCTTTTAAACAACATAGCTACTTCAGCTAGTTACATGTGTTTCATTAAATTTAATTATTTGATAAACAATTGTGATAATTAAATTCATTTCGATTCTTATCCAAATCAATCGAGAAGAAATAAGTGTTATCCACTTTGTTGATAACTGAACCATAAAATCTATAATCTTCTTAATTGTACTTTTTGTACGTGACATTTTTCAACGACAAGATTGATCATGTTTTCATGACACAGATTTTATTTTTCTTTCCAACAGAAAAAAAAATGGCTGAGCTTTCTCAATCTATTTTTCTGGGTTACTTAATCTTTTTCTTCAACCCTCACCACTGTATCGTTCGATTTAAACACACACACACGCACACACAGACACACACACATATATATATATATATATATATATATATATTATATATGTGGTGTGTGTGTGTGTGTGTGTGTGTGTGTTTTTCTACTCTGATTCTCCACATTTATTCTTTTTTTCATTCGTCTTTGAAGCAACATTTAACACCCCAACTCTTATTAATAGAATATCCTGACATAATATTTTTTTACTGAAAATAATGTGGAATTCCTTTGTTGAAATATATACACATATATAAGTTAAAAGAAAGGAAATGAATCCGACGGTATGAGTATATATAAAAAAGATATGAAAACACCACAAAATGCTGTTAAAGTGAAAACATTTTATAACTTCGCTGATATTGAACAATATTTCGATTTTATGAAAATCGTCATCAGAGCTTGTTTATATTCCGTGTTGTTAAGAGCGGAGACAAAAGTCATATGAGTTCGAAACAAAAACCTTGACGTTGCAAAAAAGAAAAGTTATACAATAATTTCGAATGTGGGCCACTTCCGCTGCATTTTTCTCGGTCATCAGATTATGTATATCTTATTGTAACAGTTTTTAAAAAAGAAGATATATTCGAAAAACCGGAAAAAACTTTTACCGGAAAAAAGTCATTTGTCATTTTTTTTCGTCTTTTCTTTGTTTAATTTAACCGGAAATTCCTATTTCCGTTTGTACAATATACAACATTTTGTCTAAAAAAACAATTACCTTATAACGTAGTACGTATTTTTCCAACCCCTCCGCCATGAGTAGGATGTGACACAAGGTCAGTTTTTAAGCGGGGTAAAGGTGGTTTGAATCCAGAGTTTTATTTCTCCTAAACTGTCTAACCAAGACTAAATAACCTAGTCTGCCATACTTTATACTATTTATCCATAGCTGAGGGGAGGAGAAGAGATGGGTTCATGTCTTTCTAAAGGGCATTAGCGCGAAAGGAAAAACAAGCTACCTCGTCCAGGATTTGAACTCTGGTCACCGATTCCATTTCCTATGACTCTAAGCACGCCTTCTTATAATGGGGTCGATTATTTTAAAGTCAATCTTTACTTTTATAGTCAACAAGACGATCAATTAATGAATAATGATAACATTAACATTAAAAAAGAATTTATTCTACAAAATCCAATTCTACGTTATAACGAGAATCTTTTTTTCTTCTTTAGGCAAATTTTTTTTTTTTTCGTTAATTTTTTTTCAAATACAAGAAAAAAACTTAGGAAAAAATTTTTTTAATTAGTTTTTTTTAAATAGAGCACTAGCTAAAAATGTCTACATAACGATGCCCTGATTCTCGACATTTATTATATAATTAATAGGTAGCCTATTCATTTTGTAATGGAGAGTAGCATTTGAAAATAACGGTTAAATGTAAGTTCATATGGGCATGATAGACTAGTATTTGATGCCTGATTGGCCTTGGAGTAGTTCTCTGATTTGTTGGTTTGGTCATGTGACCACCCAGTCCATGAGAACATTTTAATTGGATTAGTTTTGAACGTCTTACTGGCCAAACGTATATAACTATTCTCCGTGCGTGAAGTTATGGATTTTGGGCAAATTAAAATATATGAAAATACGCCCAGTTTCCGTGTTCATTAATCAAAATTAAAATGAAGATGAAGATGAAGTCGACCCGATGTGTCCCTAACAAGAAGTGACCCAAACCAACCCAAAAAGTCCCAGATGAAGAAATCAACCCAATCCGACCAGCATAGAAGATAGAAGATATATAAAAAATAAGTATAATAAGAATAATAAAAGAGACTATGCAACACATTTACGAAAAAGCAGAATAAATCATTCAGTTACGCTGACGTTTTATAGTCGTGAATAATCTATGGATTACTAAACTCTAATCCAATTTTATAGTGTCAGTACAAACAAACAAAAGATATTTCAACTTTTTGTATTGTTGGCCAATATTGATTTAGTTCTGTCCAAACCTGACAAACATTGATCTGATGAGTTCAATAAATTACATTTGCAGCCAAAGTGAAGGATCTGTAAACCCTATTGATTGATTGATTATGTCGGAATCTCAAGTGGTAAAACAACACACGAATCAAAAGTTTAGATATATTTATGCGAGACTCAATCAGACGTTAAAGTTGATTTCATTAGTATTACTAGCAAATATATGCACCCTCCGGGTGCAAGTATTTAAGTTTTAATGTAATAAAATATTATATTAAATTAGAAAGGCTAATGAAACTAAATAAGAATGCAGATAAAAAGATTTGAAACAGAGGGGGTATAATCAAAAAATAGAACAACTGAATCTTACTCTTCCATCACTCTTGTCTTTCATTGTTATTTTTTCTAATTTAACTATTTAGTTAAATGAGGAAGTAAAGAATAAAATAACAGTTATTTTTTTCTGGTTAATGGATTTCATTGAAGATTTATTAAAGAGATTTTTGCTTATATTCATTAAAATAAAACCAAACAGTTAGAAATCAATAATACTAAGCACATATTTATTGAATTCGATTTTTTAATATCAATATGCAAATTAGCCTTCCCGTTCACACTGCAAACCGCTATTTTGTTGTATATATAAACATAATTGCATGTTATTAGTATGTAGATATGGTTACCAGTATTAATAATTTAAAAACAATTTTATTTATAATTGAGGTTAGAAAAAATAAAATCATTGAGAATGTGATGTCAATAACTAAGGGAATTGTGACTTGAGTAGTAATATAGTTTCGGTTACAGACAGAAAAACGCACAATCTCCATTATAATAAGATTAGCGTTATTCGGACTATTGTCCCTATCTTCATTGTTATTTGTACAACGTTTCGGCCGATATACCCTCCGGCCTTCTTCACGTATTTCTTGTCGGACTCGGGAACCTTCTCGGACTCGGAACCTTCTTTCGAACTCGGGAACTTTCTTGTCGTATTCGGGAGCCTTCACGGAACTTTGAACATAACCCATTATTTATTCCACGGGGGTATCCTGTTCTCATTCCGCTAATCATAGCTGTACACATGTAACCAATTGGACACATGGCCGAGTGGATAAGGCACTTAGGTTAAAAGACAGTTCTAAGTGACAGTTATCTCTGGTTCCCGAGTTCAATCCTGAGTGAAAGCAGTTAGAAAAATAATTAATTAACACAACTCCTACCCCAGCTATGGTTAGCGGAATGAGAACAGGATACTCCCGTGGAATAAATAAAGGGTTAGGTTCAAAGTTCCGTGATGGCTCCCGATTACGACAAGAAAGTTCCCGAGTTCGAAAAGAAGGTTCCCGAGTCCGAGAAGGTTCCCGAAGTCCGACAAGGTTCCTGAGTCCGAGAAGAAATACCCGAAGAAGGCCGGAGGGTAAATCGGCCGAAACGTTGTACAAATAACAATGAAGATGGGGACAATAGTCCGAATAACGCTAATAATACTAATCTTCAAGCCTCATTTCAAACATTCAGAGAAATTGATTTCATTAGTAATTATTAATTTTGCAATTTCATCAGGATTAAAATATAAAAACATTTACACTGCTCTATAATTTCTGCTTAACGTTAAATATTTATTGAATATTGAAACTAAACTGAAATTAAAATGAGGTAATCGTAAAAAATAATCCTCACCCTAAGCCCAGAAGACGCAAATTCGCGGATATGTTTGAATTTTTATTGAATAATTATTTAGAAAAGAAATTAAATAACATATTTACATATATGTACTTATTGTCTCGTGATATGGCAAGTCTCTGAAATTATTAGACCAGTTCACATACGCATTGGAAAGGCATGGACTGCGGTAATTTATGAGGAAGTGCGTCCCGGTCTCCTGCCTCAAAAATTGCTACCCGGTGACTATCAAAATAACAACCCCAGCTCGTCGTAATTCTTGTTTATTTATCGTAATTTGTCGTAATTCTTGTTTAGATATGAAGATGGATATATATAGTTTTGAATAGACTAAGATAGATAGATAGATAGATAGATAGATAGATAAACAAACAAAAATAAATAGATAGATATGAACAAATGGAGATAGATATTTTTCGACAAGTAAATGTATTTGGGGGGGGGTCGCATCTTTTTTTGTCGTAATTCTTGTTTATTTAAACTAAAAACAAGACATTAAACAAACATGAATAAAAAAAATCTTAGTATTTAAAGTAATATATATAAATATGAACGAATTGAGATAGATAGATAGATAGATAGATAGATATGAAGATGGATAGTTTTGAATAGACTGAGCTGGGTCGTTATTTTAATAGTCACCGGGCAGCAACTCTTGAGGCAGGAAACCGGGACGCACTTCCTCATAAATTACCTGGACTGCTACTAACAGATTAACGATCATATGGAAATTTGATCTCTCTGATAAAATAAAACGGGAATTCTTCTAAGCAAGTGTCAGCACTACTGTAAGGTTGCACTTTTGGGGCCCTAACGAAACGCCTGGAGAAAAACTAGATGAGAACTACACAAGAATGTTGTGTGCTGCTTTGAACAAATCCTGGAGGCAGCATCCTACAAAACTTCAGCTGTATGGACACTTACTTCCCATCTCACAAGTAAGGCGAGCAAGACATGCTGGGCTTCTTTTTTTTTATAAGTAAGGACGAAATCATAAGCAACGTTCTCCTATGGATTCCTACATGTGGACACACCAGTGTTGGCCGACCAGCAAAAAAATACATTGATCAGCTCTATGCGGACACTGGGTGCCATCTAGAGGACTTACCAAGAGCGTTGACCAATAGGGACAGATAGAGAAAGAGTGTCAAGGGAACTGTCGTACTGTCAGCACGCTGTGATGATAATGATGATAATTACTATAAAAACAAATTTTCTCATTATTGAATTCGCTAATCTCATTGTAATGGAATATTGTGTTTATTCAATTACAAAGCCTAACCCTAACCCTAACCCTGAACCCTGCTCATTGATAGAGTATATAAATATATATATCGAAGTTATGTTAGTGAAGACATAAAATCAATGGTTCACTTGGTTTGAAAATCGCATAGACGAGAAACTGTCAATTTGTTACATAATCTATGCGGTTGCATAAGATTATTGTCAATCCCCTGTATTTCTAAAGGGATGGCCCTTTTCATATCACGGGTGGGACCTTCCATGGAATATTACAGAAAGCCCGCCAAATTACGTGAAGTCACGTGGGACCTGGTTTGGTCCTCAGTTTTCAGTTGGACGTCGGACAGAGAGGATGTCCTACCTTAAACTGGAACTCACACTGCATACGCACGCTATGTTAGTCAGATGTTTAGTTACATGAAATGTTTAGTTAAGTAAATAAAAGCTTAAGAAAAATAACACGGTCTTGTAATTAATGGGTGTCTTGGTAACAAGACAGATTAGAAGAAGAAACGAGTTGAGTGCGACCGACCGCCAAGACGAAGTCCCCAAGAAGAAGAACCTAAGATAGAAGATGAACAGAAGAAGTAAGAAGTAAGTAAGGAGAAGGGTAAATTGACTTTATATCTTTGCTACCTTAACTTATATATATATATATATATATATATATATATATATATATATATATGTGTGTGTGTGTTGTGTGTGTGTGTGTGTGTGTGTGGTGTTTGTGTCAACACCTCCACACGAGTAGGATGTCACAAGATCAATTTCTTAAACGAAGTTTAACAGGTTTGAATTTAGTTTTCTTTTCCTAGACTAGTTCCCAAACCAAGTTTAAAGAGCCCAGTCTGTCGTATTATGTACCCATAACTGAAAGGGGAATAGTTAGGTTCATGCCTTTAATAAGAGTATTAGCGTTATATGAAATGCAAACAGTCCCGTCCAGGATTTTAAATCGGGTATATATATATATATAAGAAGCGCGTGGTGTAATGGTTAAAGTCATGGGAAATGGACTCGTCGCCCCGAGTTCAAATCCTGGATGTGGTAATTGCATTTCACTTAGCGCTAATACCCTCAGGAATGGTATGAATTCTACTCTCCCTCCAGCTATGGATAAATAGAAGGGCAGACTGGGCTCTTTAACCTTGGTTAGGCAACCGGTCTAGGAGAAGGATAACTCTGAATTCAAACCTGTTGAACTCCGCTTAAGAAATTGACCTGGTGTCGGAGGAGTTGGTAAATATATATATATATATATATATATATATATATATATATATATATATATATATATATATATATAAGAACAACCGAAAATCTTTGATTTTATCACAATATATTTATTGTTCAAGTAGTGTGGATTGTGTTGTCTTTTAATGTAGTCACTGATTCTGGTTATAATACCAATTATCAGTTATTTTTTTAATAACTGATAATAAAAAAAACTTTCCAGTGCAAATATTTTCCACTTCGGTTATATTTAGGTATTTATTGGGTGTGTTAGCTCAGTTGGTAGAGCGTTCGGCTAGAAACCACAATGTTCCTAGTTCGATACCGGTCCTCGCCGACTCAGCGTATGAGTAGTACAGGGATCTGTGCGGTAAAGTAAGGGGCTGGTGGTAGGTGTGGCGCTCCACCTCAGACGCCAAAACAATCTCCTTGGTCTAGCGCTATTGAAAAGGGGGATAGACTCCATCGCTGACTGGCTTATACCGACTTTAGGACGCCCCGACGACTTTACTTTTACTTATATCAGACACAATAGATTTCTATTTACTACCCTTGCTTCTTTATTTTTCTTTTTTTTCTTTTACGCTGCTGAAAAAAAAGGCCCTCTTTTTTTTTCGGTTGTGTTTCCATAAGAAGACCCTTTCGTCTACTTTATACTGAGATCTAAGATTCTTCTTTGTCTGTTGCTCCAGAAATGCAAGAAAATTCTCTCATCAAAAGTTTTTTCAAAGAGTAACTGCCAAAACAAAGAAAGCGGAAGTTGTCCGATTGGCGCCAAAAAGGTCAACCAATTCGCTACAAAATGAAAGAAGATTCAGAGCCAAAACGAAATCATCAGATAAGATCAATTATTTCTCTTTTATCTGCTGTCTTTTCCATTCTATGAAATCATAAATTCTTTTAGCACACAAATAGACTCTCGTGTTATAGGATATTAGAAATGCAATAAACTTAATTATATGATGTAGAAACCTTTAAAATATTCTTTAGGTCCGTTAAATTGCTGAAATAAGTGTTTCTTTCCTACCGAGGTCAGTGTCCAATGTTCGAATCTAAGTAAGAGTCAAGTTTCTGAAGGCTGATTTTCAAGGCAGATAGGAAGTTAGGCCAGCTCTAGCCACGAAAATGTATTTACCCAATCTCTCCGCCACGGATAGATATGACACAAGGTCAAATATAAACAGAGTACCGTTGGTTTTGATTAACAAATCATTGTGTTCAGCAGAGCTACATGAAACCTGTATGTAGTTACCCAACCCCTCCGCTACGGATAGGATGTGACAAAGGTCAATTGTAAAGCAAAGTCGCTAGTTTGAATTGAGAGTTTTCATTGTAACACTATTTAATTGTTATGGGTTGATTGGCGATCTATTAATTAATTACTAATTAATTAAAACTACCCTAATTATTAATTATGGTGGTTTGTTAAAATCAAAAGTAAAAATAAGAAAAACAATAATAATTATAATAATAATAATGTTTATATTGGAGGTATATATTTATCTAAACGAAAAATCATCACGTAGGCATAAATTCCTTAAATTATGGAATTTGATATATATCATCGGAATTTTAAATTTCACAAAATAAAATGATAAATTTAACAAATAAGATTCCAGTTTTCATCGTTCTCATACATAACATACATACATTTGAGACAGTGCCCCACCCATATCATTCTAATTGACTGGTTTCCTAAAGAACCAGGTCTGTCCTACAATTAATCCATAGCTGGGAGGAAACAGATGGATCTATGCCTTTCCAAATAGCATTTGCGTGAAGTAAAATACAATCTGCTTCCTCGAGGATTTGAACTCGCCGATTCTATTTTCTACGATGGTTACTGTTACGCTAAGCGCGCCTCAACGAGTAATTTTGGCGCAATACAATTTATTCCCACTCTTGCCACCCAGTCACTTCCCTTATCCATGTGTCAGTATAAGCTGAGCTTAGTAAATATTTGAATATTTGATAGAAATTAAAGTGCTACTCTTTTTTATGCTTTAGTGCTATAAACCTAATCCTGTGGTATATTGGTTAATAAGAAACGGAAGCACCGTTTCGGCCATTGTTTTGATAAGAAACGGAAGCACCGTTTCGGCCATTGTTTTGGTAAGAAACGGAAGCACCATTTCGGCCATCTTTGAGTTGTGATAATAAAAAGGCGGAAGTGATTACTACTTGTTGTGTTATTTATTCGATAAGCAAGCTGCAACAAATCCTTCATAGCCGCAAACAGTAGTTCATGTCTCAAATGTGTTTATATACTTGTAAACAATACTTAATAATGTTAATGTCTTAACTGTTAATGTCAACTTTCCTAATTTATGATTGTATAAACAAATCTTACACTGATTTAATTCCATAACCTAGAAACGATTTATTTTTTAACTTTATTTCAATTGAAATCAATTTGTGCGTTTAGTACTGTGGTATTATCTGCCCTTGTTTGGCTGGAAGAGTTATCTTCCCTCGTGTTTCTGTTTTTCCTCGCCATGCGTCTTGCCTATTTAAGCAGGCAAGCGCCTAGTTTGAATTCTCTTTGTTCTCGGTAACATAACGAACACACATGGGTTAGACACTTTGGTCGACACCCTTTTTGTGTGGGGGGTTTTCACCCCCACACAGACTACGTCAGTAAGTGACTTTGTCTCATGAACTCTGCATATCATTTATAAGTATATTCATCTATCTATGTTGTACTTCATTATCGTATCTTTTGCAAGTCTCCCTTATCTGTTACTTATATATCTATTATGTATCTTGTATTTGTATTTCTGTTATAAATGCTTTTCCATGTGCTCATATATATATAAAGTCTATTGTTGTAATTAATACCCTTAGTCGGAGTTGTTGGTTCAACCAACAACTATAATTGATATTGTTGGAATTTTGATATATAAGGCGTGCGTCAAAAGTCCACTTCTACTTATAGACTCGCCGAGTGTCACGTGACCAACCCATTAACCAGTCACTGACAGCGCTCTGTTGCTGATATTATTATATATACTGAAGGTCTGAGAACACCTAGGCATTGCACTTTGGACACTCGTGGAGTACGGCCCTCATGTGATTATCTCACTGGACCTCACAGGACGTACTTACTTTAAGTTCTTACAACTGGCCAAGAATGGCGGTCAGAAATTCCACAGATATTATAACTTTGAACCCAACAGCACTATTGCTTAAGCATAACATTTTTTTTTAAATACACATCAACTACTCCAAACTATTCTGGCCTAGTTAAAATGCCAATATCTTTATTTTGTGTTTTATTATGAATAGAGCATTCACATCAACATTGCACATAGCGTAGGTTTATGGTCTGCTTGATATGGGGTTCATATTCGGAAGTGATTCCTGATAAAAACAAATTTGGTGTGCATCGAAACCTTATTCTATATACATTAATATATACAATGTCCCCCGGATAGGTCTTGAGAAAAATCTTTCAGTGGCCATAGACTAAAGGCTGTTTTTTTACCAGAATTGTGTTTGCTATAACAATATATAGAACAACCCTACAATCAGACAACCATGACAGAGAAACTAAATACAGTTGCAAACACAGACCATGATTGAACCGGAAGAGATATATTTATTTGCGACATCCCTATATATATATATATATATATATATATATATATATATATATATATATAGTATCCAATTGCCGCTTTAAGTTTTCCGTCGCAGTGCCATCAGTAGATACACCAAACGTGCTCAATATATTAAAAACACAGAGCACTAATAATACTAATAGTATTATTATTAGAGGAAAAATAAAGGGTCTACCATGGTTTCAATCAAATTGAAATGATTTCATCAGGACCCTACATTATATATATATATATATATATATATATATATATATATATATATATATGGTGGGGGTAACATAAGAAAATGAGAAAGATTTGTGATATTGTGAAAAGGGCAAAAAAAGGTAACAATAACTGAAGATTGTGTCTGGGGGATAAAATTTCCCTGTTTGTGTGAGTTTATCCATGTGAACTTCCATTTTAACACGTGATTTTACACCACTACGTAATTACGATTGATTGACCACTTTTCTGTATGATGGTTGTTCATACAACATGAAACTTTAAGTAATGGATTTCTAGTGTTTATAGTTTTATATATATTTGGGTTACAAACACACACACACACACATACACACACACACATATATATATATATATATATATATATATATATATATATGTGTATATGTGAGGAAAAAATGAGTAAAGAAAAGAAATGTAGATGGATAAAATGAATTTAATCGATATCACATTAATCGATATCACTTACACATGTGTTTCGGTCAGTTTATGTGTGTGAAAATATTTCGCACACATAGAAGATTCGACCTTCATCAGAGTGAACATTTATTTTGACCGAAACACATGTGTAAGTGATATCGATTAATGTGATATCGATTAAATTCATTTTATCCATCTATATTTCTTTTCTTTACTCATTTTTTCCTCATATTGTTGGATTCAATTCCTTTTCCATTTTCACATATGTATATGTATATATACGCACGCACACACACACACACACACA
>CM042140.1:30483526-30521026 GCA_023376005.1 Doryteuthis pealeii
AATTTCGGCGGTTTTTGTTGGATTTTTATGGGTTTTTTTTTTTGTTTGTTTGTTTGTATTCTTTCTTTTTTTTTTGACATTTTCCTTAGTTTTGCTCAAAATAGATTCACAATCAATTACACGGATCTACAAAATTTGTTGCATTGATATTAACAACTGTAATTATATATTTTTAATGTGCTGATTTCAAATATGAAGTTGTTGTTTTTTTCTGAATGCTCTCATATTTTATTTATTTATTTATTTATTTATTTTGCTATCGAGGTATTTCAAAATATCAAAATTTTATCTTCGTCTTACTATCACCGTTGTCTATCAGAAGAACCATGTGATTGAACTCTTAATAAATTAGCTGGTGAATAAAAAAAAAAGAAAATGTTATATAGTCTAACTTTATTTGCAACACAATTTGAAACATATTCATCAATATAAACCATAGAATTTATATGAAACTCATCATTAGGTAAGAAATTGGTCGCTATGAAGACACAAAGATCACAATCAGTATTTAATGCTCCGACGAATTGTTTCATCAGACCCAGCTTGATGTGCAGAGGAGGAAATATGATCTTTTCTCGGCTGACGATTGGATCATTGACAATATTTGGCATACCAACTTCCAGATTCTCATGTAAGGGCCATTCTTTTTGGTTCCAATGCTTGTCTCTTGCTCGGCTGTCCCACATGCAAATAAAACTGGGATAGTTTGTAAATCCTCTTAGTTGACCAAGGAGGGGGTTCACCATTTTAAGGTCCACGCAAACTGTCCAGTTGTGCTTGTGGTATTTTAGTAGGTCTATCACAGTTTTAATGTCATTGTGCTCCTCTCTTAAACACACAGAATGACCTACTGGAACAGCTGATAGACATTGTCATTATGTAGTAGAACAGACATCGGGCATAATCTCTAATCATTAGGATTATACAATAGAATTCCTAATTCCTGGAAAAGACCCATGATATTATGACAATAAACAAACTTATTCCACTCTTTAAAAATTCCACAAAAACCTCTTCCTGATTTCGGAAGTATGAAACTTTTGTGGTTTTGTTCAGTAGAGCCTTTTCTTGCAATCTAGAAGCTGAAATTTCTGCTGCATTTTTGGAGAGACCCAAATCATGCGCAGGTCATTCAGCTTTGGTTGGTTAAATTTCTGCTGCATTTTTGGAGAGACCCAAATCATGTGCAGGTCATTCAGCTTTGGTTGGTTAAATTTCTGCTGCATTTTTGGAGAGACCCAAATCATGTGCAGGTCATTCAGCTTTGGTTGGTTAAATTTCTGCTGCATTTTTGGAGAGACCCAAATCATGTGCAGGTCATTCAGCTTTGGTTGGTTAAATTTCTGCTGCATTTTTGGAGAGACCCAAATCATGTGCAGGTCATTCAGCTTTGGTTGGTTAAATTTCTGCTGCATTTTTGGAGAGACCCAAATCATGCTCAGGTCATTCAGCTTTGGTTGGTTAAATTTCTGCTGCATTTTGGAGAGACCCAAATCATGTGCAGGTCATTCAGCTTTGGTGGTTAAATTTCTGCTGCATTTTTGGAGAGACCCAAATCATGTGCAGGTCATTCAGCTTTGGTTGGTTAAATTTCTGCTGCATTTTTGGAGAGACCCAAATCATGTGCAGGTCATTCAGCTTTGGTTGGTTAAATTTCTGCTGCATTTTTGGAGAGACCCAAATCATGTGCAGGTCATTCAGCTTTGGTTGGTTAAATTTCTGCTGCATTTTTGGAGAGACCCAAATCATGTGCAGGTCATTCAGCTTTGGTTGGTTAAATTTCTGCTGCATTTTGGAGAGACCCAAATCATGTCATTCACTTTGGTTGGTTAAATTTCTGCTGCATTTTTGGAGAGACCCAAATCATGCGCAGGTCATTCAGTTTTGGTTGGTTAAATTTCTGCTGCATTTTTGGAGAGACCCAAATCATGCGCAGGTCATTCAGCTTTGGTTGGTTAAATTTCTGCTGCATTTTTGGAGAGACCCAAATCTTGCGCAGGTCATTCAGCTTTGGTCGGTTAAACTGCTGACGAGTTGATGATTTTCATGTAGCATAAGAAGGATCGTCGGAATCTGTTAGTATTTCTTGAGTTATATCGTCAGTCTCTTGCATTTTGTCGATACTCTCTTGCATTTCAGATGGAGACAACTCAATAAAAACTGGAACTGGTTGCTCATTAGAGTGCAGAGTAGGTTGAATTACTGTTTTAGCTGGTTAAACTTCTGAGAAGCTGGTGACTGATTCAGCATAAGAGTCAGTATTTCTTGAGTAACATCATCAGTCTCTTGCATTTCGTCGATACTATCTTCTCAACTCAATAAAAACTGGAACTGGTTGCTCATCAGAGTGTAGAGTAGGTCAAATTGCTGATAGCATGCTAGGATAAGTGATTTTATGTCTCTTTTCTTACCAACGCCTTTTGTATTGAGCAGACAAAAATAGAAGTCAGTTGTGTGGTCCTTTGGTTCCCGTTAGGTCATGGGAATTCCTAAAGATAAGCCCTTACGTTTCCCTTTTGTCCAGTCATTCAGCATTTCTTCACAGTTATGACATACAGTATGAAGGGCCCATTCCTTGTCTTGGTCACCATGAGTAATTCTGAAGTATGTTTTATAGACTCACTTCACAAACAATGTTATATTGCGCCTCTGGGGAATAAGCGTGAAGTATCCACAAATATAGCAGAAAACCCTTGAGTTGTTCACATGTTGATGTCTACTTGTAGCCATGATCAAATTTGACAGAAAAAAACAAACAAAATTAGATATCCCTATTGATACAAGAAACGTCTAAGTAATTTATTTAGCCACAAAAGTATAAAATGTAATACCTTAAATTGCATGAAAACTAGAGCATATAGAACACAATTGTTTCCATATTTGAAATCAGCAGATCAAAAAAAAATTTTTTAAACAGTAAAAAAAAAACTCATACAACTGGGAATTTCAAAAAATGTGTTGTCCTGTGTTATTCATATTTCTAAGCAAATTACGTATGTGGTATTTTGTTTTTAATTCGTCTATCTGTCTGTCTGTCTATCTATTTAAACCTCTTTATCTATCTACCTATCTATCAATCTCTGTTCATAACTATATCAGTCACTTCATATCTGCCCCCAGTCACTTCTCATATATATATATATATATATATATATATATATATATATATGTGTGTGTGTGTGGTGTGTGTGTGTGTGTGTGTGTTCATATCTATCTAAGTTAATTCTTGTTTATCATGTCAGTCAGGCTGTCTATCTATCTATCTCCCTCTCTCTCCCCTCTCTCTCTCTCTCTCTCCCTCTCTCTCTCTCTCTCTCTCTCTCTATATATATATATATATATATATATATATATATATATATATATATTCTAACTGTTCATATCTATCTATCTATCTCTGTTCCGATATCAGTCACTTCATATTTATATCAATTAGTTCATATGTGTCTACTTATTCATCTATCTATCTCTATAACTTCGTTCGTATCTATTTAAGTTGGCTCTTGTCTACCTATCTCAGTAAATTTTCTGGACCATATGACCTTTAGGCACCCCTTTTGCTTTGCTGATTCATAAGTACATTTTTTTCATTTAGACCGTCAAAATCCGGTTGTTTGTTAGGGGTTAGGGTTAGGGGTTAGTTTTATAAATTTTTTTTAATCTAAAAATCGTCTGTTAACAAACAACCGGATGTTGACGGTGTAAATAAAAAAATGTACTTATGAATCAGCAAAGCAAAGGGGGTGCCTAAAGGTCATATGGTCCAGTTTTCTTTTTCAACCTCTTCATATCTATCTATCTATTTTGATTATAAACTAAAACTTGTCGGTTTACTCTACTCATTTCCTCGTGTTTTCTGTTACGTAAATCAGAAATGGGAATAGACGCTGTTCAGCTGATTCAAATCTGTTATTTTAATGTATGGCTTTTGTTGATGTTAGATGTTTTATGTTGACCTTTGGTTGTATTTCGTTTGTTTCTTACATTGATCACGGCTTAAGTTAATCTCGATTTGAATCATTTGTTCAGAGCTTATGTTGATCTCGTCTCTTTACAAGAGTTTAGTCTTACAACCTTGATCCGGATGACTTTGCTGATCCAGCTGTCTGCTATAGAATTATCTAAAACAAGTTAAGTGATTGGATCTTTCCTTTAGTTCTTTAGACGATAACCGTTTCACGAACAGCGAGTCGTCTTGAATTCATGTCGTTAGATAAGCTGGTGATTTATCTATTTTAAATAAAATCTTCTTTTATGTTATTAGAACACTTATTATTGGCTAGTTGGTTGGTTGGTTGGTTTTACGGCATATCATCCCTTGGGTTATTTTATGCCGAATATGTTTGTTTTTTTTGTTTCAATTATTCTAGTTAGGTATTCATAATCTTTTTTATCTATTTAACCCATAGATGGGACCCTCTGGGACAAAGTCGACCTGGGAGTAGTGGCAATGAAGTGGTACTTCACACTCCCCAGAACTGGAACCTCACCCCTAGATGCAATTTAACGTCGTGCGCAGGACAGCAGCAGCAGTAGCAGTAGTAGTAGCTTTTGGTTTGGGTTCCGCCTCGACTATTTGCAATGTCCTGATAAAGGTGTGATCTTATGAGTAGCATAAAAATGTTTGATAATTAAGTTCGTTTTTCTTTACTGAATGAAATTTTAAGATCAGAGAAACCTAAGTCTAGAAAGGAACAAGTCATTGTGTCCCGATTACGCATTGGTCATACAAGACTAACGCACTCCTATATACTCAAACAAGAACAAGAACCACAATGTGGAATATGTCTAACACCTTTTACAGTTAAACACTTATTCATGAAATGCAGGT
Organism: Doryteuthis pealeii; assembly: GCA_023376005.1. NCBI lineage: Eukaryota > Metazoa > Mollusca > Cephalopoda > Myopsida > Loliginidae > Doryteuthis > Doryteuthis pealeii. The sequence goes on from CM042140.1 coordinate 30,488,358, forward strand.
TTTTTTTGCTCACATCAGAAACCGTTATTTTAAAGCAAACAATATGAAAGATCTGTTTGAAAATGTTAACATGGAGGATATTCTCTCTTTTTTTAGGGAAATAAAATTATATCATAGAATATAGACATGAAACAAATCAATACCATACAACATAATCTCTAATAATGCTAACACATTGTTAAAACCAATTACTAAAAAGTATTAATATAAATACACGATATGTATCACTTCCTAACCATTAGGCATGACATAACCCCAGACGGGTTTATATGCCGTTAAAATCAATAAACAAACAAACAATCATAAGACCACACATTTAAAGAATTCGTTATTTTACAAAGAAGAACAAGTTATCTTCTTGAAACCAAGTTCTGAAACAGAAACCTAATCAAAAGACTAAATACCTGGACAGTCTTTTTTGTCCGATATTCTGGACCCTTATTAAACTGGACAAGAGAGAAACTCAAACATATGGACCATATAACAAGGAAGCTGATGACAATGCATAAGGCCTTACACACGAGCACCCGAGGGATGACATAGACAAACTCTATGTGACAAGAACAGAAGGAGGAAGGGAACTCACCAGCATTGAGTATTGTGTGAATACAGCAATTCGGAGACTCGAAGAATATATACATTTTACCAACTCCTCCACACGAACAGGATGCGACACAAGGTCAGTTTCTTAAGAGGAGTTTAACAGGCTTGAATTCAGAGTTTTCCTTCTCCTAGACTGGTTATCTAACCAAGGTTAAAGAGCTCAGTCTGCCCTACTATTTACTCATAGCTGGAAGGAGAATAGTTGCATGCATACCTTTCCCAAGTGTACTAGTGCTATGTGAAATGCAAACAGCAAACAGGATTTGAACTTGTCTCGAAGAATATATAAACATAAGTAAAGAGAGGTTTACTACAGTAATTAGTAACAACAATAACATCAGGAAAATAACAATCATAAAATCAAGAAAAAATAGGAAGAAAAACAACTGTATGGATAATTCAAGCGCCAAATCAAGGATATTGCACATGAGACTACCTGGACGAAGGGGAAACTTATAGGATTATAAGGACCAATTATATAAAAGTAAAAAAATTGATGATACGCAACAGAATAATAAGTGTTGACTGTGTGGTGATTGAGATGAAACAGTTAATTTTATAATAAGCGAATGAAGCAAACTAGCACTAAAGGAACAGGCACGACTTGGAAGAGAAGGTGATCCACTGTGAATTATATGAGTCGAAAGTCTGGTTATACAGACAAATGGTATATGCACAAACCAGAATCAGTGCTAGAAAATGAGACGCTTAAAATTCTCTGTAACTTTGAGATACAAACGGTTCACCCAATCCAGGCCTGAAGACCAGATATAATGTTAATTAACAAGAAGAAGAAAAAACTTGACATCTTCCGTTCCAGCGTTCTAAAGAGTGATTATAAAGGAAGGCAAAAGGCTGGGAAAATACCTGGACATTGCTAAAGAGATGAAAACTTTATGGAACATGCAAGTTACAGTGATACCAATTGTAGTTGGGGCCATTGGAACAGTCCCCAAGAATCTGGAAAAGAGAATGGATGAACCGGGGATCAGAGAAAGAATTGTGACCATCCAGACCACAGCATTACTAAAATGAGACAGAATACTTAGAAGAATCATTGAGATCTGAAGAGGAAATGGAATAATATAATGCAAAGTAGTAGCCACAACCTGTTTTTTTTATTTTGTTTTGTTTTCTTTTTGTTTTGTTTTGTTTTGTTTTTTTTTGTTTTTTGTTTTTTTTGGGGGGGGGATGTTCAAATTCAAATAACACTATTAAATTCAAAGAACACTATTAAATTCAAAGAACATTATTAAACCTATTGATTATTATTAATTTGTACCGGTGTAAATAGAATTAACATGTTGATTATATCGTGTAAATAAATCGACTTTCACACAATAGATCGCATTACATTACAGTATATTATATCGTGTATAAGTCTTACGTAATAATTGCTTAATAATTACTTATTATCACTGGATTTTCTTAATAACAAGATAATAAAATGTATTTAATAATTTCTTAAATTATTTAAAAGAAATAATTACTTAATAATTACTTAATGTTACTTAATTACTTATATCGTGTAAATAAATAGACATTAGATCGCATTAGCTCAGTCGGTAGAGCGTTCGGCTAGAAACCACAAGGTTCCTAGTTCGATACCGGTCCCCGCCAACTCAGCGTATGAGTAGCACAGGGATCTGTGCGGTAAAGTAGGGAGTTGATGGTAGATGTGGCGCTCCACCTCAGACGCCAAAATAATCTCCTTGGTCTAGCGCTATTGAAAAGGGGATAGACTCCCTTGCTGACTGGCTGATACCGACTTTAGGCCGCCTCGTCGACTTTACTTTACTTACATTACAGTATAATATCTATAATGATTCTGTCTTTCATTTAACTACAATAAATTTTCCAAACTATTTCACTTGAAAACGAGTGCAATGTACAAATGGAAAGTTCATTATATAGAAAACTTTTTTGTTTTTGTTTTGTTTTGTTTTGTTTTTTTGTTTTTTGTTTTGTTTTTTTCTTTTTTGTGTGAGTGTGTGGTTTGGATTCTAAACTCTAGTGGTTGGGGTATTAGTTGGCTGGTTGGGTGTATTTTACATGTCAACCCTTATTGGGTTATTTTATGCCGAAGACATTTTGTTTTATTCACTGGATGGGTACTCAATTTTTTTAAACTAAATTTTTTAAGACATTTTTAAACTCATTTTTTTCTATTTAACCCATATATGGGACCCTAACAGGTACTACCATTCCGGGTCAGAGTGGACCTGGGAGCAATGGTGATGAAGGGGTACTCCACATTCCCCAGAGCTCCACAATTGGAACATCATCAGATAGAGTTTAATGTCATACCCAGGATATTAAGACTCCCAGCCACCGCCATCTAGCACATATATGATAAAAGAGGTTGAGGCTTGCCTTAAAGGCAATAGGGTTGGGACAATCATATAGGCGCTAGGGCTTGACGTGACCAGTCAATTGATTGGAGGGGGCCTCTCCGACCAACCGTCTAGCCTAAGTAAGAGCCAAAGTGAAGTGTTGCATGTCATGGACTATTCAGCCACCAGAGTTCCATCCTTAAGCATTACGGGTCACCACCCATGGCCAACAGGTAGCCCCATTGTGAGGAGTTTTACCCCTCTGCAGAGGTGCAGTTGGTGTATTCTAAAGCCCAAGCCGACAGGGTTGTGGTTGTGGGGAGAGAAAGACAATAAAAGAATATGTTTAATATATATTTAATTCATATCCTTTAGATTACTCGAACTTTTGTCCTCATCTTTATTTTTATCTACACAACGTTTCGGTCGATGTAACCTCTGGCCTTCTTCAGGTGTTACTTGTCGAACTTGGGAACCTTCTTGTCGAACACGAAAGCCTCCATGTCGGAAACGGGAGTCTTCACGGAACTTCGAACCAAACCCTTTTATTTAATCCATTGAGGTAGATTGTTATCATTCCATTAACCATGACCGGGTACAAGTGTTAAGCTGTCTTAAGTATTCATGTTATTTTCAGTCTTTGAACATTTCAGCCCACCTTTGTAAAAATGACTTCAACGTTGCGATAAAAAAAAACAAGATGAAAGAAAAAATAGTTATCAATTAATAATGGCAATTCACCATGTAAGAAATCTAAATATTATTTCTATTACTGTATAACACCCACCACACTAGTCTGTTGTGGCACAAGGTCAATTTTTAAGCGGATTTTAGCAGGTTTGAATTCAGAGTTTTCTTTCTCCTAGAAAGGTCACCATACCAAAATTAAAGAGTTCAGTCTGTTATTTACCCATAGCTGAAGGGAGAATAATTAGATTCATATATTTCCCAAGAGTATTAGCGTCATGAGAAATGAAAACAGCCTTGTCCAGGATTTGAATTCTGGTCACCGTGTCATTTTTCTATGACAGAACCATTACACAACAAACACCTCCCCCTTGTATTACTATATACATTACATAAATCTTACAAAAATTTCCTTGGTAATCTGGGTTGGATAAAATCGATGATCAATGTTTGAATTTCACTTGAGCTTGTTTGGTTTGGTTTGTTTTGTTTTACGGCATATGGGGTCATTTAATGCCGATAAAGTTTTGAAATAAATCAATTCTTAATGGATAATACAATTTTTTTATAAATACATTTTTCTATTTAACCCATAGATGGGACCCTAACAGGTACTACCACTCCGGGTCAGAGTGGACCAGGGAGCAATGGTGATGAAGAGGTGCTCCACGTTCCCCAAACCTCCAAAACTGGAACCTCACCATCAGATAGAGTTTAACATCATTCCCAGGACATGTAGACCCGCAAGCCACCGCCTTCTAGCACCTATATGATAAAAAGGGGTTGGGGCTTGCCATAAGGGCAATAGGGTTGGGAAAATCATATAGGTGCTAGGGCTTGACGTGACCAGCCGATTGATCGGAGGGGGCCTCTCCCACCGACCGTCTAGCCCAAGATATTGAGCTTGTTCTCTTTGCCTAATATCCTTAGGAAATATATAAATCCACAACTCTCTATCCTCTGACTTGTTGCTAGGATATCTTGACAAAAATGTCTCCTCAATGACCTGCTACAATTCTTGATAGAGAAGAGGGTGGGGGAAACAAAACTCTCAGACAAATCATCCCTCCATAACTGCCAAAAACAGTTACTTCCATTGTTAACCTTGACAGAAGCTAATAGGAAGATAGGATTTCTCACCCAAATTCAGATCTCCTAAATCTGTCTTCGCTTTGTCCAACGTCAAACAAAATATCAATGTAAGCCACAATAAAGATAATGATCATTTTTTAAGTATCGTTTTACAATAGTTATGCCGACATGTCAATGTACCATCAATTTCCAACAGCCGTATAAATCGATTATTAGAATATTTACATACAAAATAAATGTTAATTGCGTCCAGTCACTTCAAATTTTCTATTCATTTAAATTCACCAAAAATATAATGGACAAAACAAGTCGAAATAATAGCTTTAAAAGATTAATGATACCTATATGACAATGGAAAAAAATGCTGTTATTGTCCTTGTGAAAATCGCATGATAAGATATTTGAAAAATTTCAACGTTCAGTGTTCAGAAACATTTTATTATAATTAGATATTGAATTTTTAAAACATATATTTTTCACTATAACGCAGGACTTTAGAATTGCCAAAAATTTGACTTTTAAGTACAACTATATCATCGTTTAACTTTACAAACCACAATTCTGGAGGGCATTCCTCGTCTATTACAGCACCATTACTGGCTGATGAGGTCGATACGGTACATACATGTTCTGCCACAGTGGTTATAGGGCAATGTCTGGCAACTCGAGAGAACTCAATTTTTCCCTCTGGTCTGATACTAAGATCACCTGGAAAACTTTATACCACCATGTTGCTCTATCAGCAATTTATTTTATTGCGCCGTGGTGATAACACAACAGAGGAAGATCTTTTTAAACAGTCCTTGTAAGTCTTCTTGGTGGTCGTCAGTTTTTTCTAGTTGTTGGAGCAGTACGATATTTGGCAGATCATTATCTTTCATTCTTGATGCACATATACAGGAAGGGTGATTATATTTTGTATCTGCTAGTTTCTCTCCAATCAAAAGTATTGAACGAAATTTTAGTAAACATGTATGTTGTAATTGTTCACAGTAACCGGAAACGGAATTAAGTAAAATTCGAATGTATATTTAACTGTTGCATACTGAGGTTTTCACGGTACCAAATCGATATAATGTTGTATACCCTTCATTACTTCTTTCTTAGTTCTGGTCGTATTTTCTTCTGGCCGGCTTTGCTATTCTGGTCGTCTTTGGTCTGGAATCTTCTAGGGTCTTCTGTTGCTATGTTCCTGCTGGCTGGTCGTCCTGGATTCATTTCTTAGTCTTGTTACCAAGACATTCATCAACCACAAGAACATTTTACTTATATAAACTTTTATTTCCTTAACTATACATTTCACGTAACTAAATATCTGACTAACATAGCGCGCGTGAGTTCCAGTTTTAGGCAGAGCATAAAATGGCCGCTGCTCTGCCTGACGTCTAACTGCAAACTGGGGACTCTGAAAAAGGTCCCACGTGACTTCACATATTTGGCGGGCTTCTGTAATTTTCCATAGAAGGACCCGGCCATGGTATGAAAGGGGTCATCCCATCAGAATTACAGGGGATTGACAATAATCTTATGCAACCGCATAGATTATATAACATAACGAGCGGGAAAATAAATGTAGTCTAACGTGTTGATATTTTAACCCTGAGGAGGGTTTGTAAACGTGAGACTGCATCTTTACAGTATTTCAATACACTAAGACACGCTTGTGTAACGGTTTTCGTCGTAGAAAAAGGGAATCGGCGACACGTGTTCAAATTCTGAACGTGTCCGTTTGTCTCTTGAGAAAGGCATAAATCCATCTGTTCTCAATTCCAGCTATGAGTAAATAGTAGGGAAGACTTGGCTAAACAATCTAGGAGTAGGAACATTCTGAATTCAAACTAGCTTTACTCGACTTAAACAAATTTATTTTTATATTTAATAAATTTGTATTAGTATACTTTAAAGTCAAAAGTATAGGGCATATAGTACAATTCATACTCACAACTGTTAAGTTTCTTGTCGCCATCTTTGGCCAGTTAAAAAGCACGTAAAGTAAGTAAGTCCTGGGCTATAGAATCCTTTGGTAAGTGAATGTCCTGAGTTATGGAATCCTATGTAGTGTCAAAGGTCCTGTGATATAATCCTATGTTCCGTCGTCCACGAAGGTTCAAAGCAATATGCGTAGGTATGACCAGAACATCCGGTATAAATAACAATATCAGCAGCAGAGTACTGCCAGTGATTGGCCAAGAATATGGTCACATGATTATCGCCGAGTCTATAAATAAGAGTAGACATCTAGCACACACCTTATATCAAGAAAAGTCAACAACAACAATAATGATCTACTTGAAAAAGTTCGTTAACCATTGCACCATCTGGTTGTCAGTCTGTTTATTAACACCAACAAAGAAATTGTACAACTATTAAATGACAGACGAAATTCCTGAAGATGATTTAAATTAACATTGAAATATCAACTAAACAAACTACAATTATTTATCTTACTTTATTCGGCAATGGTTCCCGCTAAATCACCGAAGTTAAGCAGCAATCAGCCTGCTCATTATTTAATTGGGTGACCACTTAAGCAACAGCAGTTACTGTAAGCAACCTGAGTCTATTGTTTGTTACTTCGCTTAATAGCTGACCTTATATTGCAACCTGTCCGTAGCGAAGGGTTATGTAAACACATACAGAACAATTTATTTCCAAAGAGTGAACAGATGGTACACTTGAATCCAATATCCAACTACACCACCCCCAACAAGGATAAATACCACACGGCTCAAACATTGTCCAGTCCCTAAAAACTAGTGTCCCAAATATATCAGACTACTCAGACTATGCGATAGAGATGTGTTGCCAGAGTTTTGACCAGGCCCGCCATATTTGAAGAGCAGAAATACATACTACACACTGATCCAAGTCGAAAGACTAGGAAGAACATGGGTCTCACTATCAGATGCTGTTTAGTGTCACTATCAGGACACTTGTCTTGGGATATAAAGAATGTTTTAAAGAAAAGAAAAAAAAAGTGTACCAATATTAAGAGTATTTACGGGGATCGAAGGAGCTCTTATTTCTCCGTAGTTGTAGGCAAATTGTCGGACAAAGAAGACAAACACACAATGGAAATTTAATACATGTATTGACAAATAATACAAGGACTTGTTGCAATTTTTATTGGTATTTGCTACGAGACTTATCTGGGTTCAAGTAATGTTCTTGGAGCAGTGGTGATAACAGGTGTATTCTGTTGCTGGTTGGAAAATTGATCGGATGCTTGTTTTCACGTTTCTCGTTCTTCCTGGTAACCGGTTCAGTGATAAGTGATGGGAGATGCTATTTTAGAAGTTTCTCGCCCGGGTAACAGTTCCTTTAAATGACGGTGAATGGGCCCTTTTCAAGTAGACTATTTGGACTTCGTGCCTTCTGTAGTGTGCTATTGTGACAGCCTTGTAGTATGCGGACACAATGCCTTCGAAAGTGTGCTGTGAAAAAATGCTTCCGTCCAGGTCAACGGTCTGTAGATAAGTAAGCCCTGCTTTTGGGCTAAGTGATGAGTGAAGTTTAGGGACCGCTATTTACGCGACTACCCTCAGTGCGTGCTCCGTGATAAGTAAAGTTTTTGGTTTTGGCGCCAACATACGATGTTGGTGATTCGCCCCCTAGCGGCAGGGGGAGATAATTAACTATGGAATTTCCAATAATATTTAGTGTTAAAATTGGAATGCTAATTTCAATTGAGAGAAAAGAAAGAAAAAACTTATCCCATAACCTGGTTTAGTTGTCATGGCGCTATTCGACAGGAATAGCCTAGATAGGAATAGCCTGAAGACGCCCATCCCTCTCCAGGTCTGGTCTAAATTGACAAAGTTTTCATTCTCCTTGGTTGGTTATCATACCAATGTTAAAGACCCCAGTTTTCCCTACTATTTACCCATAGTTTGAGGGAGAATAGGTGGATAACTTTACCGGGGGTATTAGAGCTATGTGAAATGCTAACAGCCTCATTTAGGATTTGAACTCGGGTATCCGAGTTCCGTAAACACTAGACGGGTATGCTAACCATTACGTCGCGAGAGTAAAGGAAAGGGAAGGAAAGAAAAAAAAAAGAAAGAAAGAAAGAACAATAATGAATAAATGTTTAATCTTCAACCACAAATGAATATCCAGGTTTTCTTCTAACTTGACAGGTGTGTGCCTACATAGTCACTCCACAAATAATTAATATCATGAGAAAAGTCGAGGTTCACTCAAAGAACGCAGCAAATCATTTATTCATATGAAACTCAAGTAGCGTTAATGTTAAAGATACCGACTATAGAGTGGTGGTCGACAAGCTTGTCTTATACACTTTTGTGGAGGCGCGTGGTGTAATGGACCGTTGTAGAAAATGGACACGGCGAGATGAGTTCAAGTACTGGACGATACTGTTTGCATTTCACATAGCGCCAATACTCTCGGGAAAGATATGAATCCAACTATTCTCCCTTCTGCTATGAGTAAATAGTAGGGCATACTGAGCCCTTTAATCTAGGTTAGGTAACCAGTCTAGGAGTATGAAAACTCAGAATTCAAACCTGTTAAACTCCGCTTAAGAAATTGACCTTGTGTCACATCCTACTCGTATGGAGTGGTCGGTAAATATGTATGAAAACAGTGTAGTGAATGGAAGGATTTTGATCCACACAGAGTTCGCCATTGTTGTAGCTACGTGATAATTTCATTTCTGATATGGTTTTTTAAATCATGATTTGACAAATAATGTGTTTGTTTGTTTGTTTTTTTTATTGATTTTAACGGCATATCAACCCGTCTGGGGTTATGTAATGCCTAACGGTTAGGAAGTTATACATATCGTGTATTTATATTTATACTTTTTGGTAAATTGTTTTTAAAAATGTGTTAGCATTATTGGAGATTATGTTGTATGGTATAGATTTGTTTCATGTCTATATTCTATGGTATAATTTTATTTCCCTCATCTGTATGTCTGTGTAATTGACTCCGGATAATTGGGACAAGTATGACCCGTTTAAACGGAACTATACATTTTTGTATTTGAACAAAGTATATAGCGTAGATTAATAACATAAATGATTTTCTCGTTTAATCATATAAGAAAAAACTTTTACTTATAAAAAAATCACTTGGGTTTCTGGACGCCAATGTAACTACAGAAAAATGAGAAATAAGAATTAGAATTTTAAAGAATTTTGAACTTTACATTAAATCACATTTTATATTGAATTTTTCCCAATTTTACCTTTAATTGTTCTATAGCTTTTCGGATCCTTTGTCATATAAATCTAAATCCATTTTATAATCCATGCTTTCTATGTATCGTTCTCTCGTTCTACTTGTAATATTCTTCAGAATGTAATATCATTGTCTGATGAACGTGTAAACGAGAAACTACAATTTGCTATATGCAATGTAATAAAATCAAAGCCACACACACACACACACACACACACATGCCATATGGTTACAATGGGTAAATACCTTTCAGCATTTTCTTTTCAAATTTTGGAGTCATTTTTTAGAGATCCCTATAAAAGTGATCTTGTGTAGGATTCTATGCCATTATGGTTACAATGGGTGAATACCTTTCAGCATTTTCTTTTCAAACCAAATGGATATCACTACATTTTTTACACACATATAGGTACACACATAGATATGAAGAGAATATATATATATATATATATATATATATATATAATATATATATATATATATATATCACGTAGTATGAATAGGGATGCCGACGTAAAATAAATATTCCATTCATTAAAATTAGTTTCCAAGAATTTTCATGAAAAAATTACGTCCCATAGTTTTAAAATTAAGACGCCGGTGTTAGTCAACGTTTTTAAGTATGTCTTTTTTCCTCATATTTGAAGATCAACAAAAGCAGCCACACACCAAAAACAGAGACTCGCAGACTTTTGTTTTCATTAAATAATTTATTTTTTCCTTAAACCAACGAAAGCCCTGATGGAGGTTTATCAAATAGACCGAAACACTGCAGCGTCAGTTTATTAAACATCATTAGTTAATGAAACTTGTGGGGTTTTTTTTCAATTTTTATAATATATATATATATATATATATATATATATATATATATATATATGAAGATAGGAGGGTTGGAGTAAAATTCGACAGTATGAGGTCCTCTGATCAACCAAATCTTCACTAACTTTCCCTTCCCCTGAATTTCATCAGCAACTCATTTTCTCTTCTATAAATACAAATGTAAGCACGTTTTTTTGAATAAATTAGACTGATGAAGTTCCTCGCTTAAAGCAGAACGAAATATTTCTCTCCTACTTCTACTTGTTTGAGTCATTATTTTTTGTCCACTTTTCCTTTTACCTTACCTCATATATATATATATATATATATATATATATATATATATATATAATCAATGGTAATATTATGGGTTTACACTCATAACTTGAAGTTTCATGGTAATCCAATCATCAGATGAGTCCAATGGTTGAGATGTTAAAAACCAGTCGTGAAATGCTATATATATATATATATATATATATATATATATATATATATATATATATATATATAATATATATATGATTTGTTTTTTAGAATAACGACATAGGTATTTTATATTGTAAGGTGTGTTGACTGTCATTATATATGTATGGATGATTGGATAGACATAGAAGTATATTTTTATCTAATGTCAAGTATATTTATTCTTCTCTTTATTGAAATCATTCAAATAGACGGAAAAGTCGTGCCCAGACTTATTACAAAATTCTACGCATGTGCAGACATATTAATCCGATAAGCAGAATGGGTGTCTTTCTTTTTTAGTTGACATGCTACCAGATACTAGATACTAAAGATCCCACAACTATGTACTGAAATCCTGGGACAAGGATCGTTGTGTTAGCTAATTTAGTGGGGTGGGAAGGGCATGCTTTGAAAATCAATATTTAAAATTCTAGATTTTATCAGGGCCCAAATATTGACTTGATAAACCAGAGAGGTAACTATGAGCCTTTATCAACTAAGAAACCGACCTATCAAATTGATTGATTGATATGAACACATTCTAGAATAATGCCAGTCTCACCAAGAAAACAAAAGATGCGTGTCTACAGCGTGTGTTCTCAGTACACTCCTCATCCTCTACGGTTTAATGGTGTGGACAATCATATACAGCCACGAAAAGGAAACTCAATTTACGTCTCCATCTTCCGTTGTCTATGGCGTATTTCTACACATCGCTTGGCAGGAATAAAATGCCCAAACACGTCGCTGGAGCGCCGGACTGAACGCATGTTCTCCATTTCTCGCGAGAGGCGCCCTTTTCGCTGGCTTGGAACGATTCCACGTATGTCAGCCGAGAATAGGAAAAATGGACGCATCCCAAAAGATCGTTTTCGGTACGGCGACATTAAGCAAAAAAAGGCTCCCATCTGTGGTATATGACCACGCCTTCGATTTAAAGATATCTGCGCAAGAAAAGAGCTATTGAGGGATATGCCATATTGACAAACAAACACGTAGGAGGGTAGATGCAAAAAATAGAGTTGGGCCTGTGCCTCAACGTTAAGCAAGGCACGGGTAGGGTGAAGCAGAAGGAGAGTAGCCTTCGACAGAAAAGGAGCCAAGAAAGAGACGTGAAAAGGCCAGCAGCCCCAAAAGACACATTTTGTGTGCATTTCGTGCCCAAACAAAACTGTCACTCATAATTGGGCCTGCCCCAGATCCCTTGCGCAGTATTGCAGATTAAAAAATTTATTTTTATTTGGACACTACCGCCATTCGTCCTTTTAGTGAACGCGGAAAATGCTCCAATTAAATGAACCACACCGTGCTTAGGAGTGTGAGCGCAGTACGTGATGCACTGGAAGACATTAGGACGCAGTGACGTTATTTCCTAGTGTTGAGATTTTTGTAATTACTATAAGGCGTGTTGTGTTAAAAGCCCAACTTCTATTTCTCTATTTATAGACTCAACCTCTCTTGGCCAATCACGACAGTACTCTTTGCTTTGCTGATACAATTACTTACACCCGGCAGTACTGGCGATAACCTACTCATAACTATGCGACCTTCGTTTGGACGATTTGGACATAGCGATTATTTATTAAACACTGGACCCTTTAACCAATACGCCGCAGGATTAGGACTTTTTTTCGCTTTACCAAAGGATTCCATTACTTTATGGCTCGCTACTTACCTTTTTAAGCCTATGGTGTTAATGTATGGGCCTGTTTGATGTCAATATATTTAATAAAAGTGTTTCAAACATTTTAAAAGACCATAAAACATCTCGAAGCACGTAGGCAATAGAAGGAACAAAACTCTTTTGATTAAACAACACAATTTTTGTAATGTAAACAGAAATGGGTATACCACAAAGCCAGCTTATAAATACCTGGCGAGGCGGGTTTCAGCCAACCAAAAAGGTTCTTTTTTTTTTTTTTAAAGTTTCAATGTAAAATGTAAGCTATAATTTCCACAATTCACCAATAAGTTGAGAAAAGAAAATGTAAAGTTTGTTAAGTCACAATAATCATCAGTCAGGCATTAGTTTGTAAATTTGATATTTTGGTTTACTGTCTCTGAAAGCGATTAATTAATTTTTAAAAGAGAGAGCGAGGGAGACTGAGGAGGAGAGAGAGGATGGGAGAGGCGATGATGGGCTGGGCGACGGAGAGAGAGAGAGATGAGAGAGATAGATTCGTACCTTTCTGCCAATTTAAAAGTTTCTTAAAATTATGTTGACAAGGTTCTCTTAGGCAGGCAAAATCTCTTCTGCTTGAAAATTGAAAAACGTTTGTGCGTTTAAAAAGAATCTTGGTTACGGTCCACCAAAGCTTTCTATTTTGATAATTTTTCTTTTTTTTTAGCGGGGAACACGCCTCTGTTTTGGTTGAATTTTTTACGAATTTTATTTTATTTTTATTCTCTTTTTTTTCTTACATGGCTGGGGGGCCCCTCGGGCGCAATCCCCTGCGCGCAAAAACAAATCATTTTTTGTCATTCGATCTCTGTCTGTGAAAGTTATTGAACTTCCGGCTTCGCCACAAGCCCTTTTTTTTTTCAAACTGGGCCAATGAGATGGCATTTTAAAAACTTAACACCTTGTTTCATTAATTAAAGTGGGCATATTTTTACAATCCCCCCTTCTTATGTTATTTTCATTGTTTATTTTCTACTATAATTGGTTCAAAAGGTTTGCAATATTTATTGATAAGTGCTAGTTAGCCGGCGGCACGATATAGTATTGACCGAAGCAGTTAAGCCTTTATTATAGATTACCATTTTTTGTGTTGGGTAGCATCGTGCGTCGGGTAGTGGTGCGGCTGATATGGTGTCGTTGTGATATGTGTTGATATATAATATATTATATCGATTCTCTCGGTAAAAATTTCTCAGAGTGCTAATTATTTTTAATAGCAGTGTTTCTGAACTATCTGAACCGGTGTTTGAAAATTTTTCATATCTTACTATTATGCTGTTATTTTGCTAATTGCTCGTTGACATTTTCACGGCATACCAAGCGCACCAGTCACACATTTTTTTTTTCCCGCAGTGTCATGTGATTTAGGGTATTCTACATTATATATCTATATAAAAGCGCCGTACTCCTAATTATACAGGACTTTGTTTGTTGTCGAATTTATATATTCAATATAATTATGTTATGTGCATAAGTATCTCAAGTGGTGTGGAATTATTTTAAAACAATGAATGATCTTTTTAGGATTAACAGGATTATTATTGTTAGACCAGATGGAGACCGGTGCACTAAACTGGAGGTACGTCACTCTACTATCCAGGTGTTTTAGTCTAGGTGGTTATGTGAAGAATATTGACCATGCGCGTAATAAATCGATTTTTATTACGGAGCAATGCGTGTTTTTATGGAAAATGGTGGATGTCGGGTTACTACTCTCAGAAATTCTATCGCTCCCCTAAACCTCGAAAACTGGAGGACTCTCACCATCAGATATGACGAGATAACTATTGTGAAACTTTAAACGGGATATTTTAAAAATTTCTCGGATGTTATATCTCTCTATCGTTTCTCATCTGTGCCTGGCTTTCTTAGCATCAAAAATCATGATAAAAAAAGCGCTTACGTTTGATTGGATGTGTGGGTGTGCATATTAATTGTGTGGCTGTAAATTATTGGATGGACTCTAATAGAGCGAAGCAGATTTAGGAGATGCTGCAATTATTGTCAGTATTGAGGGGTGTCTGAAGGGTGCGTAGACGGTGAACTAGTGCGCGCCTGATTTATGGCACGCTGGGACGGCTCTCGAGGGGCTCACATCTCCCACATCTAGCCCCTAAGTAAGGGCCCCAACCGAGGTTCACCCAGTGGCAGTATTGCACAGTCCCTACTCGGATCTNTTTAACTTTATTTCATTACAATCAATCTTGTGCGTTTAGACGTGTATTTCTGCCTTGTTTTGGTGGAAATTAGTCTTCCCTCGTGTTTCTGTTATTTTCCGTCGCATGCGTTTGCCTATTTAAGTCAGGCAAGCGCTAGTTTGAATTCTCTTTGTTCTCGGTAACAAACGAACAACACATGGGTTGACACTTTGTCGACACCGTTTTGTGTGGGGGGTTCCACTCCCACACAGACTACTCAGTACGTGACTTTGTCTCATGAATCTGCATATCATTTTAAGTAATTTTCTATCTATGTTGTACTTATTTGGTATCTTTTGCAGTCTACATTATCTGTTACTTATATATCTATTATGTATCTTGTATTTGTATTTCTGTTATAAAATGCTTCTCATGTGCTCATATAATATATAAAGTCTAATTGTTGTAATTAATACCTTAGTCGGAGTTGTTGGTTAACCAACAACTATATATTGATATTGTTGGAATTTTGATATATAGGCGTCGTCAAAAGTCATTCTACTATGACTCGCCGAGTGTCACGTGACAACCCATTAAACCAGTACTGTACAGGCTCTTGCGTGCTGATTTATTATATATACTGAAGGTGTGAGAAACTAGGCATTGCACTTTGGACACTCGTGGAGTACGGCCTCATGTGATTATTCACTGGACCTCCAGGACTACGTTACTTTAAGTTCTTTACAACTGTGCCAAGAATGCGGTCCGGAAATCTGCCACGAGAATATTCAAAGTGAACTTTGAACCTAACAGAGAGACTTAGATTGGCTAATGCATAGAACATTTTTTGTTTAAAATACACATAATCTACTATCAAACTATTCGATTTATTATGAATAGGCTGATCACATAAATTGACATTAGCGTAGGTTTTGGTGTGCTTTGATATAGGGTTATATTCGGAAGTGATTCCTGATAAAACAAAGTTTGGTGTGCATAAGAACCTTATTCTATATACATATATACAAATGTCCCCCGCATAGGTCTTGAGAAAATCTTTCAGTGGCCATAGACTAAAGCTGTTTTTTACCAGAATTGTGTTTGTAAACAATAATAGAACACCCTACAATCAGACAACCATGACAGAGAAACTAAATACAGTTGCAAACACAGACCATGATTGAACCGGAAGAGATATATTATTTGCGACATCCTATATATATAATATATATATATATAGTATCCAATTGCCGCTTTAGTTTTCCGTCGCAGTGCCATCAGTTAGATCCCAAACGTGCTCAATATATTAAAAACACAGAGCACTAATAATACTAATAGTATATTATTAGAGGAAAAATAAAGGGTCTACCTGGTTTCAATCAAATTGACTGATTTCATCAGGACCCTACATTATATATATATATATGTATATTATATTATATATAATTATATATGGTGGCGGGTAACATAAAATGAGAAAGATTTTGATATTGTGAAAAAACAAAAAGTACAATAACTGAAGATTTGTCTGGGGGATAAAATTTCCCTGTTTGTGTAGGTTATCCATGTGAATTCCCCTTTAAACAGTGATTTACACATACGTAATCTACGATTGATTGACGCTCTTTTGTATGATGGTTCGTTTCATACAAATGAATACCTTTAAGTATGGATTTCTAAGTGTTAGTAGATATATATTTGGGTTACAAACACACACACACACACATACACACACACACATATATATAGTTATATTATACATAGTATATATGTATAATACTGTGAGGAAAAAATGAGTAAAGAAAAGAAATGTAGATGGATAAAAATGAAATTAATCGATATCACAATTAATCGATACTCCTTACACATGTGTTCGGTCAGTTTATGTGTGTGAAAATATTTCGCACACATAGAGCGATGACCTTCATCAGAGTGAACATTATTTTGACCGAAACACATGTGTAAGTGATATTCGATTTAATGTGATATCGATTAAAATTCATTTTATCCATCTATATTTCTTTCTTTACTCATTTTTCCTCATATTGTTTGGATTCAATTCCTTTTCCATTTTCACATATGTATATGTATATTATACGCACGCACACACACACACAACACCACACACACACACACACATATATATATATATATTATATAATTAAATATATTTATATATTATTATATATTTTAATATGTTTTAACATCTAAATTATTGTTTAAAATTTCATGCAATTTTTTTCAAACCAATATTGAATTGTAAAGTTGACGGAAGTGGCAAGATTGTCGATATCAGCTGACAGCGAGGAAGTCTATCTCCTTTTCACTATCGCTAGACCAGCGGATTGTTTTAGTGTCTGAAGGTGGAATGCCCACTACCATCAACTCCCACTTTACCGCACATATCCAAGCTGCTTATGCGCTCAGTTGGCAAAACGTTGTGATCCTTAGGTGGATGCCTTGAGCTAAAACTGACCTTTAGACAGAGTTTGGTAAAAAAGTGACCTAATGATATCCGTTTTGATTGTATATGTTCCACTAGTAAAAATCAAAATCTTAGTATTTGGTTCAGAAAAAATTCGGACCATATGACCTTTAGGTACCCCTTTTTGATTCCGATTAAGAAGGACATGTTTTTCATTACACCGTCAATATCCGGTGTTTGTTAGGGTTCGTGTTAGGGGTTAGGTTAGTAGGTTTGGGGTTCGTTTTATAAATTTTTTAAAATCTAAAAATCGTCTGTTAAAACAACCAGATATTGAGGTGTAAATGAAAAACATGTCCTTTTCTTAATCGTGATCAAAAATGGGTGCCTAAAAGTCATACGGTCCGAAAATCAATTGTTAAGCTTTACTTATATATGGTCAATAATGCACTGACAAATGTTTGTCAGTCGCATGATCACCTATTTGAGATGCAATACTCCACTTTGGTCCTATCTTGGTCTAGACGGGCGGTCGGAGAGACCCCTCCGATCAATCGGCGGTCACGTCAAGCCAGCACCTATATGATTTTCCCAACCCTATTGCTCTTATGACAATCCCCAACCTCTTTTTAATCATTTGGGTGCTAGAAGGCGTGGCTGCGGGTCTACATGTCCTGGGAATGACGTTAAACGCTATCTGATTGGTGAGGTTCCAGTTTTGGAGGTTTGGGGAATGTGGAGCACCCCTTCATCACTATTGCTCCCTGGTCCACTCTGCCCTGGGGGAGTGGTAGTACCTGTTAGGGTCCCATCTTGGGGTTAAATAGAAAATGTATTTATAAAAAAATTGTATTATCCATTAAGAATTGATTTATTTAAAAACTTTATCGGCATTAAATGACTCACTGAGGTTGATATGCCGTAAAAAAAAACAAACCAAACAAACCTATTTGAGAGCGATAGTGTACTGTATATATGAATGATTTAGTATAATCATATGACATGTATTAAATAAACGCGTTTGAAGTATAATTTAGTCTATTTATATCACCTGCGTACCGCATGTGCGTATGTATGTATGTATGTCGTGACTGGTATGTAGTTATTTGTCCGCGGGGAATAATCAAGTTTTCGTCACGTGAGCAATTGAATGAATGACCAGTTTTCTAATGTTAACACAAACCTGATTGTGTCAACTTTCTTTCACACTGTTTTTAAATCGTCTACCAAAGCAACCGTTGCTCCAAAACATCTTTCCATAATAACAATACTAGCTTCTCTTCTTTTTCTTTTTTTTTTTACCTTTGTGTGCGTGTGTGGGCCATGGCTGGTTCTCTAGGTGACGTTTTGTTGTTGTAAATATAACATCGTTACCTGCACTCAATTTTTTTCTTCCGTGTACATGTATGTGTGTGTGTGTGAGTGCTACACATAAGGCTGTGGGTTGACATATTCAGGAAAGAAACGTACTGTTCATCAAGATTTTCGCCATTTTTCCTGCCGGTGTGGGTTTTTATTCTTGTGAAATTCCTCATCTAAAGTGATTATGGCACCAAAAGTGTCTGCCAAATATGTACCTGTGGGTGAGTCTGACTATCCTCTTATTTTATTCCTTTCTTCACGTTGTTGTCATTAAATTTTCTTTATTTTTTCTATTTTTTATCATATATACTTATTAATTGGCTTGTTTTAATAATATAAATAATAATAATAATAATAATAATAATAATAATAATAATACTCAGGAGAGTCCTGGAGACCTGAGGAGTGTTTGTCACTCAAACTTCAGTGAAAGACCATCAGCTAACGCTGGTGTGAACAACTAATAATAATAATAATAACATCCAAACTACGGCACTGTTGGGATCGGTTAGAATACTCAGGAGAGTCCTGGAGACCTGAGGAGACTTGCTGTCACACAGCCTCCAGTGAACCACGCTACAGCAGGTGTGAAAAACATAATAATAATAATAATAATAATAATAATAATAATAATAATAAAATCAAAAACCTTCTGTTTCAGATAATCTTCCTTTTAATTCAGAGGAATGATTATTCTCTCTCTCTCTCTCTCTCTCTCTCTCTCTTCTCTCTCTCTCTCTCTCACACACACACAACACACAACACACACACACACACACACACATGCATACCGCACGCACTTGTTGCTTCTTCAAAAGTTGACTTCAACTATCAAATTAAACTAGAATTTCTTTGTGTTTGTGTTTGTTTTGTTTATTTACCGAAAGTTTCTGAATTGACTTATTAATGTATTCAACGTAATTCAGCAGTAATCATATCTAACATTTATACTTCACAAATCTTTTTTTCCTCGATCTATTTTAAATCGAATTATAAGATGATTTTCTCTTAAAGAAATCCAAATATATATACACACACACACACATATATATATATATATATTATATATAATATATATATATATATTGATGGATTGTATATAATATATATATATATATATATATATATATAATATATCCTTTATTACCTCAGTCGTAGTTAGAAACCGTCCTCGCCAACTCAGCGTATGAGTAGCACAGGGATCTGTGCGGTAAAGTAAGGAGCTGATGGTAGGTGTGGTGCTCCACATCAAACGCTAAAATAATCTCCTTGGTCTTGCGCAAGTGAAAAGGGATAGACCCCTCACTGATTGGCTGATACCGATTTTAGGCCGCTCCGACGACTTACTTATATACATATATATATATATATATATATCGGGGTGGCCTAAAGTCGGTATCAGCCAAACAACGAGGGAGTCTATCCCCTTTTCACTAGCGCCATACCCAGGAGACTGTTTTTTAGCGTCTGAGGTGGAGCACCACACCTAACCTGGGCTCCTAATTTTAGCGTACAAATCCCTGTGTTACTCATACGCTGATTTGGCCGGTATCGAACCAGGAAACTTGTGGTTCCCAGGTGGACGTTCTACCGACCGAATTAAACCAGCCCAATATATATATATATATATGTGTGTGTGTGTGTGTGTGTGTGTGTGTGTTAGGATAAGTTAGAAATTCGCTATGATATTAAGCACTCTACTTATAAATATAGTAAACTATATTATATAATATATATATATATATATATATATATATATATATATATATATATATATATACTTGTGTAACTGTACAGACAATTCTTGTCGGACAAGTGTTTGGTTGATCCTTTCTAATTTTCGGGACATCTTTTTGGTGTCGGGGTGTAACTGTCCACCAAAGGTTTCAAAACGAGCGCTTTCGGCAATACAGTTTGCCATCATCAGGTAGGAAACGATGGTATGGTTTCGTGTTTAACGAGAACGAGTAGTAGCAAGGAAACCAAAAAGATGGCCCGAAGATTAGAAAGGATCAACCAAAAGCTTGTCCGACAAGAATTGTCTGTACAGTTCAACAAAACTTGTATAAAAGAAAAAATGCTGCCAAAATACACTTATTTTAATATATATATATATATATATATATATATATATATATATATATATATATATAATACATATACACTTTTCCCTCATATATATATATATATATATATATATATATATATATATATATATATATATATATACATAATATATATATATATATATATATACGTGGGTGGGATGAAAGGTTCATATAATGAGGTCATTTCTGCTGTTGATTACTTTTTTTTACCAATGAGATCCAAGATCTACAACACCGACGGAAGAAACAAAAAAAATCACCACAACCATTTTCCTAACTTCTGTCCTCAATATGAAAATACATCAATGATTAATTAGTTTCAGAAGATAAATATCTTCCAATCAAGTATTTGCCGACATTTTGATCATTCTTAGCAATTTCTTTCCAAAAAATGAAACTACCGGTTATTTTCCGGTTTGCTTTATGGTGTGTGTGTGTGTGTGTGTGTGTGTGTGTGTGTGTGTGTGTGCATTCTTCAATGTCAAAATTTACTCTAAAAGGACAAGAAACCCTGAGAAACAATAGTATTCGTATTATCTAATCATCTATAAAGTTTC
Organism: Doryteuthis pealeii; assembly: GCA_023376005.1. Classification (NCBI taxonomy): domain Eukaryota; kingdom Metazoa; phylum Mollusca; class Cephalopoda; order Myopsida; family Loliginidae; genus Doryteuthis; species Doryteuthis pealeii. The sequence goes on from CM042140.1 coordinate 30,509,839, forward strand.
AATTTTTGTCTTAACACAGAAAAAAAAACGGCACATCATAACGATATTCTTTTTAATCGCAATGCCAAACGCAAACGTTCCAACTTAAAGAATAAAACAATTTTCAATTAAATTTGCAATTTAATAATAATGATGTTGGATCTATGTTCACTCAGATCATTATAGTTTCTCAAGGGAGATAAATATTAAATGCTAATTATAAACTATTCATTCATTTATATCTTCGTAATCATGATATGAATTCTATGAATAGGCTGTAATTTTACATTGAGCTATTAAGCTCAATGTAAAAGGCGGATTTTAATAGAATTGTTTTTTATTATGTAACTTTGATGAAGCATAAATGCATGAATTTCGACGGTTTTTGTTGGATTTTATGGGTTTTTTTTTTTTTTTGCTTATTTGTTTGTATTCTTTATTTTTTTTTTTAAACATTTTCCTTAGTTTTGCTCAAAATAGATTCACAATCAATTACACGGATCTACAAAATGTTGTTGCATTGATATTAACAACTGTAATTATATATTTTTTAATGTGCTGATTTCAAATATGAAGTTGTTGTTTTTTTCTGAATGCTCTCATTTTTTTTTTTTTTTTTTTTGCTATCGAGATATTTCAAAATATCAAAATTTTATCTTCGTCTTACTATCACCATTGTCTATCAGAAGAACCATGTGATCGAACTCTCTATAAATTAGCTAGTGAATAAAAATAAGAAAATGTTATATAGTCTAACTTTATTTGCAATACAATTTGAAACATATTCATCAATACAAACCATAGAATTTATATGAAACTCATTATTAGATAAGAAATTGGTCGCTATGAAGATACAAAGCTCACAATCACTATTTAATGCTCTGACAAATTGTTTCATCAGACCCAGCTTGATGTTCAGTGGAGGAAATATGATCTTTTCTCGGCTGACGATTGGATCATTGACAATATTTGGCATATTAACTTCCAGATTCTCATGTAAGGGCCATTCTTTCTGGTTCCAATGCTTGTCTCTTGTTCGGCTGTCCCACATGCAAATAAAACTGGGATAGTTTGTAAATCCTCTTAGTTGACCAAGAAGGGGGTTCACCATTTTAAGGTCCACGCAAATTGTCCAGTTGTGCTTGTGGTATTTTAGTAGGTCTATCACAGTTTTAATGTCATTGTGCTCCTCTCTTAAACACACAGAATGACCTACTGGAACAGCTGATAGACATTGCCATTATGTAGTAGAACAGACATCGGGCATAATCTCAAATCATTAGGATTATACAATAAAACCTGGAAAAGACCCGTGATATTATGATAATAAACAAATTTATTCCCCATCTTTAAAAATTCCACAAAAACCTCTTCCTGATTTCGGAAGTATGAAACTTTTGTGGTTTTGTTCAGTAGAGCCTTTTCTTGCAATCTAAATGCTGAAATTTCTGTTGGTTAAATTTCTGCTGCATTTTTGGAGAGACCCAAATCATGCGCAGGTCATTCAGCTTTGGTTGGTTAAATTTCTGCTGCATTTTTGGAGAGACCCAAATCATGCGCAGGTCATTCAGCTTTGGTTGGTTAAATTTCTGCTGCATTTTTGGAGAGACCCAAATCATGCGCAGGTCATTCAGCTTTCGTTGGTTAAATTTCTACTGCATTTTTGGAGAGACTCAAATCATGTGCAGGTCATTCAGCTTTGGTTGGTTAAATTTCTGCTGCCTTTTTGGAGAGACTCAAATCATGTGCAGGTCATTCAGCTTTGGTTGGTTAAATTTCTGCTGCATTTTTGGAGAGACCCAAATCATGCGCAGGTCATTCAGCTTTGGTTGGTTAAATTTCTCTTGCATTTTTGGAGAGACCCAAATCATGCGCAGGTCATTCAGCTTTGGTTGGTTAAATTTCTGCTGCATTTTTGGAGAGACCCAAATCATGCGCAGGTCATTCAGCTTTGGTTGGTTAAACTGCTGAAGAGTTGATGATTTTCATGTAGCATAAGAAGGATCGTCGGAATCTGTTAGTATTTCTTGAGTTATATCGTCAGTCTCTTGCATTTCGTCGATACTCTCTTTTTCAGATGGAGACAACTTAATAAAAACTGGAACTGGTTACTCATCAGAGTGCAGAGTGGGTCAAATTACTGATAGGATGCTAGGATAAGTTATTTTATGTCTCTTTTCTTACCAACGCCTTTTCTATTGACCAGACAAAAATAGAAGTCAGTTGTGTGGTCCTTTGGTTCCCGTTAGGTCATGGGAATTCCTAAAGATAAGCCCTTACGTTTCCCTTTTGTCCAGTCATTCAGCATTTCTTCACAGTTATGACATACAGTATGAAGGGCTCATTCTTTGTCTTGGTCACCATGAGTAAGTCTGAAATATGTTTTATAAGATTGTTTCACAAACAATGTTATATTGCACCTCTGACGAATAAGCGTGAAGTATCCACAAATATAGCAGAAAGCACTTGAGTTGTTCACACGTTGATGTCTCCTTGTAGCCATGATCAAATTTGACAGAGAGAAAAAATTAAATATCCCTATTGATACCAGAAACGTCTAAGTAATTTATTTAGCCACAAAAGAATAAAATGTAATACCTTAAATTGCATGAAAACTAGAGCATACAGAACAAAGTTGTTTCCATATTTGAAATCAGCAGATCAAAAAAAAAATTTTTTAAACAGTAAAAAACTCATGCAACTGGGAATTTCAAAAGATTTGTTGTCCTGTGTTATTCATATTTCTAAGCAAATTACGTATGTGGTATTTTGTTTTTAATTCGTCTATCTGTCTGTCTGTCTATCTATTTAAACCTTTTTATCTATCTACCTATCTATCAATCTCTGTTCATAACTATATCAGTCATTTTATATCTGCCCCAGTCACTTCTCATATATATATATATATATAATATATATATATATATATATATATATATATATATATATATATGTGTGTGTGTTGTGTGTGCGTGTGTGTGTGTGTGTGTGTGTGTGTGTGTGTTCATATCTATCTAAGTTAATTCTTGTTTATCTATGTCCGTCAGGCTGTCTATCTGTCTATCTCTTTCTCACACACACACTCTCTCTCTCCCTCTCTCTCTCTCTCTCTCTCTCTCTCTCTATATATATATATATATATATATATATATATATATATATATATATATATATATCTTTTTCAACCTGTTTATATCTATCTATCTATCCCTGTTCCCATATCAGTCACTTCATATCTATCTCAATTAGTTCATATGTGTCTACTTATTCATCTCTCTATCTCCATAACTTTGTTCGTGTCTATTTAAGTTAGCTCTTGTCTACCTATCTCAGTAAGTTTTCTGGACCATATGACCTTTAGGCACCCCTTTTGCTTTGCTGATTCATAAGTACATTTTTTTCATTTACACCGTCAAAATCCGGTTGTTTGTTAGGGGTCAGGGTTAGGGGTTAGTTTTATAATTTTAAACTCTAAAAATTGTCTGTTAAAACAACCGGATATTGATGGTGTAAATGAAAAACATGTCCTTTCTTAATCGATACCAAAAAGGTGTGCCTAAAAGTCATATGGTCCGAAAATTCAATTGTTAAGCGTTTATTTATATATATATATATATATATATATATATATATATATATATATATATTTACCAACTCCTCCGCACGAGCAGGATGCGACACAAGGTCAATTTCTTTAGCGGAGTTTAACAGGTTTGAATTCAGAGTTTTCCTTCTCCTAGACTGGTTACCTAGCCATGGTTAAAGAGCCCAGTCTGCCCTGCTATTTACCCATAGCTGGAGGGAGAGTAGGATTCATACCTTTCCCAAGGGTATTAGCGCTAAGTGAAATGCAATTACCATGTCCATGATTTGAACTCGGGGCGACGAGTCCATTTCCTATGACTTTAACCATTACACCACGCGCTTCCCAAGCGTTTATTTATATATGGTCAATAATGCACTGACAAATGTTTGTCAGTCGCACGATAACCTATTTGAGAGCGATAGTGTACGTGTATGTATGAATGATTTAGTATACATATGATGTATTAAAACTCTAAAAATCGTCTGTTAACAAACAACCGGATGTTGACGGTGTAAATAAAAAAAATGTACTAATGAATCAGCAAAGCAAAAGGGGTGCCTAAAGGTCATATGGTCCAGTTTTCTTTTTCAACCTCTTCATATCTATCTATCTATCTATTTTGATTATAAACTAAAACTTGTCGGTTTACTCTATTCATTTCCTCGTGTTTTCTGTTACGTAAATCAGAAATGGCAATAGACGCTGTTCAGCTGATTCAAATCTGTTATTTTAATGTTTGGCTTTTGTTGATGTTAGATGTTTTATGTTGACCTTTGGTTGTATTTCGTTTGTTTCTTACATTGATCACGGCTTAAGTTAATCTCGATTTGAATCATTTGTTCAGAGCTTATGTTGATCTCGTCTCTTTACAAGAGTTTAGTCTTACAACCTTGATCCGGATGACTTTGCTGATCCAGCTGTCTGCTATAGAATTATCTAAAACAAGTTAAGTGATTGGATCTTTCCTTTAGTTCTTTAGACGATAACCGTTTCATGAACAGCGAGTCGTCTTGAATTCATGTCGTTAGATAAGCTGGTGATTTATCTATTTTAAATAAAATCTTCTTTTATGTTATTAGAACAGTTATTATTGGCTAGTTGGTTGGTTGGTTGTTTTTTACGGCATATCAACCCTTGGGTTATTTTATGCCGAAAATGTTGGGTTTTTTTGGGGGGGTTTTTTACTTATTCTAGTTAGGTATTCATGATTTTTTTATCTATTTAATCCATAGATGGGACCCTCTGGGACAAAGTCGACCTGGGAGTAGTGGCAATGAAGTGGTACTTCACACTCCCCAGAACTGGAACCTCACCACTAGATGCAGTTTAACGTCGTACCCAGGACAGCAGCAGCAGTAGTAGTAGTAGTAGCTTTTGGTTTGGGTTCCGCCTCGACTATTTGCAATGTCCTGATAAAGGTGTGATCTTATGAGTAGCATAAAAATGTTTGATAATTAAGTTCGTTTTAATTTACTGAATGAAATTTTTAAGATCAGAGAAATCTAAGTCTAGAAAGGAACAAGTCATTGTGTCCCGATTACGCATTGGTCATACAAGACTAACGCACTCCTATATACTCAAACAAGAACAACAACCACAATGTAGAATATGTCTAACACCTTTGACAGTTAAACACTTATTCATGGAATGCAAGTTTTTTGCCTACATCAGAAATCGTTATTTTAAAGCAAACAATATGAAAGATTTGTTTGAAAACGTCAACATGGAGGATATTCTCTCTTTTTTGAGGGAAATAAAATTATACCATAGAATATAGACATGAAACAGATCAATACCATACAACATAATCTCCAATAACACATTGTTAAAACCAATTACTAAAAAGTATAAATATAAATACACGATATGTATCACTTCCTAACCATTAGGCATGACATAACCCCAGACGGTGTTATATGCCGTTAAAATCAATAAACAAACTAACAAACAATCATAAGACCATACATTTAAAGAATTCGTAATTTTACAAAGAAGAACAAGTAATCTTCTTGAAACCAAGTTCTGAAACAGAAACCTAATCAAAAGACTAAATACCTGGACAGTCTTCTTTGTAAGATACTCTGGACCCTTATTAAATTGGACAAGAGAGGAACTCAAACATATGGACCATAGAACAAGGAAGCTGATGACAATGCACAAGGCCTTACACACGAGCACCCGAGGGATGACATATACAAACTCTATGTGACAAGAACAGAAGGAGGAAGGGAACTCACCAGCATTGAGTATTGTGTGAATACAGCAATTCGGAGACTCGAAGAATATATACATTTTACCAACTCCTCCACACGAACAGGATGCGACACAAGGTCAGTTTCTTAAGAAGAGTTTAACAGGCTTGAATTCAGAGTTTTCCTTCTCCTAGACTGGTTATCTAACCAAGGTTGAGGAGCTCAGTCTGTCCTACTATTTACTCATAGCTGGAAGGAGAATAGTTGCATGCATACCTTTCCCAAGTGTACTAGTTCTATGTGAAATGCAAACAGCCTCGTCCAGGATTTGAACTTGTCTCGAAGAATATATAAACATAAGTAAAGAGAGGTTTACTACAGTAATTAGTAACAACTATAACATCAGGAAAATAACAATCATAAAATCAAGAAAAGATAGGAAGAAAAATAACTGTATGGATAATTCAAGCGCTAAATCAAGGATATTTCACATGAGACTACCTGGACATTCTTACGAAGGGGAAACTTATAGGATTATAAGGGCCAATTATATAAAAATAAAAAAATTGATGATACGCAACAGAATAATAAGTGTTGACTGTGTGGTGATTGAGATGAAACAGTTAATTTTATAATAAGCGAATGAAGCAAACTAGCAATAAAGGAATAGGCACGACTTGGAAGAGAAGGTGATCCACTGTGAATTATATGAGACGAAAGTTTGGTTATACAGACAAATGGTATATGCACAAACCAGAATCAGTCCTAGAAAATGAGACGCTTAAAATTCTCTGTAACTTTGAGATACAAACGGTTCACCTAATCCAGGCCTGAAGACCAGATATAATGTAAATTAACAAGAAGAAGACAAAACTTGTCATCCAGTGTATTGTTCCGTTCCAGCGTTCTAAAGAGTGATTATAAAGGAAGGCAAAAGGCTGGGAAAATACCTGGACATTGCTAAAGAGATGAAAACTTTATGGAACATGCAAGTTACAGTGATACCAATTGTAGTTGGGGCCATTGGAACAGTCCCCAAGAATCTGGAAAAGAGACTGGATGAACCGGGGATCAGAGAAAGAATTGTGATCATCCAGACCACAGCACTACTAAAATGAGACAGAATATTTAGAAGAGTCATTGAGATCTGAAGGGAAAATGGAATAATATAATACAAAGTAGTAGCCACAACCTTTTTATTTTGTTTTGTTTTGTTTTTGTTGGTTTTTTTTGTTTGTTTGTTTTTTTGGTGGGGTCAGATTCAAAGAACACTATTAAATTCAAAGAACACTATTAAATTCAAAGAACACTATTAAATTTAAAGAACACTATTAAATTCAAAGAACACTATTAAACCTATTGATTATTATTAATTTGTACCGGTGTAAATAGAATTAACATGTTGATTATATCGTGTAAATAAATCTACTTTCACACAATAGATCGCATTACATTACAGTATATTATATCGTGTATAAGTCTTACGTAATAATTACTTAATAATTACTTAATATCACTGGATTTTCTTAATAATAAGATAATAAAACGTATTTAATAATTTCTTAAATTATTTAAAAGAAATAATTACTTAATAATTACTTAATGTTACTTAATTACTTATATCGTGTAAATAAATCGACATTAGATCGCATTAGCTCAGTCGGTAGAGCGTTCGGCTAGAAACCACAAGGTTCCTAGTTCGATACCGGTCCCCGCCAACTCAGTGTATGAGTAGCACAGGGATCTGTGCGGTAAAGTAGGGAGCTGATGGTAGGTGTGGCGCTCCACCTCAGACGCCAAAACAATCTCCTTGGTCTAGCGCTATTGAAAAGGGGATAGACTCCCTCGCTGACTGGCTGATACCGACTTTAGGCCGCCTCGTCGACTTTACTTTACTTACATTACAGTATAATGTCTATAATTATTCTGTCTTTCATTTAACTACAATAAATTTTCCAAACTATTTCACTTGAAAATGAATGCAATGTACAGATGGAAAGTTCATTATATAGAAAACTGTTTTGTTTTTGTTTTGTTTTTTTGTTTTTTGTTTTATTTTTTTATCTTTTTTTTATGTGTGTGTGGTTTGGATCCTAAACTCTAGTTGGGGTATTGGTTGGCTGGTTGGGTGGATTTTACGACATGTCAACCCTTATTGGGTTATTTTATGCCGAAGACATTTTGTTTTATTCACTGGATGGGTACTCAATTTTTTTTAACTAAATTTTTTTAACATTTTTAAACTCATTTTTTCTATTTAACCCATATATGGGACCCTAACAGGTACTACCATTCCGGGTCAGAGTGGACCTGGGAGTTATGGTGATGAAGGGGTACTCCACATTCCCCAGAATCGTAAAAATGACTTCAACGTTGCGATAAAAAAAAACAAGATGAAAGAAAAACTAGTAAGAAATCTGAATATTATTTCTATTACTGTATAACAGCCCCCGCATTAGTCTGTTGTGACACAAGGTCAATTTTTAAGCGGATTTTAGCAGGTTTTAATTCAGAGTTTTCTTTCTCCTAGAAAGGTCACCATATCAAAATTAAAGAGTGCAGTCTGTTATTTACCCATAGCTGAAGGGAGAATAATTATATTCGTATCTTTCCCAAGAGTATTAGCGTCATGAGAAATGCAACCAGCCTTGTCCAGGATTTGAATTCTGGTCACCGTGTCATTTTTCGATGACAGAACCATTACACAACAAACACCTCCACCTTGTATTACTATATACATTACATAAATCTTACAAACATTTCCTTGGTAATCTAGGTTGGATAAAATCGATGATCAATGTTTGAATTTCACTTGAGCTTGTTTGGTTTGGTTTATTTTGTTTTACGGCATATCAACCTCAGTGGGTCATTTAATGCCGATAAAGTTTTGAAATAAATCAATTCTTAATGGATAATACAATTTTTTTTATAAATACATTTTTCTGTTTAACCTATAGATGTGACCCTAACATGTACTACTAACAGGTCAGAGTGGACCAGGGAGCAGTGGTGATGAAGGGGTGCTCCACATTCCCCAAACCTCCAGAATTGGAACCTCACCATCAGATAGAGTTTAACGTCATTCCCAGGGCATGTAGACCCGCAGCCACCACCTTCTAGCACCCATATGATAAAAAGGGGTTAGGGCTTGCCATAAGGGCAATAGGGTTGGGAAAATCAAATAGGTGCTAGGGCTTGACGTGACCAGCCGATTGATCGGAGGGGGCCTCTCCGACCGCCCGTCTAGCCCAAGATATTGAGCTTGTTCTCTTTGCCTAATATCCTTAGGAAATATATAAATCCACAACTCACTATCCTCTGTCTTGTTGCTAGGATATCTTGACAAAAATGTCTCCTCAATGACCTGCTACAATTCTTGATAGAGAAGAGAGTGGGGGAAACAAAACTCTCAGACAAATCATCCCTCCATAACTGCCAAAAACAGTTACTTCCATTGTTAACCTTGGCAGAAGCTAATAGGAAGATAGGATTTCCCACCCAAATTCAGATCTCCTAAATCTGTCTTCGCTTTGTCCAACGTCAAACAAAATATCAATGTGAGCCACAATAAAGATAATGATCATTTTTAAAGTATCGTTTTACAATAGTTATGCCGACATGTCAATGTACCATCAATTTCCAACAGCCGTATAAATCGATTATTAGAATATTTACATACAAAATAAATGTTAATTGCGTCCAGTCACTTCAAATTTTCTATTCATTTAAATTCACCAAAAATATAATGGACAAAACAAGTCGAAATATTAGCTTTAAAAGATTAATGATACCTATATGACAATGGAAAAAAATGCTGTTATTGTCCTTGTGAAAATTGCATGATAAGATATTTGAAAAATTTCAACGTTCAGTGTTCAGAAACATTTTATTATAATTAGATATTGAATTTTAAAACATAAATTTTTCACTGTGACGCAGGACTTTAGAATTGCCAAAAATTTGACTTTTAAGTACAACTATATCATCGTTTAACTTTACAAACCACAATTCTGGAGGGCATTCCTCGTCTATTACAGCACCATTACTGGCTGATGAGGTCGATACGGTACATACATGTTCTGCCACAGTGGTTATAGGGCAATGTCTGGCAACTCGAGAGAACTCGATTTTTCCCTCTGCTCTGATTCTAAGATCACCTGGAAAACTTTATGCCACCACGTTGCTCTATCAGCAATTTATTTTATTGCGCCGTGGAGATAACACAACAGAGGAAGATCTTTTTTAAACAGTTGTTGTAAGTCTTCTTGGTGGTCGTCAGTTTTTTCTAGTTGTTGGAGCAGTACGATATTTGGCAGATCATGATCTTTCATTCTTGATACACATATACAGGAAGGGTGATTATATTTTGTATCTGCTAGTTTCTCTCCAGTCAAAAGTGTTGAACGAAATTTTAGTAAACATGTATGTTGTTTACAGTAACCGAAAACGGAATTAAGTAAAATTCCAATGTTTATATTTAACGAGCGGACAATAAGTGTAGTCTAACATATTGACATTTTAACCCTGAGGAGGGTTTGTAAACGTGAGACTGCATCTTTACAGTATTCTAATACACAAAGGCACGCTTGTGTAACGGTTTTCGTCGTAGAAAAAGGAATCGGCGACACGAGTTCAAATTCTGAACGTGTCCGTTTGTCTCTTGAGAAAGGCATAAATCCATCTGTTCTCAGTTCCAGCTATGGGTAAATAGTAGGGAAGACTTGGTTAAACAATCTATGAGTAGGAACATTCTGAATTCAAACTAGCTTTACTCGACTTAAACAAATTTATTTTTATATTTACTAAATTTGTATTAGTATACTTCAAAGTCAAAAGTAGAGGGCATATAGTACAATTCATACTCACAACTGTTAAGTTTCTTGCCGCCATCCTTGGCCAGTTAAAAAGGACTTAAAGTAAGTAAGTCCTGAGCTATAGAATCCTTTGGTAAGTGAATAAGTCCTGAGTTATGGAATCCTACGTAGTGTCAAAGGTCCAGTGATATAATCATATGTTCCGTCGTCCACGAAGGTTCAAAGCAATATGCGTAGGTATGACCCGAACAGCCAGTATAAGTAACAATATCAGCAGCAGAGTACTGCCAGTGATTGGCCAAGAATATTGTCACATGATTATCGCCGAGTCTATAAATAAGAGTAGGCATCTAGCACACACCTTATATCAAGAAAATTCAACAACAACAATAATAATGATCTACTTGAAAAAGCTCGTTAACCATTGCACCATCTGGTTGTCAGTCTGTTTATTAACACCAACAAAGAAATTGTACAACTATTAAATGATAGACGAAATTCCTGAAGATGATTTAAATTAACATTGAAATAACAACTAAACAAACTACAATTATTTATCCTCCTTTATTCGGCAACGGTTCCCGCTAAATCACCGAAGTTAAGCAGCAATCAGCCTG